>SKCR01031753.1:0-365368 GCA_019454045.1 Zanthoxylum bungeanum
GTGGATAATTGACACTCACTTTATCTCTTTCATTTTCTGAAATGCAGTGTAATAAGAATCAAATGCCTTAGAGTAATAAGGTTACAGGCTGACCTTTGATATGAGAATCTGGATTATCATTTATTGTTTTGGGGGAATATTCCACAATAGCCAGGTCTGATCTGCATGAAGGGCTGTGAACAGAAAATGAAGCTGCAGAGTGAAAAAAATAAAATAAAATAAAAAATATTAGACCCACAAACAGACCAAATAGAAGCACACAGAAATCTGTCAAGATTTGTTGACAAAAGACAAAAGTCTCAGAACAGGTTACCCAAAAACTCAAAATTACCTGAGGGAAGACAAGGGGGCCCCTGCTTGTTAAAGAAGTGAACCTGTTCATAATGATACAGAAGACTAAAGTAGTGTTTCCTTAACACAAATGAAGCACTTGTTGTTGTTGGAGAGAACTTAAATACTGCTCCTACTTCCCTCCATTTCTTCTCTGTTACAACCTACACATTATTTTATCTTCATTAATAAAGTATATATTTGGTTTTTTTTTTTTCAACCAGAGAACAAAAAAAAAAGGTATTTTAAGTGTATCAAAGATTCAAAACCAAACCTTTTCAAAGCCACCCTTTTTAGTAGCTTCAATATAAAGAACATGCAAATCAAGCTCCTTCCCTCCAATCACAGGAATCCTTTAAATATTATAAAGGTTAGAACTTTAAAAGATCAATTTTTTTTTTCCTTTTGATGTTTTAAAAAGTTCCCATGAAAATCACATTTCGAGCATTTTTATATTTCTGTAATGGGAAAATCAAAGGTACAAAAAAATAAAAATGTGAAGGCTTGCTTACATGAACTTGGTACCCATTATAAAATGGAAGCGCCTGAGGGTGTCCCAAAAAACAATGGGGTCTTTAGCCACATCTTCATGAGAAGCAAGTGGAGCAGGATACATCTTATCTTCCACCATACTCCGGACTTTGATTTTTGCCGCCTCCGACGACGACATTGTGCTCCCGGCGACTCTCAAAAAGTCGCCGGAAAATCAAGAAAGCAGATAACGACTGTGAAGAATGATAATAACAAAGTAGAAAAAAAAATGATTTGAAGATAAGATTGCAATTAAGGAGCAGTAAGTCAGAACAAAGCTAGCATTAAAACAAAGAGTTGGACGCGTGGAAGGTGACGGTTATGCAAAATTGGCATTTTCTATCAATTTTTTTTTAATGGGGGTAAAGTTCTAAAAACTTCCCAATGCTAATTGATGCTAAATATTTTAATCATTATTACACACAACCTCCTCTTTCGCTCTGTGTGTCATTGGAACCTGACATATTTGCAGAAGCAAGACTTATTATAATCTTTGGTTTGGTTGTGAATTGGCTTGTATTTTCTCTCTCTCCATAGCTTGACATGCACTTGTGTTACTTATTCTGAAAATGTCTGAATCATATCTTAGCGGTACACCTGTAACAAGATTTATGCAAAGACTTTTTTCGGGGATTGGTCTGCTGAATTGAGTACTTGATTAAACTGGGCTGGCTTTGCTTTTGTGAAATAAAATTTGCTTTCAAAGTTTCGAAATATGTTTCAGCCTTTCATATCTGAGCATCACTGGGTGGTGGTACAAGAAAGATATTGAATTTGATTATATAATTCTTAAATATATATATACTAGTTTTTGCCCGTGCCTACGGCACGGTGTTACAAAATTAAATAATTTTATTTTTTAATTAAATGATGCCCGTGCCTACGGCACGACACGGTATTACAGAATTAAATGATTTTATTTTTTATTAAATGATGCCCGTGCCTACGGCACGGTGTTACAGTATTTGGCCCGTGCCTACGGTACGGTGTTACAAAATTAAATGATTTTATTTTAACTTTCTATTTTTTTATTTGAAAATTTGAAAATTTTGACCCTTTCCATCAATCAATTCACTCTCTTTCCTCCAATTACCAATGAAATGATCTGAGCCGTTAATTAAGCCACATAAAGAGAGCCGTTGGATGCACTCTCTTTCCTCAAACACCATTGTGCTTTATAATATAGATATGCGTTATTTTTTAACTTATAAGAAAGTCTCTTGGACTTCTGGTTTATAAGGAAAGCCATTAACCTTTTTCACTCAGAAGAGTAAGACAAGGTAAATGTTATAAATATTTCCTGCCATTAAATGGCTTCAACTACTTAAAACTTAATTCTTCAGGTTCATAAATTATACTATTGAAGTATTATTTTTTCTTTTCTTTTCTTTTTTTAAAAAATCAATTGAAAATTTCACCGCCAAATCATTCATTTCGGAGTTAAGCGGAGCATGTAAAATATCCGATTGTCTCGAACTCTTACAAAAAACGTACTCTCTAAATTCAAACTCATGACTTGAATATGAGATTATAAGATTTACACCACTAAATCACATCATCTGTAACTATTCAAGTATTACTTAGTTACTACTTCTTATTCGATGACAATGGAAGCTGTCTCTTTCCACAACTCTGTGTTCTTAGAATGACCAATGCTATAGCTCAGTTTTTCACAGTAATGTATTGTAATATATTTTTTTTCTTTTTAAGAACAGATTTTTGGACTATAAATTTTTATATTGTAATTGAATTATTTAGGAAAATAAATAAATAAAAGAGCTGAGCTTTTACCACTCCACTAAAATGCTAATAAAACTACAATTTAGATTTATTTCCTAAAAAAATCATCTATATATAATCTATAAAAGTTTGAGAAAATACAGCTCTCTTATTGCTTCTAAGAAAATGTTGCTCTCTCCAGAGAGATTAAATTAATAACTGTTATTGAAGATGAAAAACTATTCCATTTCTTTTCTTTAGCTGCAAATTCTTCATATTGCCTATAAATTAAAGTATCCAAGAAACCATCATTTTCTCCCTTTATAATTTATACTATCCCTGTATTGCTTTAAGCGCGTTTTTTAATACTCATTATTGATTTTAAGTTTCTTTATTTCTTTAAACCTATTGGGACGCAAAAGATCAAAAGAATGCAATTTAAAAAAGGGAAACTATCATTTCCCACCCAAAAATTAGGTTTAATGTAGATTTACCCGGAAACTTTAAATCAGTTCAGTTTTAGACCCGTAGTTTAACAATTGTTCAAACTGACAACCCAAATGTTAAATGTTTATAAACAGAGGCATGACGTCACAAGGGCAGTTTAGTCTTCACATATATAATTGAAACGCATCGTTTGCTATGGCATTGAAACGATGTCGTTTGATTGGTAACAAAAGGCAAAGCCTTTGGTCCACCGTCGAAACTACCTTTTGTAATTGAAAATGGCGTGCAAAACCACTGAAACCGTCATTTTTTTCCACCAATTTCTTCCAATCTTCACCAAGAAAAGACTTTGTGAAACCGCGATTTGGGAGTTGGAAGAAGATCGTAGGTTTCAGTTCCAACTTCTCCAAGTAAGATTACTATATTTTTTCCTTCAATTTGATGTATAGTCTATTGTTTGATGCAACGCTCTCACAATGAAGCCTCTGATTTTGTTAATATTAACAAACCTTAGAATTTATTAATGTTGTTTGGTTCGTTTTTTTGCGGTTTCGTTAAATTCACATGTAATCGATAATCATCAGATTTTCATGGTCTTGGTTGAGTTAGATTGCACCTTGCATGTTACTTTTTTTTTCCCATAAACTCTAATGTGTGTTATGGGTTTTGATTTATTTAATAGATTATTTGCATGTAACCTATTATCATGATTTTTGTTATGCTTAATGATTTGTGAAATAGGTTAGTTTTGAGTATGTCTTTTATACACTTACAAGAATCATGATGCCATTAGAGTTAGTTATTATATTCATAAGGAAAGGATACCTTGGCGGCTTGATTGACTCTGGTGAATGAAGTATAGGGAAGATGAAGGAACATAACAAATGGATTGCCTCCGTGGTAAAGATTTTGGGCTTGAGTGGTTTGCTATCTCTCAGGTTTAAGGTTCGAATCCCACTAAATGCATTTCTTTGGGGCCATGCCCCTGGACTGAAAAGCCAGCGACTTACCCTGATCTGTGTTGAGAAACTTCTGAGAGCACGGGACACAGATCCCGAGAATTAATCGAGGTGCGCGTAAGTTGGCCGGGACACCCCGGTTATCAAAATAAAAAAGATGAAGGAACATGCTTTGAAAATAACAAGTGAATATGGTATAGATGCACCGGAGAAAACTTAATTTGATGAATGTTATGAACCCATTAGCTAAGTGGTAATGGATTCCGATGATGGGTTTAAGTGTATATTTGCAATACATAAGAAAGTGGGAATCATAATTTTCAAATTTGAGGTTCTGCCACTTTTGTACCCACAGTGGGAAGATAGTGTCTTAATTTAACCATTTATGTTCAGTTTAGGAGTATAGTTGACTGAAGATGTGGTTACCTAGGTGAATGAGTCTTTTAACTGGATCGGTTGACCATACTACACAACCAGAAGAAGCTGAAGATGCTGAAGTTGAATTTCTAAGTGACAAATAAGTCTTACTTTACAACACGACGGTTCATAGTGAGATTACAAACCAAGACTTGTGATTGTGGCTTATGGGATAACGCTGGTAGCCAATGGTATCAAATATTTTTGGGTTCAAACATACTACTTTGACCATTGAACATGTAAATTAAACTATTAAATATACAAACTCTACCAATAAATATAAAACTTTCGAAAACATGAAACTAATTTTATGTTTATTGGTAGAGTTTGCATGTTTAATGATTTAAGTTTAACGTTCATTGGCCAAAAGGTCCAAAATAACATATTTGTACCCAATGATATTTGATACCCTTAGGTACGATAACGGTGGCCATGTTGTTAGATTGGTTTGCTTAATTTTATATGATTAATGTTACCATAAATAATTGATTGAATAAATAAATAAAATTAATTTTGTTTGCATGTGATAAAAAATAAATTTATTGGTAAGTGTAGTTCATTCAAATGATTCAGATAAGACCTTCTTATTGGGCTGACAGAGACTTGGGCTTTCCAATTGTGAAACTCAAACCCATGAAAACACGGATTATAATTTTGGCTTCCCCGTATTGGGCCCAATTGGCTTTTTTTTGGGAAGGATTTTTTAAAGGTCATATTTCCACTCAACTGACCAATAAATATATGGGGGGAGGGGGAGTAGGTGGTGTGCAAGTCAATTCTGTAAGACGAGTAACGATACTCACATAAAAATTAATATAAAAAATAGGATAAATAAAATTTAATTAAAAATAAATATATTTTTTTAGTTTTGTCATACTATTTTTATACTATTTTTTTTTTATGCGTGTATCGTTTATGCTGAAAGATTGCTTGGATTTTTGATAAGCGAGACTGAATAAGTTCTGTTTTGCTCCCCCAGAAAGTTCATACTGGCTTCGGCTCTTTCCTTGAATTCAGTTCGTGGTTTTTGTGAAAGCCCCTTGTTTTTCAAATTACGGTATCTGGTTTCTTTAGATTTTGCCCTCAATAATTGGATTATATTTGACATTAACCCTGTTTTTTTTTTTTTTTTAATCACATCTTACAAGTAAACTCAAGTATATATTACTTGTAAGGAACCGCTTGTTTTCTCACACGGGTCATGGTCCAGTTGCTCGGACGGTAACATTGTAGTCTACGAAGTTATTTGATTGGAACAAATTTGTCATTATTTGACAAATAATATGGATATTATTACAATTTAATTTATCCTAAGCTCAAAAAATTCAATATATTTGGGGAGATGATGGTAATAATTATGTCGAAGCCATGCATTGCAAGCTATTGCATTTTTTAACGTTAGAAATTAAATTCCACGTAAAATATAGGTCTCTTTCACAACTATTTGACAGTTGCCATATAATAGTAAATATTGTTCACTTATGATATAAGTTCAAGCCCCACAACTATTGTGACGTGAGCATTTAAAATTTTTGTTTTAAAGGATATTATTTCTAAAATTGGGGCCCATCCCCTATCCTCTCCGTTAAGTCCCCGGCGCCACTGACGTAACTTCCAACGTTATGGCCCACTATCATTACCATCGTATCATCACTAATTGGACTTAATCAAATTGTTGATCTGACGGTTCAGAATCAAAGGTTTGTTGATTATAATAAAGAGAAATATTAACGAGTGCACTAAGGACATTCATTAATGATTTATTTCTGGAAAAAAATTTATAGGAAAAAAGAAAAAAATAATTAATATTTTGATAATTTTTTTTATTTTCCATGTGAAATTTTTTTAAAAATAGATTCTTAATGAATACTTTCAGGGAATCCTATAATAAATATTGAATCATCCAACCAACCATTGATGCTTGCTTAAATAATTGGTCATGGGACCTCTTAGCTTTACTGACCCTATGAGGAAGAAAAATAAAGTCGCATTAACTTGCATTAATTATAAGGCAAATGAAAGTGATGATAATCAACACATCGACAATTTAGGTGTCAACTCGCAACCCACGGTTGATTGCAGGTTAAAATGGGTTAAAAAAATATTTAATTACTTTTTATGTTTATAATTTATTTTTTAACGAATATGGTATTTTTAATATTTTTTCTATATTTTATGATTGAAATTTTTTAAAAAAATTTAAACTTATTTTCGTATACATATATTTATATAATTGGACTAATGAAGTTTTTATTTATATATTTGTAATCGTAAATAATTGAAGCTTTAATTAATTTTTTAAATTTTTTTAATCTGATTTTCCTATACATATATTTATATATTTGGAATTATGAAGTTTTTATTTACATATTTGTAATTGTAAATAATTGAAGTTTTAATTAATATTTTGATTTTTTTTCAAATAACAAATAAATTCAATCCCAAAATTTGACCCAACCTACAAACCATATGGGTTGAATCTCGACCCAACTCGTGCTATTCGACAGGAATCGACGTCTTATCAAATTCAAGTCGGACCATAAGTACATTCGTCTTTACTCTGAACTAGAAAGCACAGCATCAGGATAAGACCAAAGAGACCCCATACGTGTCAGTAACTCAGTGACAGTTCCACCGAGTTGAATCAGACTCGCCCCGATCCAAAACCGAAGATGCTTGAGAATATACCATATGCTATCGGCGTCGTTCAAGGCATTAAAAATACCCCCCCATTCGTTACTTAACTCCCTCAAACTTTCTATATAAACTCATCGCTTCACACAACATTCAAAACACTCCTCTTTCTAACGGATTCCCTCTAAAACCAACAAATGCTGTCTCAACAAGAACAAGAACATCTATTAGACAAACTTGAAGTCTTCAAGATCCAAGGAAGAGATAAACGTGGCCGCTCTGTTCTTCGTGTTATCGGAAAACTCTTCCCCGGTAGAACTAACACACGTTTATATATATAATTCTTTTCTTTTTCTTTTTCTTTTTTGAATTTTTATGTGTTTCTTTTTTTTTTTTAATTTTTTATTATTGATTGTGATGTTCGGTGATTATCAGCTCGGCTCGTGAGTGGCGAGGTATTGAAGAAGTACTTGGAGGAAAAGATATTTCCGAAGTTAAGAGATGCGTCATTCTCGGTGGTGTACGTGCACACTGGCGTTCAAAGGAGCGAAAACTTTACTGGAATCTCCACCCTACGTTCAATCTACGATGCTATTCCGATGGACGTCCATGATCATTTGGTACACGTTTATTTCGTGCACCCGAGTCTACAAGCCAGGCTCTTCCTAGCCGTCTTCGGCCGTCTTATTTTTGGCGGAGGGTAAGATTCTTGGGAGAGCACGCAGAGTCCCACGACTCATCATCATTATTTCCCAAAAGCTATACAATTTTGGCGCCTTTTTTTTTATTATTGATTGTGATGTTCGGTGATTATCAGCTCGGCTCGTGAGTGGCGAGGTATTGAAGAAGTACTTGGAGGAAAGAATATTTCCGAAGTTAAGAGATGCGTCATTCTCGGTGGTGTACGTGCACACTGGCGTTCAAAGGAGCGAAAACTTTACTGGAATCTCCACCCTACGTTCAATCTACGATGCTATTCCGATGGACGTCCATGATCATTTGGTACACGTTTATTTCGTGCACCCGAGTCTACAAGCCAGGCTCTTCCTAGCCGTCTTCGGCCGTCTTATTTTCGGCGGAGGGTAAGATTCTTGAGAGAGCACGCAGAGTCCCACAACTCATCATCATTATTTCCCAAAAGCTATACAATTTTGGCGCCTTTTTTTTATTATTTTAACCAAGTTCTAATTAATACGGTTGGTTAACGCAGGTTTTACGGGAAGGTGAATTATGTTAATAGGATGGAGATTTTGTGGGATCACGTGAGGAGGAACGAGATTGAAATACCGGAGTTTGTTTATGATCATGATGAAGAGATGGAATGCCGTCCGATTGTGGATTATGGATTAGAGAGTGATCATCCCAGAGTTTACTGTGCGCCGTCAGTGGACTCTCCAGTTCCCATGTACTCCATGAGATGTATCGCATAGGGCCATCCTGGTGTACTGGGTTTCTATTTCCTGTCTCAATAGTTAGTGAAAAGCAAATATGTGCTGTGCTGTGTTACAAACAGGAGAGCTGAAATAAATTTCGCTCTCGTAGTGTACAAATAGTCCTGTGTTGGCAAAGTAGTAGTCGCGTAAAACTGGTATATGGTAACCGTTTGTTTCTATATAATAATAAAAAATGATAAATATATTTACACTCTTATATAAAATAACTACATTTTCTTATGGATAATTGGGCTGAGACATGCGATCATCATAATGACCATGAATTGGATGTGTTGCTGGTGATTTTGATTCACAAAAATAATGTTGCAAAAAACAATATTTGAGCTTAAACTAATTAACGTAGTAAAGCCATTCAACATAACTTGAAAGAAACAAAAGCAGAGAATGAAACATGTTGAAACAAATTGCTAGAGGTTACCATAGCCAACACTGATTGATTTTGAACAATGGATTGAATGGATAATAACGAAGGACGGCAGAGGACCTTCGTAGTAGGCACAGTCGCACAGAAGCTCTATTTGAAATGGCAACACCGAACAGACACAACAGCTATACCAAAAAGACAATCAAACAACCGAAAATTTTAAGAAAGAAAGCCTACTAGTATAAACCATGGTTCATTATACTCTCTTCTTGCCATTGATTGTGTAGTAGTTTATGAACCAAACTCAGAAATTATGCAACATGAACAAAATAGACTAAAATACAAGCATGGCAAGCATAAAACTGAAATCAAAATAATAAGAATGTAAGCGGCACTTGAAGATACCTCCTTGAATAGGTCTAAAATTTCAATGACATGTTAGCCAAGGCCTGATTTCAGAAGCTGTTTACAACATAGGTAACATTCACGAGGAACTCTGTTTCTATTATCGGTTAATGGATAGCAATCTCCGGAAAGAAGTGTTTATCTTTTAGAAGTCAACTGTATAAGGCGCCATCTCCCAGGAGAAAGTTCAAGGTAGACAAGATTTTCTAATTGCAAATGCAATAGGAGAGTCAAAGAAGCAAGTTACCATCTCCCAGGAGAAGGTAGACAGTTTTCTAGTCACGACTTACAAAAGCATTAGGAGAGTCAAAGAAGAAACACTTTATATATTCACACCAGACTATTAAGAGGTCAGCATGCTGTCAGCAAACACAAAGCGACACTTCCAATTCACTGTTGTATCCCCACAGTTGCACCATTTAGAAAGTATGATCTATCATTTAGCTCTCCTAACTTCTAATGCAATATCTTGCCTGAATAAATTCTAAGCTCTTATTCTTATAGAAACTGTAATTTTTCTCATTCAAACAATGAGGGAGTAAAATCTCATATAACTGAGTGGGGGTGGGTGGGTTGCTTTGGGATTTTGGAACCCAACTGCACACATTGTAAACTGGTTTAGGAAAGCAATCCTAGCAAATTCTGCATTCTAACAAGCTCCATCGATGGGATATCTGGTTAGTATCGAATTCTTGGACATTCACAATATTTATGTGCATATATAAAAATCACTCAAATAGAGAGTATGTTTTGAGGTGCATATACTCAAATATAACAATTTATTTGAAAGATAAGGACCAATTTCTGGAAATCACCAGAATCAAAGAGAGAATGAGAATGAACAATATTGCAAATGAATCCATGCAAATATGATCGTTATAAATTCACATTAAACATCTGCAGTAAGTTCCTATTGCCATGCTATATAGCCCATATATGATTTCTTTTGCACGTAATGTCATATAATCACAATCTTGTCAAAATGAAATACTAAAGTTTACACAAAAAGCCAAACATAAGAGTCACTTTAATATATATACAAGTGAATAAGAAAAAGTCTCACAAGTGTTATCAAATATATCACAAATGTATAAACATGAAGAAGCATAAAACTGAAAGCCCACCATAGTATAGCAAGATCTGAGACCAGAAATTGAATAGAATGCATTTTCACACAGAAACTAATAAACACAAACATTTATACTTACATTCAAGCCAAATCAGCAAGGATTGGGCGTAACCCAAAGTGGTGTAGGCCATTGTAACCGGTAAGGCGAATTGCGTGGATAACAGGGCAATGGTTCAATGCTTCCATTCCCTAATTTGAAAATGCCCAGATCATGCTCTCCATAAACATCATCATAGTTACTCTCTGAATAATCATCAGTATAATATATGCAATCTCCTGCACAGCCAGGAAAATCAGATGCTGACAATGCAAAAGAAGAATTTTTCCCAATAAACAATGCTTTATCGCCCAAGCTTCTTGTTCTCTCCCACTGCGGCTCACTCCAATTTAACTTGAAAACCTCAAACCTTGTAGTTCTATACACCAAATGTGGTTGATGAGGATCAGAATCAAATTCAAGACCTAAATACCTTGTAACTAACAACAATTCATCTTCTGAACTAACCAAATACTGCATATCACCACCAAACTGTAGTGGCGTTTGAATAATTGAAACCCTAGGTTTATCTTTATCACCACCAACATCACATACTGCTATCATCCCGCCCTTATCAACAGCGTAAAATGATCCTTTACTAAATATAACATCTTCAGAATAAGATTGCATACCTTCAATTGTAGTCCAACACTGATCCCCGTTTCTACAATAAGCCAAATCACCTGAATAATTAAGAATAGCTACTGCAATAAAATTCAATTCATTCCCAGGACTCGAAGACAGAACAATTTTCTTAATAAAAGAGTCACGCATTTGTCTTAAGCTACGGTTGTAACGGTCACCTGCCAAATAGGAAGCAAGCGTATACTCTCTACCGATATCAAAGTAACTGAAACTGACCACATTGGGAAATGAAGATAACGGAGGCAGATAGATTTTGACACGTGTCAACGGATTGAGCAGGAGAATAGTTGGGGTTTCGTCGAGGATAATTAGCCAGCCGTGAGAAGAGCCACAGTGGCGCTTGCGATTAGAAGCTTCTGGAAGGTTGAGGAGGTGGACTTTGTTAGCCGAGAGATTGAAGAAGGCGCGGTGTGATTGGTGGAACTGGGATTGAGGTAGCATGAGCCAAGGAAGCTGTGGAGGGAGGTGATTCGGTGTTTTGGGAATTGATAATCGCCAATTGCGACACACTGTTTGGAACTGGAGGTAATCGCTGTATATTTTGAGCTTTTTGGAGATTGCATCTATTAGTTCTGGGGGCAATTCGGTCCAATCTACCTCCATCTTCCTCAATTTCTAACTTCTTAATCTGCAATAATTGATATAGTTGAGAGACAGAGAGGAATGAGCTTGAAGAAATGATAATTCCATGTTTTATTTATGAATAGATCGATAGACGTTCACGAAGTCAACTAATGACGTGGACGGTCAGGATGTGCCTGCAAGTTAGTTGACTCGCCAATATAATCTCCGACTAATATTACTAGTCATTCATTTTTTTTTTTAATTTCTTTTCTCGTTTTTCATTTCCACAATGAACTTGAATCATTTTCTGCAAGAAATCGTGGAACATGCCGACTAATGAGTAATGAATCACCCAACTTGCCTTCAAAATTCAAGAGCACGGATGGATCAAAGAACAAAATTACAACTACATCAAAACTTATAAGTGAACATGCAGGGACTTTTAAGTCATAATCGTAAAGGAAACAAGTTTATATTAAGAATCAATCATAAAGTTTACAAATACGTAAATAACAAAAGCGCGCACTGACTGGCTTTGATCCATTTGCCAGAGGGAGAATTCATTCAGTCATCACCTTCACTTGCGAACTTTTCTGGTCAGCAGCAGCAGCATCATCGCTAAGAAAACGTAGGTCAGGATAGTTCCGGTAATTCAAAGAATGCAACCACAGGGCCACAACTCCTTCCTTCTGTTCTGTTCGACTGATGTGTGAGTATATGTGCTTCATTTTGAAGTTTTCTGCTTCTTCTTCATATCCTTTCATCGATAGCTCTTCATGACTGTCTTTCCATTTCTGGTTGTATGATGCAAAGAGACACTCATCCAAGTATAAGCCAACCTCGGGAGCAGTAGGCACATTGATGTTAACATCCCTGTAATGGTCTTAGATGTTAATTAGAGACCCAAACAAATGATTTCAAACATGAAAAATCCAATTGAAGCCGAAAAATAAAGTACTTACTTCTGCAAAGCAGTTTCTATCAATGACTCAGGAGCACAATTCCTCATGACTGCAACAGCAAGCCCGATCATCTTCCGAATCTGATGAAGCATGAAACTCTGCCCCACAACTTCACACTTAACGAAATCAATGCCATCAACACTAAGTACAATGTTAGCATCAAAAGATATAATGTAGCGTTGAGCAGAAGGGTCTTCAGCTTTTGTTCTGGTGGTGAAATTATGAAAGTTGTGAGACCCAACATAATGCTTCAAGATTCTATTGAACCTCTTCTTCTCCTCCTCACCATAACAAAATCCACTTCCCTTTAACTTCACCTCTCCATTTAGATTCTCTTCCTCGGCCTTTACCTTCGAATCATTAGAAGACTCCACATTCACATTTCCATTCCCATTGAAATCAGTATTTTCATTTTGACTAAAGCCTTTAGTCTCAACAGCAGTTTCCTCCATAGATTCTGAATTTGTATTTTCCAACATTATGGATTCAGAAACTGTTTTATTTTCCTCTAAAGATTCTATATTTGTATTGTCACTATCACCATTGCAAGTAGAGACTACGGTATCAATTTTAACTTCAGGGTTCAGATTTGCATTATCATCTTTGGACGGAAGGCCTAACTGATAAGTACGTTTACCCATAACACCAATTACTTTACGGCCTCTATCAGAACATTCTAAACACTTAAAAAGCTCATTACCAGACCCTAAACTAGCCATAACACTCTCTCTATCCCTATGCGAAGATGGATCAAGCGCAAAAACAGGAATAAGATAAACATACCTCCTCCGATCACAAAACTTTTTGGCGTTAAACGACGCCGTTACACGCTTGTACCCAAAGATCCGAATTTGTCCTGGAAGATTGGAATTAAGTCTTTCAATAAGACCAGGCGGGTCGATGTAGAACCGACCCGATACGACCTGACCGACGGCGCTCACTCCTTTGTCGGTTCTTGCCGAGCGGGCCCAGTCGTATCGCTTGGGGTTTCCGCGGTCTTGCTCGGGAACAGCGCCGCAGTGGAAGAGGGCTTCTTCGAGGTCGCCTTCGATGGTTTTGGCGCCTGGATTCTTTTGCATGCCTTGATAGCCGACGCCACAATATGCAAAGAATATGGCGATCTTGCGGCGCTTGTATCTTTGTTTTTTTTCTGTGGGATCGGCGTCTGCAACGGCGGTGGGATCCTGTTCATCGTCGGAGTTGGTGGTGGTGGACATTTTGCGCCTTTTGGAATCTGGTTCTTGTTGTCCCGGCGGCAATGGTGATGGCAATTTTGCTGTGTCGATATCTGCGTTTTCCATTTTCAGCAAGTAGAGTGAAGGGTGTTCGATGTGTGTGAAGTTTCCATTATCAGATTTCTCAAGCGCTCATTAAATCCCTGATAAAACCCTAGAACGGGGAAATACGAACAGAGCCCAAAACGACAGACCCTTTTTATGCCCTTTATAGTCCGATGATTTTGTAATTTGAAATTGGAATTATAATTAAAAAAAAAAAATTTGTTTAGTAGGGCAGCGTAAATCGATGGTTTTTTTTACACCAATAAGTACGGGTGTTCACGGGTCGGTTCGGGTTTTTTGAAATTTTGTTAGACCCGATCGGGTCGAGTCAAGGGAAAATCGGATCGGGTCACGCGGAAGTGGAATCCGATCGGGTTCGGGTCGGGTCGGATCATTTAAAAACTATTTTTTTAATGAATTAATTATTTTGAAATATAAATATTAGTTATTTTATGTCCCAAAAATTATCATATATATAAAGTTTTAATACAAAAAAAGTAATAAACAAATGAAATAATAGTAAAAACTTTAAAAATAATAATAATAATTTTAGAAAAATAATAAATTTTTTAGAAAAATAATAAAATTTGTATATGGTCGGGTTTTAGTATCAAACTCATTGCCCAACCCGAAAATTTCAGGGTCGGGTAGAAATTTTTCAAATTTTATTGATGAACCCGCGTGGGTCGGGTCGCAGGTTGACCCGACCCTATGAACACCCCTACCAATAAGCATGGTGACAAGAGATTTGAACCTTAAATATAAGAATGAATAAACTATTCAAGTCCAGTGTCTTTATTACTGAGACACTCTCTTGAGGTTGAGTATAAGCTAATATTGAATTATGTTAAGTTTTTCATAATTTTTTATCATGAGTGCTTCCAGGGAGTGCGTTTCTTGTAAGAGCCTGCGACAGTCATGAGTTTTACATGTTCTGCTTAAGCCCAAAATGGATGATTTGACGGCAGAGTTTCCAACGATTCTAAAAAAAAAACTATACGTGATTAAAATTTAATTACATAAAATTATAATACAATAACTCAATCATAATTCGGACATGATTTATATTGATTGGTTTTGGCTTTGTAGTTGCTTATTTTTTAATGGTTGTGTTGACAACCAAAATTTGCAAAAGTTAGTTGATGTAAGAAGGAACACAAAAATATAGTGTTGTTCAATTAGGACAAGTGATGTGACAAAGAAATATTTTGGGAAAACTCGTCTAGATGAAAGGGGCAACGAAAATCACCCAAACAACCACATCATCCAATCGGTCATCCAATTAGCCAGACAATCAAATCGCACAATCGGCCAGGAAACGGCCGAACCAAGAAGCAGTTGTACAAACGTGATCTGACAATTGAAAAAATTTGGACACATTTACTACAGTCTTCAAGCACAACCGTAACAGCTGTCATAGGTGACAGATGAAGTGACAAAGAGAAACAGAACGTGGGATAAATATCCATAGCAATTATTAGACAGTTATCTTTACTACCATATAAACTCAAAGTCAAATCCAAAATAAGGAGAAGAAATCAAAAAGACTCGCAAGAGTAATGACATTTTTTTTTAAATAACTGATTAGAATTGTGTGCTTGCACCTCTTGAAGACATTTCTTAATCTAATTAGACAATTCTTTTTAGGATTTTATATTAAGAGTTCTCAACCTTACACGCTTTCTTTCTACAACATAATTTGTTTGTTAACAGTTTTTTTTCCCTCCAGTCTGTTAACAGGTTGAATATGTTTTCTATGGGTCATTCTTATGTTATTTTAATTTTCAAGCAATTGCAAATTACGGTTCAAGTTAAGATTTTAAAAACTCCATTAAAATAAATGAAACAAATTTTTTAAAAAAAAAAAAAAAAAAAAAAAAAAAACTAAGCAATTTTGATTTTGATATCCGCACACCAAAAACATAACCAATGCATCAACCATTTTCGATTAGGCGTTTAGAATCAGAAGCGTAAAATGCTTGGAAAGCTGAAATCATGGTCTCAATCCTGCCTTTGTTCGAGCGAGGGCAGCAGGCAACCATTCAAGATGTGAAAAATTTTACAACCTTGAGTATTTATACAAGCCACAAAGTCTCACCTGTAGTGCCCTGGCAACTGCGTTCGAAGAGAACATAAATTTCAATTTAAGAAGGGAACAAGATCAATGATTTTTTTATTACTTAAAAATGAAATAGATAGGCCACATTAACTCGAACCAAAAATAGAAGAAGAGGAGTCGTATATATTGTCCTAATGAAAATGTTGTATACTTCCACGGTCCGCCAAAACTTGCTATAGATCAAAGAATGAAATAAATTAGCATATATACCAAGTGGCTGGGGATATCTTCCATGACAGATCAACCAGCAAAAATTGCAGAAGCTAAATCAGGACTGGGTCTGTATCCTTCGTCCTTCATTTGTTTGCTTAACCTTCGTATCTCTTCCCGTATATCTCGACTACGGGGATGCATCTGGTCTCCAACAACAAATACATTAACAATAGATGTCATAATGCTCAACTCTAGGAACAATGCCAAAATCATCAAACATCATCTTGAAATAAGACCAACCTTTTTCAACTGAACCCATATGGCTACAAGCTGAGAGTAAGTTCACAAATGTAACGTAGTTTGGCTTTGGGCCTTCTGCTAGCATCTCCTCAAATAGGTCCAAAGCACCAATACCACGTCCATTGTGAGAAAGGCCGGATATCATAGCGTTCCATGACACAATATCCCAAACAGGCATTCTCCTAAAGATAAGGTTCCCATCTTCCAAACACCCACACTTTGCATACATAGTAGAAAGGGCATTTCCAATTAAAACATCAAGAATAAACCCGTACTTTAGATACGGCCATGGACTTGTTTTCCTGGCTCCAAAGCAGCAAGGCCCGAACATGCTTTCAGGACACTGGCCCTGGTTAATTCATCAGGAAAAATCCCTCGAGCTTGCATTCTAGCATACAAACTTAGAGCCTCTTCATATTCCCCATTTAGTACGTACCCTCCAATCATTGAATTCCATAATATAATATCAGGTTCTTGTAAATAATCAAAACCCTTCCTAGCATCAACTGTGCTACCACATTTCACATACACATCAACTAAAGCTGTTAGTACAAATATTTGAGACTCAAATCCCAACTTCAACAAATAATCATGCACTTGCTTTCCTACTTCAAGAGCAGCAATGTCACTGCAAGCATTAAGAACCCCAACAAGGGAATACTCATTGGACTTAATCCCATCACAATGCATAATTGAAAACAACTTCAAGGCCTTGTAAGAATCACCACTCTGAGCGTAACCATTGATCATAGCTGACCACGAAATAGAATTCTTATCACCAGAAAACTCAAATGTTCTCAGCGCATCATCCAAGCTCCCACATTTCACATACATGGTAACAAGAGCGTTAGCAACAGAAACGATCGTTAACAACCCATTTTTAACAGTAAGACAATGTATTTGCTTGCCAATGTCGACAACCGCAGGAGCAACCAAACCGCTTAGAACGCTGGTGAATACAAACTCATCCCCAATCTCAGCGTCTCTATGCATCAAACTAAAAAGTTCCACTGCTTGCACAGCCATCTGACTCTTAGCATAGCCAGAAATCATCGTAGTCCACGAAATGGAATCTCTTTCTGGCATTCTATCAAACAGCTTACGGGCCTCCACTAAAAGACCCACTTTACAATACATATTGACGAGAGAATTTCCAACAAAAACGTCATTGAAACTCGCCGTTTTTATTACAAGCGTGTGAGCTTGCTGGCCAGCAAAAGCATCCGAAAGACAAGACGCCGCCTTGAAAACACCAGAAAAAGTGCGGGCATTTGGGAAAGTATGCGCTGCTATCATGCGTCGAACGAACTCCATGACGAAGGATGATCCACTGGGACCCTGTTGAGAGTATCCGTTTATGAGGTAGTTCCATGAGTCAACTTCCTTGTCTTGTATGGTTTCGAATACGAGCTTTGCTCTATGCAAGTGACCGCACTTAGCATAAAAGTTGACGAGACCGTTGGCTAGGAACATGCAAGAAGATCTACTGGTTTTGATTATAAGAGCGTGTAATGCACGGCCTTTGAAGAGGCTTTTCTGTTGAGCGTATTTCACGATTTCCGCGGAGAAATCCCGATTTTCGCAAGGGAGATGCATCTACGCCACTCTACGCCGCCAACCGTCTGGTTTTGGAACTTTGTACGTGGAGTCTATGTTTCCGGCCCCAAGAAAAGCTTCATATAAGCCCATAAAAATTGGGCTTTTTGGTGAACGTTGTATATGGTGGTCCCTGAAGTTTAAGGCCTGTCCAAAGACTTTTGGTATCATGGATAGAAGGATGGACCTTGTCTTTATTGAGTGCATATATTGCTACTTAGACTGGTTGCCCGAAGAGATAGGGAATGAGTGACTTGGTGGCAGCCGAGCACTCGCAAGAAGCACATGGCTTGGGTGGGCTCTGTGTGTATGGACAGTTGGTGTTGTCCTAAAGGAGTGTTGCTGAGACATGGGCAATTGGTGTTGTCCGTAGGGAGTTGATGCTGTCTTGGGCGAGGCAGTTACGTGCACATGCAGCAGTTGCGAGAGGCAGTTGGCGCGCACTTGCATGGCAGTTGGCGTGCACATGCGAGGGAGTTGGCTTCACATGTTGAACACATGGGGCAGTTGCGAGGGGAACTGCTAGTAACTAGCGTGTTGGGGAACATGTGGGGAAATTTGTGTGGTGCTTGTGTGTGTGTGAGTGGGAACTCCTAGAGCAGTTGGGATGTAACTGTTATGTGTGCGTATTTAGCTGGTGTCTATTGGGCCAGCACACCCTAGGGCAGTTGGGGTGTAACTGCCGCTAGTATATATTGTATTGTGAAAAACATGCATGAGAGAGAGCATAGTACATGAGAAGTACATGAGTGTATGTTCATTGAGCCTTTGTATGTTTAGCACGAATCCTTGTAATTGTTTTGGCGAGTAATAAAAAGGTTGGGCATTGTCCTGTAAAGCTTGTGTCTCGTATTTACTTGATGTGTGTGTTGTTTGTGTGCTTACTGTGAAGGTGTGTGAACATTGCGAGTGACTGCTTGTCGCTTGTGTGGGTGCTTGCGAGATAAGGCTGACTAAGTTGGGCGAACATAGTGCCGCACTTGGCTAAGGAAATTTGGGGTTCAAATTTAGCCGGGTGACAACTGGTATCAGAGCGTCACCTTGGGCTGATGGCGGGCGGATCTAACGCTGAATTGAAGAAGCGGGTGGCCAAGTTGGAGGCACTCGTTGGGGAGTCTAGCCGAGAGACTACTCCTCCATTGTTCTTGGCGATGGAAAAATTAACATAATAAATTATTGGCCTTCGGAACAACCTTGACACACAACGGGTTGATGCGGAAGAACACATTGCAATAGTCACCAGAGACTGTGTAGCTTTGGTGGAGGCGTGGAAAGGGAGTAGAGAGGAGATGATGGGTGAAATCACTCTTCTCAATAGGGCATTGGGTCGTGGACAACCTGTTGGGGGTGAGGGCGCGACCAAGTTGAATGTTCTTGAACCAAAACCATTCAGTGGTGCTCGAAATGTAAAGGAGTTGGAGAACTTCTTATGGGACATGGATCAGTACTTCAAGGCTACTCATGTCCTAGAGGCCGAGAAGGTGACCATCACGAGCATGTACTTGGCTGGTGATGCCAAATTGTGGTAGAGAACCCGGTTGGATGATGATGAGACAGCGGAACGTCCCATAATAACCACATGGGAGGCGCTGAAGAAGGAGTTGAAGGATCAATTCCTCCCCACCAACACAGTATGGATTGCAAGGGAAACTTTGAAAAGTTTGAAGCAAACGGGTTCCATTCGCGAGTATGTGAAACAGTTTAGTTCCTTAATGTTAGACATAAGGAACATGTCATAGAAGGACAAGCTATTTAATTTCATGTCTGGATTGCAAACTTGGGTACAAAATGAGCTGCGGAGGCAAGGTGTGCGTGACTTGCCCGCAACCATGGCAGCATCAGATTGCCTTGTGAACTATAGACCTAGTTCTTCCACCAAATCCAAACCTGATCCGAAGGGCAAAAGGAAAGAGAAGTACAAAGACTCGGAGAATGGGGAAAAGAAGAAGAACAATGAGCGAAAAGGGAAGTCACAGGATGATGACAAGTTCAAGTGAGGGAACAACAACAACAATGGTTGTTTCATCTGTGATAGTCCACATAGGGCGAGGGAATGCCCCAAAAAATGAGAAACTGAATGCACTTGTGGCTGCGGAAACGGGCAAGGAAGTGGAAGGAGACTCGGTCGGGCCTAGTCGGATGAACCCACTTCAGTTGGTTAACGCAATTTGGGAAGAAAGATTTAATAATGGCTTGATCTATGTCCAAGTTGTCATTAATGGGAAAACAGTGAGGGCAATGGTGGACACTGGGGCTACACATAACTTTGTTGCGGTAGAAATTGTCGATAAGTTGGGCCTCGAATTGACTAAATCAGAGAGTAGCATTAAGGCTGTCAATTCGACAGCAAAGCAAGTTCAAGGCACAGTTACGAGTGTGATGATACAACTTGGCCAGTGGCATGGGTCATGCACGTTGATGGCAGTACCTTTAGACGATTTCTAGTTGATTTTGGGGAATCAATTTTTCGTCCAAGCCAAGGTTGCGGTGATGCCTTACTTGGCGGGGCTTTTGATTGGTGATGAGGACCAACCATGCTTTGTCCCTGTTGTTGGCAAAGTGTATGGGATTAAATGGGCTGAGGGGCAACAAGAGCTTGTGTTAGCCTTATAGATTGAAAGTGGGTTGAAACGTGGGGAAGAAACATACTTGGCTGCACTCATAGAAGTCAAAGTGGGAAAGGCAGTGGAGGTTTCTGATGTGGTTGTGGAACTACTGATGGAATACAAGGATATAATGCCTCCGGAGTTGCCAAAGTCCATTCCGCCTCGAATACCTACTGACCACAAGATAGAATTGGTCTCTGGTACTCGGTCGTCTACCCAAGTACCTTACCGGATGAGTCCTTTAGAACTAGTTGAATTGCGCAAGCAATTGAGGGAGTTGCTTGATGCTGGAATGATCCAGCCCTCTAAGGCTTCATATGATGCACATGTCCTATTCCAGAAGAAGCAAGATGGATTTATGCGAATGTGTGTGGATTATCGTGCTTTGAACAAGGTGACGATCAAGAACAAGTATCCAATTCCATTGGTGACAGATTTGTTTGATCGTTTGTCCAAGGCGTTCTACTTCACTAAGCTAGACTTGCGGTCTGGATATTGGCAAGTGCGAATTACCGAATGGGATGGGGGAAGAACTACTTGCGTGACAAGGTATGGATCATATGAGTTTTTAGTAATGCCTTTCGGCTTTACTAATGCACCATCTACTTTTTACAATTTAATGAATGATGTGTTGTTCGAGTTTGTGGACCGATTTGTGGTTATGTATTTGGATGACATAGTAATATATAGTGAGACATTTGCTGATCATTTGCATCATTTGAGATTGGTGTTAGAGAAATTGAGGCAGCATGCACTATATGTTAAAATGAAGAAATGTGAATTTTCCCAACAGGAACTGATGTTTCTGGGTCATTGGGTGAGACAATGGCAAGTTCGTATGGACGAGAGAAAAGTCCAGGCCTTTAGGGATTGGCCTAGTCCTTCCAAAGTTGCTGAGTTGCGGTCATTTTTGGGGTTGGACAACTATTACCGCAAGTTCATCAAAGGATATTCAAAGCGGATGGCTCCCTTGACAGATTTGCTGAAAAATGAACAAAATTGGGTGTGGAGTGTGCAATGCCAGGAGGCATTCGAGGATTTGAAGGGGCAGTAACAGAGGAGTATGTTTTGCGATTGCCGGACTTTGAGTTACCATTTGAGGTGCACACTGATGCTTCTGATCGGGCTATTGGGGTGTATTGGTGCAGAATTCCCATCTGGTTGCCTTTGAAAGTAGAAAATTAAAGGATGCCGAGCAGCGGTATTCAGTACATGAGAATGAGATGACTGCAGTGGTTCATTGCCTAAACATTTGGCGACACTATTTATTGGGTTCGCACTTTAGGGTAGTGACGGACAATGTTTCCAACACCTTATCCAAGACACAGAAGAAGTTGAGCCCTAAGCAAGAAAGATGGCAAGAGATGCTTGCTGAATTTGATTTTGAGTGGGAGCACCGACCTGGGAGGCATAACCAAGTTGAGGATGCTCTTAGTCGCAAGGCTGTAGTGGAGGCAGTAGCGGCAATTTCGATTTTAGAGAGTAATTTTCTGGATAAAATCAAGAAAACATCACCATTGGATCAGGTTTATCAACGGCTAGTGGGGAAAGTTGCTGATGGTCAGGTCCGAAAATATTGGGTAGATGCTGGTTTACTCTATGCAAATGGAGGAAGATCATTTTTTCCGAGTTATGGGAACCTCATGAGGGAGTTGCTGAGGGAGACATATGATGCTCAGTGGGCGGGACATCCTGGTGTTGAGAGAACAATGGCTTTGCTGGCTCGGAGTTGGTATTGACCGATGATGGAACATGATATCGAGGCCTATGTGAGATCTTGTCTAGTGTGTCAACTGGACAAAACGGAGAGGAGGAAGGACGCAGAGATGCTACAACCCCTGCCCATTCCGAAACAACCATGGAAGAGTGTTTTTATGGACTTCATTGGGGGATTTCCAATAGTGTAAGGGTATGGTTCAGTGTTAGTAGTAGTAGGTCGGTTCTCCAAGTATGTTGTGTTTATGGCAGCGCCACAGGCGTGCCTTGCGGAGGAAACTGCACGCTTATTTTTCAGAGATGTGGTGAACATTTTGGGTTGCCGCAAGACATAGTGAGTGACAGAGATGCACGGTTCTCAGGTCGGTTCTGGATTGAGTTATTCGGCTTGATTGGGTCAGACTTGAAATTTTCTACTGTAAATCATCATCAGACATATGGTCAGACAGAAATGGTGAATGGGTTGCTGGAAGAATATTTGAGGCATTATGTGATCGCGAGTCAGAAAAATTGGGTAGAACTGCTGGATGTGGCTCAGTTCTTTTACAACTTGCACAAGAGCTCATCAACGGGGATGGGTCATTTTGAGATAGTGTTGGGGCAGCAGCCGCTGACTCCGCACGAGGTGATCAAGCAGCGTACTGGAGGTAAGTGCCCTGCCGCATATAGATTTGCGCGAGAAAAGCATGAGTTGCTGGAAGAGGCGAGGGATAGCCTTGAGAAGACAGTGCGCCGAATGAGGAAGTATGCTGATAAGAAGATGAGGCCGCTGGAATTTCAAGTGGGTGACCGAGTGTTTCTGAAATTGACTCCTCATATTTGGAAGAAAATCAACAGCAAGACAATGCATCGTGGGTTGGTGCAGAAATTTGATGGTCTATTCGAAGAAGTAAAACGGGTTGGTCAAGTAGCTTATAAATTGAAGCTGCCGGATAGGATCAAGGTGCATCCTACATTCCATGTGAGTTTCTTGAAGCCATTGAACGAAGACAATGATGAGAGTCGGGTTCAGAAAAGTCGAGCTCCGCCAACAATTCGGAAACAGTTTGACAAGTAAATTGAGAAGATATTAGATAAAAGTATTAACATACTAATAAAAGTATTAACAAAAAAATATATTAACAAATAAATTAAGAATAAAAGTATTAACATACTAATAAAAATAAAACATAAAGTAAAATTAAAAGAAAAATACAAATACAAATCTTTTTATAAAAATATATATTTATTTTAATTATAACGGTTCGGTTCGGTTTAACAGGTGCGGTTCGGTTTAGCATCTGAACTGAATCGTAAACCGTTTGGGGTGGGCCAATCTGAACCGCAAACCGAACCGTTAGAAAAAAAACCGTAAATTCAGTCCGATTTGGTTCGGTTTGCGGTTTGGTTCGGTTCGGTCGATTTTTTTGCCACCCCTAGTTGCGAGAGGCAGTTTGCGCGCACTTACATGGCAGTTGGCATGCACATGCAATAGAGTTGGCTTCACATGCTTAACACATGAGGCAGTTGCGAGGGGAACTGCTAGTAACTGGCGTGTTGGGGAACATGTGGGGAAATTTGTGTGGTGTTTGTGTGTGTGTGTGAGAACTTCTAGAGCAGTTGGGATGTAACTGCTATGTGTGCGTATTTGGCTGGTGCCTATTGGGCCACCACACCCTATGGCAGTTGGGGTGTAACTGCCGCTAGTATATATTGTATTGTGAAAAATATGCATGAGAGAGAGAGAGAGAGCATAATACATGAGAAGTACAAGAGTGTATGTTCATTGGGCCTTTATATGTTTAGCACGAATCCTTGTAATTGCTTTGGTGAATAATAAAAAGGTTGGGCATTGTCCTGTAAAGCTTGTGTCTCGTATTTACTTGATGTGTGGGTTGTTTGTGTGCTTATTGTGAGTGTGTGTGAACATTGCGAGTGACTGCTTGTGGCTTGTGTGGGTGTTTGGGAGATAAGACTGACTAAATTGGGTGAACTTAGTGCCACACTTGGCTAAGGAAATTTGAGGTTCAAATTTAGCTGTGTGACAGCTGTAGATCCTGATTTCGGTCGAGGTCCACAATTGAGAATGTGTAGGGGGGGCCACAAGCGAACCTGCAAAATAAGAATAGAGCAAAAGAGATTTACTGCCCACCGGTGTGATGGAAACCGTAGGCTCTCCGACGCTCAAGTTAGCCGAAGAATGAGAGAATTTAAGTAGAAAGGGTTCAGGTGTTAGGATACCTAAACCACTGATCGTTTGCCGTGAGGGCGGACTATTGGATATTATCTGATGTTAGGAGTTCTTTTTCTGGATCCCTTCTTTATTCTTTGCCTTGCTCTTTTATAGGATTCCTCTTCTGCCCGTTGGAAACCTCCTTCGTGATCTCATAATTTCGGGTCCTTTAGATCTCATAACCGTCGATTTCATGATGACGGTCATGAATTCGGATCCATTCTCTGATCTTAGTAACTGGTGTCCGTTTGTCTGTCTTTAATGAATTTGGGCTCATGAGGCGGCCCATGGATCTTCTTCTGGGCTTCAGGTCTTGCAGCTGGCTTTGGTGGTAAAAGTCGATTTTACCCCTGGCCCAAATTTGGCCCGTACAGTTTGTCCCCTACTCTCTAAGTCTGGATTGTCCCTGACTTTGAGAGTATCATCTGTCGATCTATTCGCGGTTTTGAATGATTACTCCCCTGATTTTGGCGATGGAAGGTTTTCAGATCTACTCATCTTTGTCGTATGTGGGAAGCCCATTGGTTGACTTGAACCAGACGATGGCTAAGGACCACACTCGACATGTCGCAATTGTTTGAGTGTGTTTACGATTGTTTTTGATTCGACACGAGTCATCAGGGGTCTCTAGGTCGATTTGAGCTAGTTGGCTCACGACCGCATTCGACATGACTTAGGTGTTGAATTGACTGTATCTGACTCGACAAGAGTCATCAGGGATGTTCCTAGGTCGACTCGAGCCAGTTGGCTCAGGATCGCATTCGACATGTTGAATGTGTCGTACGTATTTCATGATTCTACGACTTGGCATGAATCATGTAGGGGATGTCCCCTGGTCGACTGAAACATATGGTGGTTTAGGAATGACATCACTCGACTTGTCGTCTGAGTCGTGCGTATTTCATGTTTCCCTGATTGCATGAATCATGTGTGGACTGTCTCCTGGTCGACTGAACCGGATGGTGGTCTAGGGTTAATTTTATTCGACACGTCGTATGAGTCGATAATGCTCCATGACTTCATGACTGCATGAATCATGTGGGGGATGTCCCCTGGTCGACTGAACCAGATGGTGGTTCAGGGTTAATATTATTCGACACGTCGTATGAGTCGATAATACTTCATGACTTCATGACTGCATGAATCATGTGGGGGATGTCCCCTGGTCGACTGAACCAGATGGTGGTTCAGGGTTAATATTATTCGACACGTCGTATGAGTCGATAATACTTCATGACTCCATGACTGCATGGATCTTATGGGGGATGTCCCCTGGTCGACTGAACCAGATTGTGGTCCAGGATTAACATTATTCGACACGTCGTATGAGTCGATAATACTTCATGACTCCATGACTGCATGGATCATGTGGGGGATGTCCCCTGGTCGACTGAACCAGATGGTGGTTCAGGGTTAATATTGTTCGACACGTCGTATGAGTCGATAATACTTCATGACTCCATGACTGCATGGATCATATGGGGGATGTCCCCTGGTCGACTGAACCAGATTGTGGTCCAGGATTAATATTATTCGACACGTCGTATGAGTCGATAATAATTCATGACTCCATGACTGCATGGATCATGTGGGGGATGTCCCCTGGTCGACTGAACCAGATTGTGGTCCAGGATTTATTATTATTCGACACGTCGTATGAGTCGATAATACTTCATGACTCCATGACTGCATGGATCATGTGGGGGATGTCCCCTGGTCGACTGAACCAGATGGTTGTTCAGGGTTAATATTATTCGACACGTCGTATGAGTCGATAATACTTCGTGACTCCATGACTGCATGGATCATATGGGGGATGTCCCCTGGTCGACTGAACCAGATGGTGGTTCAGGGTTAATATTATTCGACACGTCGTATGAGTCGATAATACTTCATGACTCCATGACTGCATGGATCTTATGGGGGATGTCCCCTGGTCGACTGAACCAGATTGTGGTCCAGGATTAACATTATTATTCGACACGTCGTATGAGTCGGTAATACTTCATGACTCCATGACTGCATGGATCATGTGGGGGATGTCCCCTGGTCGACTGAACCAGATGGTGGTTCAGGATTAATATTATTCGACACGTATGAGTCGATAATACTTCATGACTCCATGACTGCATGGATCATGTGGGGGATGTCCCCTGGACGACTGAACCAGATGGTGGTTCAGGATTAATATTATTCGACACGTCGTATGAGTCGATAATACTTCATGACCCCATGACTGCATGGATCATGTGGGGGATGTCCCCTGGTCGACTGAATCAGGAGGTACACTGTCGAGTTTGTTGTAAATGTTTGACGGCACTGTATTTCCATTCGACGATTCCAGTTTGAAAATGGTTCTGGCTCTGTACACGCGTCATCTGATGCTGCAAAACCTAATGCGAGTTACGAGGCGTCCATTTTGGGCGGGAAGCTTTGGCGCCAGATTTTCAGGTAGCTTGTATAAAGGAACCTCGGTTGTTTCATTTCGCCTTATCCGGAAGTCGAGTAAAAGGTGTGCTCTCAAAAGTTCTCGAGGTATTCTTCGAAATCTTCTTCTTGTTCTTCATTCCTTTAAACATTCATATTGAATACTCAAGCTGTTCTTAGAAAAGTTAAGTTGTTGATCTCCTGCTTCTTCTCTTACTAAGACTCCACTGACCGCCTGCTCCGAAACACCCAAATATAGGAAAAGTCTCTCCAAGTCGTGTGGTTTGGACAGCAAAGGTGGTGTGGTGAGGTACAATTTGAGCTTTGTCAATGCTTCCTCATAGGCGGGTGTCCAGTCAAAGCTGTTTCCTTTCTTCAAGGCTGAAAAGAACAAAAAGCTCTTATCTGTAGACTTGGAAATAACCTATTTAGAGCTGCGATTCTCCCAGTTAGTCTCATGACATCTTTTGGGCTGGAAGGAGACGGGATGTCGAGGATCGATCTGATCTGTTCCGGATTCGCTTCGACCCCTCGTCGAGTGACCACGTACCCCAAAAATTTTCCTGAAGCAACACCGAAAGCACATTTAGTTGGATTTAGTTTCATTCCATACCTATCCATAATGTCGAATGCTTCTTTCAGATGATTTAGGTGCTGCTCCGATTTGATCGACTTCACCAGCATATCGTCGATGTACACTTCCATGGTTTTCCCATTTGGCTGTCGAACATCTTGTTGACGAGTCTTTGATACGTTGCTCCTGCGTTCTTTAAGCCAAAGGGCATAACTTTATAACAAAAAATTCCCTTGTTGGTTACGAAGGCTGTCTTTTCTTGATCGCCCGGGTGCATGAAGATCTGGTTGTAGCCTGAGTATGCATCCATGAAACTTAATAACTCATGTCCCGCCGTCGCGTCAACCATAGAGTCTATGTGTGGAAGTGGAAATGGATCCTTTGGACAGGCTTTGTTCAAATCTGTGAAGTCGATGCAAACTCTCCATTTCCCGTTCTTTTTCTTCACCACAACGACATTTGCGAGCCATTCCGGAAATTGGACTTCTTTTATAGCTCCATTCTCTAATAACTTCTGGACTTCTTCGTCGATGATCCGGTTCCGTTCCGGGGCAAATTTTCTTCTTTTCTGCCTAACCGGGGCATACTCTGGATCCACATGTAATTCGTGGGTCATGAGCGTTGGGTCGATCCCTGTCATATCTCTGTGGGACCATGCAAAACTGCCGTGTCGGCTCTTCAGAAACTCTATGATGTCGGCTCGGAATTTCGGATCTAGTCCAGCTCCTATTAACGCCTTGTGATCTTCAAACTGTGGGTGAATCTGAACCTCGTCGAGTTTTTCTATGCTCGGTAATGTCGGCTCCGAAACTCGAGGTTCGACCTGTAATTGCTATGCTGACTCGTCCTTTGCTTTCAGAGTAGTCTGGTAACAACTCCTGGACGCCAACCTGTCGCCTCTGATCTCTTGTACCCCCCATTTAGTAGGGAATTTCATCACCTGATGGTAGGTAGACGAAACCGCTCTCATATCATGAATCCAGGGCCTCCCCATTATCAGGTTGTATGCGGATGGGCATTCCATGACTAGAAATGTAGTCAGTTTGTTGATTCCAGCAACGTATACCGGAAGTGAAATTTCACCCATCGTGATCTTCTGTTCCACTGAACCCGATCAACACTGTCGTCCGCCGATTGATTTTATCCAACTCTGTCCCCATGTCGGCGAGGGCGCTTGCGAAAATTACGTTTGCCGAGGAACCTGTATCGATCAACACCCGTTTGACCAAGAAATTCGCCACCTGCAAAGAAATGACCAGTGCATCATGGTGCGGGTTTAGGGTGTGAGATTTTTCATCGTCTGGGAACTCCAAGGTCAATTCTGTGAAAGCTTTTTCTTCAGACGATGTAGTATGAGAAACATTATTGATCAGAGCCCTTGTATGTCGCTTGGCAGCCGAGTAAGTTGTTCCACTAATTCCCGAACCTCCTGAAATAACGTTGACTGTGTTATTTATAGGGGTGGTAGGACAGGATCTCTCCCTGGTTGGTTTTCTCCTCCCTTCGTGACATGGTTGCCTTTCCCTTATCTGTTAGCAAGTCCCTGAGGAAGCCTTTGTTTAGTAACTCCAAAACCTCTAATCTCAAGGCTACGCACTCCGCTGTCGTGTGACCGTAGTCTCTGTGGAACTCACACCACTTCCTGGTGTCTTTTTTCGTCGAATTGTCTCTGCTGCGCGGAGGCCACTTTACTTCATTCCCCATCCTCTTAAGCACGGTGACCAGTTCCCCTGGAGAGATCGTAAAGTTGTAGTCCGGTAGCCTGAGTTTGCTTGCTGGTTGCTCGTCCCTGTGTGACCTTTGTCTTTTTTCGACATTTGGGTAGTATGGTCGCCGCTCACCCCTTTGTTGGTTCCTCTTTTCCCTATGAGAATGGACATTGCTATCGTGCGGCCTGGGAGCAACAGGCCTTCGGTCAATCCGGGTACTCGCAACATCTGCCCTTCCGTTATTTCTTTTATCTTCTTCCCACCTTATTTCTACCTGGGCCCGTGCCATTACTTGTTCCATGTTGTAGCACCGAAATTTCGTCAACTTCTTGTAGAGTCCGCTGTCATAAAGTAGTCCGTTCCGGAAGGCTTCTACTGCTGTAGGTTGGTGGAGATCTGGAACCGTGATTCTCTCTCGGTTGAATCGAGCAACGTAGCTCCGCAGAGATTCTCCCCTTCCTTGTTGTATAGAATTAAGGTCGTCCGAAGTTTTTTCTATTTTGCATGAACTTGCAAAGTGTTGCACAAACTTGTCAGCTAGCTCTTGGTAGGACTCGATTGACCTGTAGGGAAGGTTGATGAACCAAGTAAGGGCAGGTCCTGCCAGAGTCTCGCCAAAGCATCTGCACATTCCAGCCTCCCACTGACTTGGGGACAGGCCGGTGGACATCATCTTGTATTTGTAGTGTACGACATGGTCGTCTGGATCGGCAGATCCATCATACGGCTTCATCTCCGGAGGGCTGAATTTTCGGGGTAAATCAATAGCAACAATAGACTCCGCAAATGGGGTGTCAGAAATCGCTCCAGCCCTACTTTTCCTAACCGGCAACCTTACCCCTGGTAGTCTCGACATTATTGCTTCCTTGAATTCGATCATCTCCTTCCTGATTGAAGTGGCAATCTGTTGGGTTGGATCGATGAGAGAGACCGGTTCTTGCAGGATTGGCTGTTGATTGTTGTTTGGACCTTCTGTCATAGGCGGGATTATTGGGTTGCTCGGGTCGTCTGGATTGCTTGTTTGGCTCAAGTATTAGTATGCGGAGGATTGGATGACATCAGCATCCATCTTTCTCTGTAGATTGTCATTGGCACTCCGCATCGTTTGATTTTCTTCTTCTAGGGCTTGCAACCGTTCTTGGAGCATGGCAAGCTGTGCCATCATGGGATTTGGGTTTTGCTCATTGCTCGAGGCCATTTGCTGCGTTGCTATGTCTTACTTTTACGAAATTCGCTTGGTAGGCCCCACGGTGGGCGCCAAATTGTAGATCCTGATTTCGGTCGAGGTCCACAATTGAGAATGTGTAGGGGGGGCACAAGCGAACCTGCAAAATAAGAATAGAGCAAAAGAGATTTACTGCCCACCGGTGTGATGGAAACCGTAGGCTCTCCGACGCTCAAGTTAGCCGAAGAATGAGAGAATTTAAGTAGAAAGGGTTCAGGTGTTAGGATACCTAAACCACTGATCGTTTGCCGTGAGGGCGGACTATTGGATATTATCTGATGTTAGGAGTTCTTTTTCTGGATCCCTTCTTTATTCTTTGCCTTGCTCTTTTATAGGATTCCTCTTCTGCCCGTTGGAAACCTCCTTCGTGATCTCATAATTTCGGGTCCTTTAGATCTCATAACCGTTGATTTCATGATGACGGTCATGAATTCGGATCCATTCTCTGATCTTAGTAACTGGTGTCCGTTTGTCTGTCTTTAATGAATTTGGGCTCATGAGGCGGCCCATGGATCTTCTTCTGGGCTTCAGGTCTTGCAGCTGGCTTTGGTGGTAAAAGTCGATTTTACCCCTGGCCCAAATTTGGCCCGTACAACAGCTACCACCGTATTTATATTAACTTAATAAATAAATAATAGAAAGAGGGAGGGAAAAAAAGATTAGAAGACACATTTGTTTTGAAAGGCGGTTATCGGGACCGTTTTGATCGGAACTCTATAATTTTTTTTTTCCAAAAATAGGGTATAATTTTTTTTTTTAAAAAAAAATAAATCAATTTTTAAATATATTGAAAACACATTGTGTTTTGTGTGGTGTCCCGTCCTAAAAATATTGAAGTATATTTTTTTTTATCTCTTCTTGTCCAATTTTTAAATCAATACAAGAAAATATATCTTAAATTTCGTCCCGAATGAGATGAGTGAGGCGTCAAAATGTTCCATCCTTAGGTACATGAACTTAGCTTTTTTTTTTTTTTACGTAGAATTAATGCATCGTTTGATAGAGAGTATTGATTGAATGTATAAATTATTTATAAATTATAAACTCGCCAAAATCTATACCGAACGATACATTAACCTAATTTATACAATAATTTTTAAATTATTATATTATAAAATTAAAATATCTCTATAGTTATTTTTATTATTAAATTATAAAAATAAAATAATAAATTTTTAAGATAAGAAACTTATTACATTATAAAAACATAATAAGAAACCTATTAATTTAATTAATTAATTAATATTTTAATTTAATATTATTAAATTATAAAATTAAAATAAAGAAGCCTATTATAATAAGAAACATATTTTTTTGGAAACGTTTGAAACTTTGCCGCCAAATCGCCCAACCCGGGCTTAAGCGGAGCATGTAAAACCTCTGACTATCTCAAACTCTTACAAAGAAATGCATCCCTAGACTCAAACTCTGGACCTATCAGTCAAGTCTTAAACTCTTTACCACCAAGTCACACCCCCGAAGGGCAAGAAAACATATTATAATCTCCCATAAAAAACATGTAGCACATAATATCTACATTTAACCTCTATAATTAATTTTTATTAATTTATACATTTAACCTTTATAATTAATTTTTATTATTGAATTATAAAATTAAAATATCTTTACAATTAATTATTTTATTAAATAAATTTTCGTCAAATATTCTCTTATACTGTAATCATGTAAATCCAATGATAATGACCCAATACGTTGGAGATAATATATCATGTTTCAGGTGTATATGTCATCTCTCTCACAGCAGTTGAGTCTCACACAGTTGTGGGACCCAACTATTATGAGAGAGATGACATATACACCTAAAACATAATATAATTTTTCAATACGTTGAGCATACAAATTGAAAAAGAACCTATAGTATTCTTTCAACTAATTATGTAAAGTCGAGAACCAATTGGTTTGAATATGATGAGAACGTGATTACAATACATGAGAACACTTGAGATTTTCTCTTATTCAATAAGCTAGACAAATTAGTCCACTCTACCATGTATATCAAACGTTGTCTTCTCATTATGGACATAAATTTTTTTATTTACACCAAAAATAATAATTTCAATCCAATTAGAATGGCCCAAGATCAATTCGCTCTAGAAGTTCATATCATAATCAAGCATGAAATTACTATTTTTAAGTAGGAAAATAGTATAATTAAATAGGAAAATAGTAAAATTAAGTAGAAAATTAGTAAAATTAAGTAGGAAATTATGTAGTGTCCGAGTCATTCATTCACCAACATACACTCCTGAAATATAGGAAGTTGTTAAGCACTTGGTAGGAGTTGACATAAAACACAAGAACTTGCACAAGAAGTTGATAGGCACTTGGAGAAAGATGACAAAAAAACAAATGTTCTTGGAGGATGGATGAAGGAAGTTAGTAAGACAGGCAAAACAAGTGCATTAAAATGATAAGCACTTAGGGTCTGTTTGGTTCAACGGAGGGGAGGGGAGGGGAGAGATTTTTAATGGAGGGGAGGGAAGGGGAAGGGAGGGGGAGGGAGGGATTTAATTAATATATGTTTGGTTCAAATGAGGGGAGGGGAGGGGATGATAGAGTTTTTAATTAAATATATTTTGGTTAAAGAAGAGAGTAGAGAGATTTTAAAAACTAATTTACTATTTTATCCTTATAACATTTTATAAATAAATTTAAAACAATGTAGGCTTATATTATCTTTGAATTAAACAAATAATAAAATTAAAATTAAAAACTCTACATAATACGTGTTATTAAAAATAAAATTAAAACAAATATAAGATAAGAGAATAAAAAGAATGAATGGTGAAGCAAATATAAGAGATATTTGTAATTAAGATATTTTGGATTTTAATGTATAAGTATGGATAATTTAGTCAATGCATTTAATATTTAATTGTTCACTTTCTCTCCCCTCCAAAACCCCCCAATTTTGGAGGGGAGCAAAAATTGGCTTAGGAGGGATTTTGCTCCCCTCCCCTCCCCTCCAAAAAATTGAACCAAACAACCATTATTTAAAATAATCCATCCCCTCCCCTGCCCTCCCCTCCAAAACCCCCCAACCAAACAGTGCCTTAGAGAAAATTGGCAGAAAATATAGGAACTTGAAGTATGACGTACAGGAAGTTGAGGAGCTGCCAATTGGGGTTATTTTCACAAGCTATAAAAGCTAAACATGTGCCAAGAAAGATGGACAACCAACATCGATTAAAAAAATCCACAACATGCCAATCTTCACTTACTCTCTCCGTAGTTAATTAGTTCTATAGTTTTCAAGCTCTTTTTTTTAATTAAAACCTATTTTAATTTCAGTAAAGTTTGTAGTCAATAGTTTGCAATTCCTTCTTCTGTAATTAAATTTTCAATTCCAATAAAAATTTTATTCTTACTAATTTTTAATTTCTAGCCTTTTATTAGCATCTTCATAGACTCTAATTGTCTATCCCTTGTAAGTTTTAGAGAACTCGTTAGTTTTTATAATTATTTGATTAGAACTCATTGATGATTTCGATATCCGCACACCAAAAACATAACCAATGCATCAACCACTTTCGATGAGGCGATTAGAATCAGAAGCTTAAAGTGCATGGAAAGCTGAAATCGAACATCATCTGGTCTCCAACAACAAATACATTAACAATAGATGTCAAATGCTCAACTCTAGGAACAATGCCAAAATCATCGAACATCATCTTGAAATAAGACCAACCTTTTTCAACTGAACCCATATGGCTACAAGCTGAGAGTAAGTTCACAAATGTAACGTAGTTTTGGCTTTGGGCATTCTGCTAGCATCTCCTCAATAGGTCCAAAGCACCAATACCACGTCCATTGTGAGAAAGGCCGATATCATAGCGTTCCATGACACAATATCCCTAACAGGCATTCTCCTAAAGATAAGGTTCCCAACTTCCAAACACCCACACTTTGCATACATAGTAGAAAGGGCATTTCCAATTAAAACATCAAGAATAAACCCGTACTTTAGATACGGCTGATAAGTGCATGAAAATGTACTTTGAAACATCACTAATCTAGGCTTATTGTTAAGTATTTAGTTATATATTTTATGTTTTGTCACATAATTTTGATTGTTATATTAATTTAGAAATATTTATTATTTACGCTAATTTAGTGATTTTTGTTTGTAGGAATATTAATACATGGATCCGGAAATAAACCAAGTGTTTTGGGAATTTCTGGAAGACATAGGACGAGCAGGAGCATTGGCGCCGAGGCGCCAAGGTCTCATACAAAGACCAGAGAGAATTGCGCCACGGCGCCATTCAATGAACACAATGGGGGCCGAGGCGCCATTCAAGAAGAAAATGGGCGCCGAGGCCCAGTGAAGAAAGCCAATTCACGTGGACATCAGAGAGAGAAACAAAAAGAAGCCAAAATTGTTTACTTGAAGGAATAAAAGAATAAGGAATTCAGCCACCATTGTTGACAAAGTCAAAGAGAAAAGAAAGATAAAATTCAAAGAAGTTGGCGTGGGCCCTAGATAAGAATTCAAGTTCAATTAAGTCAAGTTTCCAATATTTGATATTACAAAAGTGGCGTGAATTAGAATTGAAAAAGAAGACTTAAGTGGGCCCCAAGTTGCATTAGTCATTAGGTTTTAAATTGTCCTATTTAAAGAACATAGGTTGGACGAAGAAAGGAGAGCTCCAGGCTGCGGAAGGCAGCTGCGCATAATTGAAAAAAGAGAGCAGAGCCGAGAGAGAAGAAATCAGTGCGAAGAAGTCGGGACACGGAGCCGTGATGATTCAGAACAATATTTATCTCCAATTCGGGTTATTTTTATTTCTTTTATGGGGAACTAATCCCCTAGGCAAAGTTAGGGATGAACTCTTGTGTTAGATTTTATTATTTATGTTTTTGATTCCTACGAACCTTTTTATCGTTTAATAAAATTAATGTTTATTGTTTTCTATTATTTTTTCGATTTATTAATCCAGAAATTATATTTTGTCAAATCCCATATAGATCCAGTCATGCTTCTTCTATGTGTGGTTTGCGAATTTAATTGTGACTGGTAAAGTTATTTTGCGTGTTGGTCTTCTTTGCTGCAGTATTGCCTGAGGGGATATTGTCGACGTTAGATAGCTCGTAACGATGACTTTTGTATGCTGTTAACATAGAGAAAATAATCATTAATTACCTTAGAATTTTTATCATGCGTAGATTGAATATTTCCGGTTGTTGGTTTGGGATGTGAAACCCTTCATTGTGTAATAATAGGAATCATAACTAAATATAGGAGTTCGATGCAAGAGGATTCCCGAAGCTTTGTCATATCTCTCTGGCAATTATCTTTTAATATCTTTTCATTATTTTATTATCTTAAAATTTAATTACCAATTTTTATCGTTTTATTTCTTAAGTTACCGTTACTTTTGTTTGAGTAAATTAGTTCTTTTAACCATCTCTCTGTGGAATCGACACCGACCAACTGTACTGCGATAACCGCGGTCATATTGGCGTGTAGGCACTGCATTTTTACGCATAAAACCCGATGATGAGTCTTATTTGGAGACAACTACCTTTTGAGTCACGGATGCCGCGGGAAACGGATATCGGAAGGGGAAATTCAGAATAAGCAAGCTCACTGTCTTCGTTGGTGCTGCGTTCGTTACTTCGTTCGAACGGGAAACAGATTGCGGGCGTTCGTGTAGCGTTCGAGGGAGCGTTCGAACGGTGTCGGTAATTCTGGTTTTGCTGCTAGCCTCACACCCAGCCCATTTAGCTCCCAAAGCCCATAAAACACATCCCAAATTAAATAATTAAATATTAAATTAAATATTAAACATTAAATAAAACATTTAAATCATTTACCAATTAAAATAAACAATTACCAACTTAAACTAAAATCATGCCTAAATTAAACAAATCACATACTAAATCAAAAGATAATCATACCAAATTAAAATCAATCTTAACCAATTAAAGCCAATCATATATTTGACTTCCTAATAAGATACTTACCAATATAAAAATTTGTATTCCTAAACCAACACAAACTAAATATTACAACTTCCTAAAGTAAAATATTTTGTCCCCCCCTCAATCCTTTGATTTCCTTGTTTAAAACTAAATCATATCCTAATTTAATGCACAAATCCCTTCCCTTGTAAACCCTAGCCATTCTCTATATAAACAACCCCTAACCAAGGCCATCCTCTCCTTCACACAACACAATTCACACCCAAGCTCTCTCGAAATTTCTCTCTAAACTCTCTACAACACACCCAAACACATCCAAGAGAAAACACTTCATACACACACAAAAAGAAACAAAGAAACCACCACAAGACCACCCTCCATAGCCGAACCCAAACTCACCCATAGCCGAATTCTAAAACACGCCAAAACAACCTCCTAGATTACCTTAAAACAGCAGCCCAAATCCTTAAAAAACAGTAACTTAGAAAACTACATAGATAACTTAAAAATAATCACTTTTAATTGCACTAAGAACCCACACAACTTGGAATAGTTCTTTGAAAACATTGAAACAGGTAGCCCGTGCAGTGAGCAGCAAAACAGGAGCCGAATAGGAGCAGAACGGAGTTCGAACAATAAGCAAAGCAGCGAAGCAGTGAGCTAGGACGTTGAACCAGCGGACCAGAAAAGTTGCGGAGCTTTACCCCCCTTTCGATCTTCGTGGAACGTGAGTCCGAGAGACGGCTTAAAAGGTTAGACCTGAGGGTATCTTTCACACTTGTTTTCCTTTTCCGCATTATTTATTAAGTATTCCTTGTATGATTGTAATGTTGAAATGTGTGTTGTGATTTTTGAGTATGTAAATATGCATGAATTATGAGATGTAATATGTTGTGGGCATTAGATGAATGAGAGATGTGTCAACTCTCGCGGTATATCGGATGGAAACCCGGACATAAATTTCATAGCCGATTCCGAATGGACGGTAATATGATCTGTACTCGGGCCACAACTCCACGTACCGCTTGAGTAAACGGCACCATCTCTCTTTCGTTGTGTTGCTTTTTGTTTATTTAGTTTTCTCTTGAATTCAATATATTGTCTATTTTGTATGATTCAACCAAGCGCATGGGCTTAGTGAGTTAGTCCAAAGGTCCTCCATTTGTGAGACAAAGAGCCGAAAAGGCCACCTTCGTGACACTACTTCCGCCGCGCCGGTTGATGTATGTTCGGTTGGACGCAAGATACGTTCAATCGAGCATACTTAGTTTGATATTATTATCTTTATTTTCGTATGTATAAGTCAATCGAGCGCATGGGCTTAGTAAGTGTGTTGTGAGATCCCCTATGGGGAGGGGCTAAAAGCCCTTTACCACGATGCTTTGCCGCGCCGGTTGACGTGTGTTCGGATTGGATGTAAGATGCGTTCAATCGGGCATACTTGGTTGATATGATTGGTTCTATTCTTGCATGTGTGATGTGACGCGCATGGGCTTAGCATGTTGGTCTAAAGGTCCTCTCTTTGAGAGATCAAGAGCCCCAAAAGGTCACCTTTACGGCAGTGCTTCGCCGCGCCCTTTATTTTCTTTCTGTTTATGTATTGCATCATCAGGTCCGTGTCCGTTCGAACGCGTTCACGAACGCAACTCGAACGCGCATGTGTTTTTGCCTTATTATGTGTCAGGTCTCGTATCCGTTCGAACGCGTTAACAACGCCATACGAACGTGAGCTTTCTGTCTCATCTCCGTTCGAACGCGTTTACGAACGCTACTCGAACGTGAGCATTCTGTCTCGTCTCCGTTCGAACGCGTTTACGAACGCTACTCGAGAACGTGAGCATTTTGTTTCATTTCCGTTCGAACGCGTTTACGAACGCTACTCGAACGTGAGCATTCTGTTTCATTTCCGTTCGAACGCGTTTACGAACGCTACACACAACCACACACACACTGAACTGAGTCTGTCTTATTATATTCATGCATAATTGCCTATTAGTTGATCTTTCTTATGCAAATGTGTCACAATTCGTATGCTTATGTCATGATAACATTTGAGTATTATTTCTTGCGGTATATCGGATGGAAACCCAGACGTAAATTCCGTAGCCGATTCCGAATGGACGGTAGTGCGGTCTGTACTTGGGCTACAATTCCACGTACCGCTTGGAAAAGTGCCCATATGTGTGCTTGTATGGTCAATATGTGTGCTTGTGTTTTTCCTGAATGTGATATGCAAGTAAAGTTGTATGTTAGTTGCTATCTTGATATATGTTTAGCATGCAAATTTAAATGTAAGATATATGTGAAATGCGTACATGAGTTTTATTTTACACATGAGAATTTAGAAGCATGATACTATTGGAAATAAGTGTTACTTAAGCTTAGTTAAATTATTACATGAATCCTTTCATTACAAGTGACATAAGTAAGGGACCATTCCGAACCCAACGGTTTGAGGTCTTCCCTTGCGAGGGGTGAGTGCGGCCTTAAATCTTTGTCCCGGTTCACACCGGGTGGCGACTCCATGTTATGTAATCCTTCCCAACTAGGCCGCGAGCCTAGGAACGGCGTCGCCCAGTTCCTGTGTCCCACAGTCTGGCGACTCCACTGGGGATAGTGAATTGGCCCCGAAATATTGTCTTGTAATGTTTGGATTTATGTTTTAATTGACCGTGTCTATAGTGGATAAGTGAGGGTTTAATCAAGGGCACTTTGAGGCTAGGTAATGGTTTGGTGTCTTCCTTCACTTACTACCTTTCTAGAAGGAAAAGCTGTGAGGCACCTATATGGCCATCTACTTGTAGCCTTTGTGATGGACTAATTTGGAGGACTCGTTGTTTATTCCTGACAACAAGCGATAAGAGCCTAAGAGGCTTGGGTATTTAAGTGAGCCTCGCTCCACCTTCCCTCTGGGGGATCTACAACGGGAAATCCATTTGACAGTCCGTCACACACCATAGCTCATTGGCACGTACCTTAGTGTATAAAAAAGGGTGCGCTCACTTGGTTGCTCGAACCCTTGAGTGGGGAGACCTAGTTGTGGGCCATCCTTCGCCAGTGAGAGCCTTTGTCTATACTCTTACTAACCCACCTATAGACCGGGTTTGGCTAAAGTAGCAATTATTTCCTTGAGTATGTGCTTGTGGACCATCCTCATTTGGATGCAGTTGGACTATTGTCAGAAATGCGGGCTTGCTGGGCCATTTAAACTGGGGCAAGTTTGTACCTATGACTATTAGGCCCAAAGCTTCTGAAATGTTGATGGGCCACTTTGTAAAATTATTATGTCATGTTTGCATCATCTTGCTTGTGTTTGGGAACATCGTTGTTTGGATCCATTTGGACCATTTATCATGGGATATGGGCTTGTTGGGCCATTTAAACTGGGACAAGGACACATCTTATGACGATTGGGCCAAAAGGCTTCTAAATAACAATGGGCCATTTTATGATTGTGTTCGGAATTTTACCATTTGGATTTAGTTGGGCTCTTTGCCATAAGACATGAACTCGTTAGGCCATTTAAACTGGGACGGGTTCACTCTTATGACAGTTGTCCCAAAAGCTTCTAAAATGATAATAGGCCGATTTGTTTGAGAATTTTATTTGATTTAATATATGTTATATATTTCTTATGCACATCATGCATACATACATCATGTTAACCCTTGTGTTCTGAAAGCCATCATAGATTCCCGTTGGGTTAGAAAAAAAGGAAGACTCACCAAAATACCGAGAACAGACATGAGTGAATCAGATACTGAGGTATCCCGGATAGATCAGTTGGAAAATGGCTTCGCCAAGATTACTGAACAGTTGCAAGCTTGACTACTGCCATGACTAATATGGCTATGCCCCGTGCCGGGGGAGATTCTGAGAATGTAAGGCGCGAGGAGCCTCCGAATGGGTTGGGGGGTGATATACCCCGCTTTGATGATGATAATGCAGAGTATGCAACAGACAGAGTAATTGGGTCTCAGGCCGAGATACAGAAACTCAGGGAGCAGGTTGAATCCGTTACCCGCAAGATGAGGAGTAAGAATGAAGATTTGCTAGACTATGAGACAATGAAGTTTGAAGAGCAGTTGCCAGCGCAGTTTAAGATGCCGGATTTGGCTAAGTTCAATGGGAATGGAGATCCGAGGGTGCATCTCCGTCAGTATGTGTCTGTTATGAGTTCAGTTGGCCTGTCTCAGCGCCAAGTACAAAAGATGTTCGGGATGTCACTCGAGGGGGCACCCGTAGTATGGTACCATAACCTAGACAAGCAGGTTAAGGGAGATTGGAGGGAGCTAGCTGATGCTTTCTTAAAACAATATGTTACGATTGGAATTGACTTGTCACTCCGTGATTTGGAGAACACTAAGCAGAAGCCGGAAGAAAGCTTCAAGGAGTATGTAGACCGCTGGAGAAGCCAGCTCCTGAAAATGCAGACTCGGCCCTCTGAGAAAGGACAAATCAAATGATTATCAAGGGTACTAAGCCCTCAATTTATGGCAAGCTGAGGAGATGACCTCCATGATTGTGGATTTCCGACAGTTGAGAGAGACTGTTATGGATATTGAAGAAGAGGAGGTTGAAAACAAAAAGTTTTATGGCCAGAATAAAACTTTTGGGGGGCATTTTGAGACCAAGCCCACTACGGCGGAGGTCGCTACCGTCAGAAATAGGCGGTTCTCTAATCTTGGTAGACCTATATCAAGGGTGCTTGAGAAGTTGAAAGGACAAGGACTCCTGAAGCCTTTAGACCCTAGACCAATCCCAAACCCTGTGCCACACTACTTCGACCTGAGCCAATATTGCCACTTCCACCAGCAAAAAGGTCATGACACTGACAACTGCCCCCGCCTTAGGCATGAAATCCAAACCTCATCGATGCTCACAAAATACCCGACCCAGAGAAAGAACAACCTGACACACACAGAAACCCTCTACCAAACTACCACTTTGTTCCACCACCCACCTACATGATCAACTCTGGCCTACCCGAAACCTTTGTCCTCAAAACCCTCCACCACCAAGCTTATTACATGGATGACAACGAAGGACCATAGGTCAAGAGAAAAGGCAATGCTGCGAATGATGAAGCTGTTCCTCCTAGTTTATTTGATCTTGCTTTTTTAATAATAAAGACATTGGTTTTGTCTACTTGTTCGAACCTTTTTTATGATAATAAAGACGTTCATTTCGCTGAATCTCTTCTGCAACATGAGTATATTTGAGAAAAGCATTAAACCTTAGTACTATGATACTCAGCGATATTTAGAACTCGGGGAATCCTCAGAATAAGAAAACAGAAAAGATGAGATAGCCATTCAGAAATAGGGAAATGGGGCAAAAGACTGTCAGAAGGGAATGAGTTCACCAAGCCGATCAATATGGAAAGAATGAAGCAATACTTTACCCGAGGGAGAGAAAACCGAGCAATCACCAAGAGAATTGGCAGAAGACCTAACCTAACGGGATAAGAAACTTATGCATGCATGCATACACGTAACATACTTTGCATCCTTTTGTGTTTGTTTGGTTTTGTATTCACAGGTTTTGAAGCAGAAATAGAGAAAGTGGCAAAAACAAGCCAATCAGAAACAGCGACAGCACTGTATCAAAATGGGAACAAGACCCACGGGAACAAAACCCAACACTCAACAATTCAGGGAACAAGACCCTCAGCTCAAAATGGGAACAAGACCCACGGGAACAAAACCCAACACTCAACAATTCAGGGAACAAGACCCTCAGCTCAAAATGGGAACAAGACCCACGGGAACAAAACCCAACACTCAACAATTCAGGGAACAAGACCCTCAGCTCAAAATGGGAACAAGACCCAGGGAACAAAACCCAACACTCAACAATTCAGGGAACAAGACCCTCAGCTCAAAATGAGAACAAGACCCACGGGAACAAAACCCACCACTAAACAATTCAGGGAACAAGACCCTCAGCTCAAAAATGGGAACAAGACCCTCAGCTCACTTTGGGAATGAACCAGGGGTCGCAACGCACCTCACTACCAAATCAACGCAACTCAATACGTGGAAAGTCAAGTGGGGCTGGCGAGCCAGGTAAGTAGAAATGCATTGCATAACTTTGATAGGATTGTCACTGTTGCACATTACACAAGTCCCATCAAAGTGGGGGCAACTGTAGGCACTGCATTTTTACGCATAAAACCCTATGATGAGTCTTATTTGGAGACAACTACCTTTTAAGTCACGGATGCCGCGGGAAACGGATATCGGAAGGGGAAATTCAGAATAAGCAAGCTCACTGTCTTCGTTGGTGCTGCGTTCATTACTTCGTTCGAACGGGAAACAGATTGCGGGCGTTCGTGTAGCGTTCGAGGGAGCGTTCGAACGGTGTCGGTAATTCTGGTTTTGCTGCTAGCCTCACACCCAGCCCATTTAGCTCCCAAAAGCCCATAAAACACATCCCAAATTAAATAATTAAATATCAATTAAATATTAAACATTAAATAAAACATTTAAATCATTTACCAATTAAAATAAACAATTACCAACTTAAACTAAAACATGCCTAAATTAAACAAATCACATACTAAATCAAAAGATAATCATACCAAATTAAAATCAATCTTAACCAATTAAAGCCAATCATATATTTGACTTCCTAATAAGATACTTACCAATATAAAATATTTGTATTCCTAAACCAACACAAACTAAATATTACAACTTCCTAAAGTAAAATATTTTGTCCCCCCCTCAATCCTTTGATTTCCTTGTTTAAAACTAAATCATATCCTAATTTAATGCACAAATCCCTTCCCTTGTAAACCCTAGCCATTCTCTATATAAACAACCCCTAACCAAGGCCATCATCTCCTTCACACAACACAATTCACACCCAAGCTCTCTCGAAATTTCTCTAAACTCTCTCTACACACCCAAAACACATCCAAGAGAAAACACTTCATACACACACAAAAAGAAAACAAAGAAACCACCACAAGACCACCCTCCATAGCCGAACCCAAACTCACCCATAGCCGAATTCTAAAACACGCCAAAACAACCTCCTAGATTACCTTAAAACAGCAGCCCAAATCCTTAAAAAAACAGTAACTTAGAAAACTACATAGACAATCTTAAAAATAATCACTTTTAATTGCACTAAGAACCCACACAACTTGGAATAGTTCTTTGAAAACATTGAAACAGGTAGCCCGTGCAGTGAGCAGCAAAACAAGAGCCGAATAGGAGCAGAACGGAGTTCGAACAATAAGCAAAGCAGCGAAGCAGTGAGCTAGGACGTTGAACCAGCGGACCAGAAAAGTTGCGGAGCCTTACCCCCCTTTCGATCTTCGTGGAACGTGAGTTCGAGAGACGGCTTAAAAGGTTAGACCTGAGGGTATCTTTCACACTTGTTTTCCTTTTCCGCATTATTTATTAAGTATTCCTTGTATGATTGTAATGTTGAAATGTGTGTTGTGATTTTTGAGTATGTAAATATGCATGAATTATGAGATGTAATATGTTGTGGGCATTAGATGGATGAGAGATGTGTCAACTCTCGCGGTATATCGGATGGAAACCCGGACATAAATTTCATAGCCGATTCCGAATGGACGGTAATATGATCTGTACTCGGGCCACAACTCCACGTACCGCTTGAGTAAACGGCACCATCTCTCTTTCGTTGTGTTGCTTTTTGTTTATTTAGTTTTCTCTTGAATTCAATATATTGTCTATTTTTGTATGATTCAACCAAGCGCATGGGCTTAGTGAGTTAGTCCAAAGGTCCTCCATTTGTGAGACAAAGAGCCGAAAAGGCCACCTTCGTGACACTACTTCGCCGCGCCGGTTGATGTATGTTCGGTTGGACGCAAGATACGTTCAATCGAGCATACTTAGTTTGATATTATTATCTTTATTTTCGTATGTATAAGTCAATCGAGCGCATGGGCTTAGTAAGTGTGTTGTGAGATCCCCTATGGGGAGGGGCTAAAAGCCCTTTACCACGATGCTTTGCCGCGCCGGTTGACGTGTGTTCGGATTGGATGTAAGATGCGTTCGATCGGGCATACTTGGTTGATATGATTGGTTCTATTCTTGCATGTGTGATGTGACGCGCATGAGCTTAGCATGTTGGTCTAAAGGTCCTCTCTTTGAGAGATCAAGAGCCCCAAAAGGTCACATTTACGGCAGTGCTTCGCCGCGCCCTTTTATTTTCTGTTTATGTATTGCATCAGGTCCGTGTCCGTTCGAACGCGTTCACGAACGCAACTCGAACGCGCATGTGTTTTTGCCTTATTATGTGTCAGGTCTCGTATCCGTTCAAACGCGTTAACAAACGCCATACGAACGTGAGCTTTCTGTCTCATCTCCGTTCGAACGCGTTTACGAACGCTACTCGAACGTGAGCATTCTGTCTCGTCTCCGTTCGAACGCGTTTACGAACGCTACTCGAACGTGAGCATTCTGTCTCGTCTCCGTTCGAACGCGTTTACGAACGCTACTCGAACGTGAGCATTCTGTTTCATTTCCGTTCGAACGCGTTTACAAACGCACACACACTGAACTGAGTCTGTCTTATTATATTCATGCATAATTGCCTATTAGTTGATCTTTCTTATGCAAATGTGTCACAATTCGTATGCTTATGTCATGATAACATTTGAGTATTATTTCTTGCGGTATATCGGATGGAAACCCAGACGTAAATTCCGTAGCCGATTCCGAATGGACGGTAGTGCGGTCTGTACTTGGGCTACAATTCCACGTACCGCTTGGAAAAATGCCCATATGTGTGCTTGTAGGGTCAATATGTGTGCTTGTGTTTTTCCTGAATGTGATATGCAAGTAAAGTTGTATGCTAGTTGTTATCTTGATATATGTTTAGCATGCAAATTTAAATGTAAGATATATGTGAAATGCGTACATGAGTTTTATTTTACACATGAGAATTTAGAAGCATGATACTATTGGAAATAAGTGTTACTTAAGCTTAGTTAAATTATTACATGAATCCTTTCATTACAAGTGACATAAGTAAGGGACCATTCCGAACCCAACGGTTTGAGGTCTTCCCTTGCGAGGGGTGAGTGCGGCCTTAAATCTTTGTCCCGGTTCACACCGGGTGGCGACTCCATGTTATGTAATCCTTCCCAACTAGGCCGCAAGCCTAGGAACGGCGTCGCCCAATTCCTGTGTCCCACAGGGCGTAATCAAAATTTGGCGCCGTTGGCCGGGGAGACTGTTTACAAGCAAAATGACCAGGTTTGCTTAGTCAACAACGAAGCGGTAACTTCGTTCCATTTTTTTATTATTAGTATTTTATTTTATTTTATTCATTTATTATTCGCTTATTTGTTTTCTTTTAGTATTTTAGTTTTTATTTTTAATTAGTTCTTTTTATTTTTTCTTAGTCGTTTATTTTAGTATTTATTTTAGTTATTTTATTTCTGTTTTAGTTCAAGTTAGATTTTAAGTTTATTTTATTCCTTTTTTTATTATTTTATTTTATTTTATTTCTCGTATTATTTGAGCTTCAATTACATGTCTAGACGTAGGGATATATTGGTAGATTTATTAGGACTGAAGAAGAAAGCTCAGATTCTGAGAACATATTTGAAAATCCTTTTTCTACACCATCTGCGTCTAGCTCACATAACATGAGTGAATACGAGAGACCACCTAGGAAGACTCTTGAAGAGTACCTCCACCCAACTCGCACAGCTACACCTTCGTGCATCATGTTTCCCCCCTAATGCACCACACATAGACTTTAGGCCTGGAATGATACAGTATCTTCCAACTTTTCACGGTTTAGAGAGCGAGAATCCTTACGTGCACATTAGGGAGTTTGAAGAGGTAGTAGCAACCTTCCATGACCAGTTTGGAACCACTGACACAATTAAACTTAAGTTCTTCCATTTTGCCCTTAAGGATAGAGCTAAGAGCTGGTTTTATTCTTTAAGACCGCGATCAATAGGATCATGGGGCGAAATGACTCAGGCATTCTTTAATAAATATTTCCCACACCATAAGACGAATGCCTTGAAAAGACAAATTTCCACCTTCTCCCAGAGAGACAGTGAGACCCTTTACCAAACGTGGGAGAGGTATAAGGAGTTGTTAGCTAGTTGCCCCCACCATGGATATGAGAGTTGGTGTTTAGTAAGTTATTTCTATGATGGACTGACCCCTAGGGAACGCCAATTCATTGAGACAATGTGCAATGGTGAGTTTATCCAAAAGGACCCTGATGAGGCACTCGAGTATTTAGATGACCTAGCTAAGAAATCACATACTTGGAGTGGACCTAATGCTGTAGATAACACTGATAGGACACACACTTCTCCTGGCAGAAGCCTACAACACTTTAGGGAAGATGATAGCCTTAAGACACAAGTTGAGCTGTTAACTAGACAGATATGAGCCTTAATAGCCAAAGACAGCAAGACAATGCATTTAGTAGCCCAGCTAGAATCCCAAGAGTGCCATGTGTATGATGAGATTAGAGGACCATATGAGGAACAATGTCATAACTTAGGGATGTACGAGAAGTCTTATACCCCATATTTAGATACCTATAATCCTAGTTGGCAGAGCCATCCCAATGTTAGTTGGAGGCATGAGTCTTATCAGCCTACCCAGAAACCACAACCTAGGAGTTACAATGCCCCACAGTATCACACACCTGCCATTCCTAGGAATTCTTTAGAGGATACTATGCAAGCATTTATAGAAGTCCAGAAAGCGACTGTAGAGGCCCATAAGTCAATTGTGGAGGCCCAGGACAAAACCAATCAAAGGATTGAGTCATTGATAGCTCAGGTAGCTGAAGACCAAAAAGAAATCAAGAGTCAAATCTTTAAATTGACAAATGTCATGAGTGTACAAAGACAAGGAAAATTCACATCTCAGACTCAACCTAATCCACTAGGTCAGCACATGGCACAGGTTAATCATGAGGTATCCAGTATAGGAGGTGTTAATGCCATAATCACTAGGAGCAGTAAAGAGGTAGGGATACATCATACTTCCAACACTATATGTGACCCTAAGGATGATAGTGCCAACACCTCCAAGAGAGAACAAGTGTCACATTTCCAAGTTAGAGTACCATCTCCTCAAGAGCTTAACAGTTTACATCTCGAGAAACAACCACAGGGTGAGGGTGAGTGTCATTTGTCATACATGCTAGGAACAGTCCAGCCAGAAATATCTTTTCTGCAACTTAAGTTAAATCCTCTTGAGCTAAAACTGATCCCAAGAACCGAAAAATGAGAAAAATGAGAGTTAATGATCAATTAAAGATAATGCATGTGAGATTAAAAAGGAGATTGAGAAAAATTTTCCATACGAGGAGTCCAAGATTTCAACAATCTCCAGACCTAAGAGGACCCATGGATACATTGCCACAGCTAGACAAACATTCCCTCGTGTGTCTTCATCAGTACGCTAGATGGAAACCACCATGACAAATTGAGTGCTTGCGTCTGGCTGAAGACGTTAAACTTAGCGCTAGCGGGGAGGCAACCATTGCATCTGCATTTATTTTATTTTATTTTATTTAATTTAGTTTTATATTATTGTGTGTTAACTACATGTTTATTTTTCTGTTTGCATGAGTGTTTATACAGGAGTCAGCACAACCTACACAACCACACAGGCAAAGTCTCGCCAGCAGGAACCTGATCAACTCCGCCCCTGGTAGTGTTGTTCCTTAATCTTTTTTTCTTTATTTATCTTACATTGAGGACAATGCAAGTTTTAAGTGTGGGGGTGTATACATGCGCATGATAAAACCTGTCTTAAATACATTTATTTATAATAAAAAAAAATTGCTTGTTTGTTTTGTTTGCTTTTAGTCCCTGATAGTTAAACATAGTTCCTATGATGATATTGTTTGTATTAGGATGAAATCTTAGAAACGATAAGTCCTTTAATGTACTTTTATTTGATAATTTGAGTAGTTTATCTATGTTAGACTCGTAAGCACTTAATTACGGGTTTTTAGCAGTGGAAACCTGAGTAGTTAGCAAGATGACTAGTTGAAGAAATTGTATGTCGATGAATGACCGTTTGCTTAGATATCTATCCTGAATTGCTTGTGTTATGACGTGTGGTATGGTTGAAAATAAAAAGAAAAGTCTCTGAAGAAAGAAAGTAAACCACCTATAACCGATAAGCGTGAAGCTACCCATGGGCGAGTATTAGGACCACCATGAGGAGAAATGCTACCTTAAAGGGTAGGTGTGTTTGAAAGGAAAAAATGGCAAAAGAGAAAGAAAAGAAAAATTCAAAATAAAAGCAACAAGAGACAAGAAAGAGAAAAAAAAAACAGAGAAATCATACCATATTGAGCACACATAAAAGCAACTACAGAGCTTAATTGAGATATCTAGGTTGGTTTGACCCATCGATCCCGATTTTTAAATGAAATCATTGAGTTTGCTTACCTGGGAATAAAGCTGCGAATGAACCTTATCACACACACTATGAGTCTGGCTTAGATGATTTATTCAAAAACTTAGATTTGAGTTACGTTGAGTACTTTGAAGGTTTTATGGTTTCATTACTAAGCATTCTTTGAGGACAAAACTATGTGAAACTATTGGGACTATTTAAATTTTATTTTTGCATGATTGCATGTGTTAAATGACGTTTGTGGGTGTCATCGCTGTAAGCCCTCACGAGACTATAACTCGTCCACTAGGGACACCTAGGGGTTTAAAGGCTTGTTGCATACGCTAAATGCAATCGTGATCCCTACGAAAGTGGCTTAGATAGTTTTATTTATTTATTTAGTCTTTATTTTATTTTACGCTTGAATTGCTAGGGACTAGCAATAAGCTGGTTGGAGGTTGTGATAAGTGCATGAAAATGTACTTTGAAACATCACTAATCTAGGCTTATTGTTAAGTATTTAGTTATATATTTTATGTTTTGTCACATAATTTTGATTGTTATATTAATTTAGAAATATTTATTATTTACGCTAATTTAGTGATTTTTGTTTGTAGGAATATTAATACATGGATCCGGGAATAAACAAGTGTTTTGAGAATTTCTGGAAGACATAGGACGAGCAGGAGCATTGGCGCCGAGGCGCCAAGGTCTCATACAAAGACCAGAGAGAATGGCGCCACGGCGCCATTCAATGAACACAATGGGGCCGAGGCGCCATTCAAGAAGAAAATGGGCGCCGAGGCGCCAGTGAAGAAAGCCAATTCACGTGGACATCAGAGAGAGAAACAAAAAGAAGCCAAAATTGTTTACTTGAAGGAATTAAAAGAATAAGGAATTCAGCCACCATTGTTGACAAAGTCAAAGAAAAAAGAAGGGTTATTTACGTTTCACTACTAAAGTTATGATCAATAACAATTGGGTACTATGAATATTAACATATTACATTTTACTACTAAACTTATAAAAATTTAACATTTTACTACTTTTCCATCCAAACCGTTAGTTGACCATGACATCATATTGACATCCTAAGGATAAAAGAGTCTTAACACACACATTATTATAAAATTATAAATATTATAATCAACGGTGGTAATCGTACGGCTGAATATTTGAAATAATGATTTTTGAGTATATCTCTTTTATTGTTATACTTTAAAGTATTTTGGTATTATGAGAATTTTAATTATTAAATTATTTGGTAATTAAATTCTTTATGTTATTGGGTTATATGGATAATTTAGAGATTGAAGTATTTTTATAAATGTGATTGTTGATTGTATTTCTTTTAGTGTTATATATAAGATTTATATATGTTTTTTAAAGGGTATCATTATAATTTCTCCTTTTATTTTATTTGTAGGATAAAACAGTCTTTTTAAATGTCAACTGACGGTCAACTGACGGTTTGGATGGAAAAGTAGTAAAATGTTAAATTTTTATAAGTTTAGTAGTAAAATGTAATATGTTAATATTCATAGTACCCAATTGTTATTTGATCATAACTTTAGTAGTAAAACGTAAATAACCCAAAAAAGAAAGATAAAATTCAAAGAAGTTGGCGTGAGCCCTAGATAAGAATTCAAGTTCAATTAAGTCAAGTTTCCAATATTTGATATTACAAAAGTGGCGTGAATTAGAATTGAAAAAGAAGACTTAAGTGGGCCCCAAGTTGCATTAGTCATTAGGTTTTAAATTGTCCTATTTAAAGAACATAGGTTGGAGTTGGACGAAGAAAGGAGAGCTCCAGGCTGCGGAAGGCAGCTGCGCATAATTGAAAAAAGAGAGCAGAGCCGAGAGAGAAGAAATCAGTGCGAAGAAGTCGGGACACGGAGCCGTGATGATTCAGAACAATATTTATCTCCAATCTCGGGTTATTTTTATTTCTTTTATGGGGAACTAATCCCTAGGCAAAGCTAGGGATGAACTCTTGTGTTAGATTTTTATTATTTATGTTTTGATTCCTACGAACCTTTTTATCGTTTAATAAAATTAATGTTTATTGTTTTCTATTATTTTTCGATTTATTAATCCAGAAATTATATTTTGTCAAATCTCATATAGATCCAGTCATGCTTCTTCTATGTGTGGTTTGCGAATTTAATTGTGACTGGTAAAGTTGTTTTGCGTGTTGGTCTTCTGCTGCAGTATTGTCTGAGGGTATATTGTCGACGTTAGATAGCTCGTAACGATGACTTTTGTATGCTGTTAACATAGAGAAAATAATCATTAATTACCTTAGAATTTATCATGCGTAGAATTGAATATTTTCCGGTTGTTGGTTTGGGATGTGAAACCTTCAATTGTGTAATAATAGGAATCAATAACTAAATATAGGAGTTCGATGCAAGAGGGATTCCCGAAGATTTGTCATATCTCTCTGCCATTATCTTTTAATATCTTTTCATTATTTTATTTATCTTAAAATTTAATTACCAATTTTTATCGTTTTATTTCTTAAGTTACCGTTAACGTTTTTTTGAGTAAATTAGTTCTTTATAACCATCTCTCTGTGGAATCGACACCCCAACTGTACTGCGATAACCGCGAGTCATATTTGGGCATAATCAACGGCCATGGACTTGTTTTCCTGGCTCCAAAGCAGCAAGGCCCGAACATGCTTTCAGGACACTGGCCCTGGTTAATTCATCAGGAAAAATCCCTCGAGCTTGCATTCTAGCATACAAACTTAGAGCCTCTTCATATTCCCCATTTAGTACGTACCCACCAATCATTGAATTCCATAATATATTATCATCAGGTTCTTGTAAATAATCAAAACCCTTCCGAGCATCAGCTGTGCTACCACATTTCGCATACACATCAACTAAAGCTGTTAGTACAAATATTTCAGACTCAAATCCCAACTTCAACAAATAATCATGCACTTGCTTTCCTACTTCAAGAGCAGCAAAGTCACTGCAAGCATTAAGAACCCCAACAAGGGAATACTCAGTGGACTTAATCCCATCACAATGCATAATTGAAAACAACTTCAAGGCCTTGTAAGAATCACCACTCTGAGCGTAACCAGTGATCATAGCTGCCCACGAAATAGAATCCTTATCACCAGAAAACTCAAATGTTCTCAGCGCATCATCCAAGCTCCCACATTTCACATACATGGTAACAAGAGCGTTAGCAACAGAAACGATCGTTAACAACCCATTTTTAACAGTGAGACAATGTATTTGCTTGCCAATGTCGACAACCTCAGGAGCACCAAACGCTTAGAACGCTGGTGAATACAAACTCATTCAAATCTCAGCCTCTCTACGCATCGAACTAAAAAGCCCCACTGCTTCCACAGCCATCTGACTCTTAGCATAGCCAGATATCATCGTAGTCCACGAAAAGGAATCTCTTTCTGGCATTCTATCAAACAGCTTACGAGCCTCCACTAAAAGACCCACTTTACAATACATATTGACGATAGAATTTCCAACAAAAACGTCATTGAAACTCTCCGTTTTTATTACAAGCGTGTGAGCTTGCTGGCCAGCAAAAGCATCCGAAAGACAAGACGCCGCCTTGAAAACACCAGAAAAAGTGCGGCCATTTGGGAAAGTATGCGCTGCTATCATGCGTCGAACGAGCTCCATGACGAAGGATGATCCAGTGGGACCCTGTCGAGAGTATCCGTTTATAAGGGAGTTCCATGAGCCCACTTCTTTGTCTTGTATGGTTTCGAATACGAGCTTTGCTCTATGCAAGTGACCGCACTTCGCATAAAAGTTGACGAGACCGTTGGCTAGGAATATGCAAGAAGATTTACTGGTTTTGATTATAAGAGCGTGTAATGCACGGCCTTTGAAGAGGTTTTTCCGTTGGGCGTATTCAAATATTTCCGCGGAGAAATCCCGATTTTCGCAAGGGAGAGACATCCACGCCACTCTACGCCGCTAGCCGTCTGGTTTTGGTGCCCTAGTATTGGAGTAAATCTTTGGTATTGGAACTTTGTACGTGGTTTCCGGCCCCAAGAAAAGCTTTATTTAAGCCCATAAAAATTGGGTTTTTAGTTGAGAGAAATAATATACCTACATATACTTTTCTCGGAGATTTTACTAATTTTTTAACTGTAACTATAACGAGAGAGGATGAAAATTATTGGGGGAAAATTTATGTAAGTTTATTATTTTTGTTTAATTGAACGTTGTGTATGGTGGTCACTGAAGTTTAAGGCCTGTCCAAAGACTTTTGGTATCATGGACAGAAGGATGGACCTTGTCTTTATTGAGTGCATATATTTCTACCACCATATTTATAATAACTTAATAAATAAATAATAGAGAGAGAGGAAAAAAAGGATTAGAAAGACATCCTTGCTTTGAGAGGCTATCGGGACCTGCTTTGATTGAAACTCTATAATTTTATCCAAAAATATGGTATAAAAATATTTTTTAAAAAAATAAAAATAAAAAATCAATTTTTAAATATATTAAAAACACATTGCGTTTTTGTGTGGTGTCCCGTCCTAATAATATTAAAGGATAATTTTTTTATCTCATCTGGTCCAATTTTTAAATCAAGACAAGAAAATATATCTTAAATTTCGTCCCGAATGAGATGAGTGAGGCGTCAAGATTTTACATCCTTAGGTACATGAAGTTAGCCTTTTTAACTTAGAATTAATGCACTGTTTGATAGAGAGTATTGATTGAAAGTATAAACTATTTATAAATTATAAACTCGCCAAAATCTATACCGAACGGTACATTAACCTAATTTATACAATAATTTTTTAATTATTAAATTATAAAATTAAAATATCTCTACAATTATTTTTTATTATTAAATTATTAAATTAAAATAATAAATTATTAACATAAAAAACTTATTACAATATAAAAACATAATAAGAAACCTATTAATTTAATTAATTAAATAATATTTTAATTTAATATTATTAAATCATAAAAATAAAATAAAGAAGCCTATTATAAGAAGAAATATATATTTTTTTGGAAACGTTTGAAATCCTGCCGCCAAACCACTCAATCCGGGCTTAAGCGGAGTAAGTAAAACCTCTGATTGTCTCAAACTCTGACAAAGAAATGCACTCATATACTCAAACTCTGAACCTATCAGCCAAGTCTTAAGCTTTTTAGTTTTTACTACCAATTCATACCCATTGGAAGCAAGAAAACATATTATAATATATCCTAAAAAAAATATAAGTAGCAAATAATCTCTACATTTGATCTCTATAATTAATTTTTATTATAAAATTATAAAATTAAAATATTTTTACAAGTAATTATTTTATTAAATAAAATTTTATCATATATTCACTTCAATTGTAATCATGTAAATCCAATGATAATGACCCAATACATTGAGCATATAAATCGAAAAAGAACCTACGGTATTCTTTCAACTAATTATGTAAAGTCGAGAACCAATTTGTTTGAATCTAATGAAAACGTGATTGCAATACATGAGAACACTTGAGATTTTATCTTATTCAATCAGCTTGACAAATTAGTCCACGCTACCATGTAGCTCAAACGCTGTCTTTCTCATTATGGATGACTTACATCTTTCTATTTACACCAAAAATAATAATTTCAGTCCAATTAAAACGGTCCAAGATCAATTTGCTCCAGAAAACTCATCTAGCAATCAATGATGGAATTACTACTTCTAAGTAGGAAATAGTATAATTTAGTAGGAGATTATGAAGTGTCTGAGTCATTCATCCACCAATTTTTCAGAGGCAACATATAAATTGGCACGCCCGATGGGATCCACTAGAGTGATCAACCAATCAACTATAAAATAATATGGGAAAACATGTCAACATCTTATAATGAGGAAGTTGCTCCTAGAACAATAGGGCAAATATAAGAAGGAATTATTCCACATCTGATGGAGTACTTTGAGAGGAATCTGACTCTTCTTAAAATTCACAGTCACAAGAATCGGACACCAACAAAACAAGACCTGTTGTTGGAGCTTTAGATGGTACAAACTCGCCTACCAATTTTAATACTAATATAACTGCTTTTGCAAATACAATATTAAAAAGAATGGAAGCAAGCCAAGATGTAATAACAAAGGGTCAAAATAAAATCTTGCAAGCCTTTGAAAAGGTAGAGCAACTCATGTTCGGTAAGACTTAATCAGTCCCAATAATGAATGTCAGGAAACAATCTATAGCCCAGTCAGGCAGAATAAAGATATTAGACTCCTTATATGAATGAGGAAGTTGGAGGATTTACCAGGATTCCTCCTAACAATGGCCTCAATTTCAGCAATGGCAGGTCCATGGCTCATAACAATTCATTGGAGCCATAAATCTATACAATTGAATTCATGAAGAAGGTGTTAGGGCAATTGTGTAATCCCCAAGGTCGGATCGGTGCCCCGCACAGTGGAAGTGGGTCTAACCTGTGGATATCAAGCATGAGTGTAATTTTAAATAATTTAATGAAATATTATATTTCATTACGAGTGTATAGGAAAAACCTGAGGCTGAATCGAAGTCCGAAAACTCCAGAACTGGAGGAAACAAATTTTAGCATGCACTACACGTGCAAGAGTGTGCTATCAAACACTTTTTTTTTTCAATTTCATTTTCAAAAGCCCTTCAGCTATCTGGAATTAAGGTATTTTACCTTAATTTCTTCTGATCTTTCCAAAACACTTCCAAAACATCCAAAATTAATTTTAACATCAAAACCAACACCAACACATGTTATAGAACAAAAATCAAGTTTTGCAAAATATCAAATATTTTTACAAAAATATAAATTTATTCTAAATACGCACTTGCGTAAATTTTGAATCCAAAACACAAATCAAATTAGAATCCCACAATGAAGTGACTCGTGAACAATTACAGGTCACCCAAAAATGATCAAGTGATTCTAGAATGGTAGTCATAACTCTAAGCTTTCATCTAGAGTTCCAAACTCTAATTTATGTCTATGTCTAACATAAACATTTTAACTCAATTACAAGCATATTGTGTTTATAATTCCAAAGCTTCATAATACAATTTATTAGTCTAATTTCAACATTATGTATCTAATATATAATTCATCACTATATGTCTCACTAATGAAAAAACACACTAATGAAAAACATAACTTTTAGAGAATATCAAACTTACCTAAGAATGTTGATTTAAATATCCAATCTACTTCTCATTGTTGAAATGTTGTGGAGAAAATCCAAAATTAGCAAGCTTGACTCCAAGATTCAATCTTGATTCTAATTCTAGCAAGCTTCACTAATTCAATCTTGATTTCCCATAATTGAAATTTTGTAGAGATCTCACAAAGGTTCTCTAAACACTTCTCTAACTTATGCTAATTTCTCTAATTGTTGCTTGTATTTAGTTTTCTCAAGCTTTTGTTTTTCTTAATTAAAACCTTCATAAGGCTTCATATTATTTAACATCCAATGTCTCGCCATTGCCAACTCTAAGTTGGATCTCCCTTTTTATTCAGCCTTATTATTTACCCTCATTACCTGCAGGGAGTTGCAAATATGAGTAGGACTAGCAGTGCCTAACACCTACACACTATTTGCATATAAGGCTAATGAGATATCAATAATTGGAAAAATATAAAGTATACCTGAGGATCATGTTTTTCCCATCAGCGCTGGAAAATCCTTCTTATAGTGGACTTGAAGAAGAACCGCCTTTAAATAGGCTACTTGGGCTGATTTTGGGGGATCACATCCGCCTTTAAGGGGGATCACATCCGTTAAAGTCAAATGAAAGGCTCGGACTGAAGCCACTTTTTCGGTTGGGCACAGCTGTCCTAAGTTTAGGCAGGCTAACCATGGATGTACGACACCTGGTATCTCGGGGAGGCGGAGCAAAGAAAAGTCATGACATATATGACGGGCATTTAAGGAAGACCATTAAGTCTTCACATCTTTCGTGGGGCGATTCAGAAACCCTAAAATGACTCTTCAGTTGGCAATGAAATAGAGGCAATCATTACAAAATGAAATCTTTGGCGGTGTGTTCGCCTTCCTAATCTATTATTACTGAGAACTATGAGACATATGTTGATGGTGATTTTTGACCCCGAGAAAGTTTGAAGCCTGGGAAGAGGTAGAATGAGGTTTGTACTTGACAGATAATGGAGGCCCGAGGTCCTTGAAGGGTGAGAGGTCGGACGGGGGGGGACGAACCCAAAGTGTAGAGGAACATCCCAAGGAAGAGCCAGTTGACGAGGCGATGATCGGATACTGATCCGACCTAAAGGAAAGGTATCAGATTCGACAGTATTTGAACACACGTGGAAGCCGACCTGAGGAGATCATACTTGCCGACTCGATTTGATTGAGGAAGTTGGAAGAGACATGACCAAGCATCATTCACATCGGCACGCCGACCCTATGAGCAGAGTTGAGACACCACAAAGTATCATGTACTTGAGAGCATATGATGTATGCCCTACATGAAAGTTTGGCTCTCCAGAGGGCTGATGTGACAGGAGTAAGTCAGTGACTTCTCTCGAGAAGAGACTATGACAGACGGAACAGTGCCAGAGTGGTTGAATCACAGGCTGTCACATTGGCAGAACTTGTAGCAGTGGACAAAATGGTGGAATGATGGGCTTCTGCTAACAGAGGGTGGTTGAGTCAGATGTCAGAGCTACTGTTTGCAGAGTGGATGGGGAAAAAAACATGAACAACAATGTCAAAATGACGTGGGTTGATGTCGTGGGTTTGCAGAATAGTAGATTCGAAAGTCTATATAAAGGAATCAAAGACTCAATTTCAAGGGTTGACTTTTTTGTTAGCAACCTTGTTATTTCACCACTTGTAAAAAGATACCTGAAAACTTAGTGAGGGAAAGAGAAAACATGTCGGTTTTGACCCGAGCAAGTAATAAAATTCCTCTTCTTTACTCCTGTAGACGTAGGCTAGAGCCACACTCCGCCAAACCCGTTAATCTCTTATTTTCTCAGTGATTTTTTGTCTGCTTGTTACGTTTGATTTGGTTCCCATCTCACCTTAAAAAATCACTTCTTGTGGGAGGTTTGTTCGAGGAGTTGAATTCTCAAATCACCATTGAAACAAAAAAACAATCGTTGACAATTGGCCCGACGACAATGGCAATGGCAATTTTATTGCGTCGATTTCTGCATTTTCCATTTTCAACAAGTAGAGTGAAGGGTGTTCGATGTTTTATCAAGCGCTCATTAAGACTCTGATAAAACCCTAGAGCGAGGAAATAGGAACCGAGCCCGAAACGACAAACCGTTGTTGTGCCCTTTAATCTTTATAATCCCTGATTTTGTAGTTTGAAATTGGAATTATAATTAAAATTAAATTAAAAATAAATTACGTTGAGAATATAAACTAGTTTATAAATATTGTAAAAATAATAAAAGTTAACAACAAGATCAAGGACTTTTTTACTACTTAAACTGAAATAGATAGGCCACATTAACTCGAACCAAAATAGAAGAAGAGGAGTCGTATATATTGTCCTAATGAAAATGTTGTATCCTAAGGCTAATACTTCACTGCTGCTTAACATTTGGATATCGCCTGATTACTTCCACGGTCCGCCAAAACTTGCTATAGATCAAAGAATGAAATAAATTAGCATATATACCAAGTGGCTGGGGATATCTTCCATGACAGATCAACCACCAAAAATTGCAGAAGCTAAATCAGGACTGGGTCTGTATCCTTCGTCCTTCATTTGTTTGCTTAACCTTCGTATCTCTTCCCGTATATCTCCACTACGGGGATGCATCTGGTCTCCAACAACAAATACATTAACTTGACTCTTAATCTCAATCCAGCTACATCCTGGTTCCTTACTCACCCATTTAAGTTTCATCATTCTCATGACCCGTTCCACATCTTCTGACCGACCTAAGGCAGTATAAATGCTCGACAACAACACATAAACAGCTGATTCTTTTGATCCCAACTCCATTAGTTTCTCTCCAGCATAAGCACCCAATTCATAGTTACGATAGTTTCGACAAGCACCTAAAAAAATACGCCATAAACACATACCGTGATTTATGGTAGCTGATTCAATAAGTTCTTTAGCTTCATTGAGCTTTCCAGCACGGCTTAGTATATCAACCATGCAAGCATAATGCTCAACTCTACGAACAATGCCAAAATCATCGAACATCATCTTGAAATAAGACCAACCTTTTTCAACTGAACCCATATGGCTACAAGCTGAGAGTAAGTTCACAAATGTAACGTAGTTTGGCTTTGGGCCTTCTGCTAGCATCTCCTCAAATAGGTCCAAAGCATCAATACCATGTCCATTGTGAGAAAGGCCAGATATCATAGCATTCCATGACACTATATCCCTAACAGGCATTCTCCTAAAGATAAGGTTCCCATCTTCCAAACACCCACACTTTGCATACATGGTTGAAAGGGCACTTCCAATTGAAACATCGAGAATAAACCCGTACTTGATGGTACGGCCATGGACTTGTTTTCCTGGCTCCAAAGCAGCAAGGCTTGAACATGCTTTTAGGACACTGGACATGGTTAACTCATTAGGAAAAATCCCTTGAGCTTGCATTCTAGCATACAAATTTAGAGCCTCCTCATATTCTCCATTTTGTACGTACCCTCCAATCATTGAAGTCCACAAAACAATATCAGGTTCTTGTAAATAATCAAAACCCTTCCGAGCATCAGCTGTGCCACCACATTTCGCATACAAATCAACTAAAGCTGTCAGTACAAATATTTGAGACTCAAATCCCAACTTCAACAAATAATCATGCACTTGCTTTCCTACTTCAAGAGCAGCAATGTCACAGCAAGCATTAAGAACCCCAACAAGGGAATATTCAGTGGGCCTAATCCCATCATAATGCATATTTGAAAACAACTTCAAGGCCTTGTAAGAATCACCACTCTGAGCGTAACCAGTGATCATAGCTGACCACGAAATAGAATCCTTATCACCAGAAAATTCAAATGTTCTCAGCGCATCATCCAAGCTCCCACATTTCACATACATGGTAACAAGAGCGTTAGCAACAGAAATGATCGTTAACAATCCATTTTTAACTGTAAGACAATGTATTTGCTTGCCAATGTCTACAATCTCAGGAGCAACCAAACCGCTTAGAACGCTGGTGAATACAAACTCATCCCCAATTTCAGCCTCTCTACGCATCGAACTAAAAAGCCCCACTGCTTCCACAGCCATCTGACTCTTAGCATAGCCAGATATCATCGTAGTCCACGAAAAAGAATTTCTTTCTGGCATTCTATCAAACAGCTTACGAGCCTCCACTAAAAGACCCACTTTACAATACATATTGACGAGAGAACTTCCAACAAAAACGTCATTGAAACTCGCCGTTTTTATTACAAGCGTGTGAACTTGCTGGCCAGCAAAAGCATCCGAAAGACACGACGCCGCCGTGAAAACTCCAGCGAAAGTGTGGGCATTTGGGAAAGTATGCGCTGCTATCATGCGTCGAACGAGCTCCATGACGAAGGATGATCCAGTGGGACCCTGTCGAGAGTATCCGTTTATGAGGGAGTTCCATGAGACCACGTCTTTGTTTTGTATGGTTTCGAATACGAGCTTTGCTTTATGCAAGTGACCGCACTTAGCATACAAGTTGACAAGACCGTTGGCTAGGAATATGCAAGAAGATTTACTGGTTTTGATTATAAGAGCGTGTAATGCACGGCCTTTGAAGAGGCTTTTCTGTTGGGCGTATTTAACGATTTCCGCGAAGAAATCCCGATTTTCGCAAGGGAGAGGCATCTACGCTGCTAACCGTCTGGTTTTGGCGCCATAAGTTTTGAACTTTGTACGTGGAGTCTCTGTGTCCGGCCCCAAGAAAAGCTAGATATAAAGCCCATAAAAATTGGGCTTTTAGTTCAAAGACTTTTGGATCATGTTACCTTGTCTATACCTAATAAACACCCCATCTATACGAGAAAATCTTTGGTGCAACAGTGGTACCACGTCATCCATGCAACAAACCAATCATCATTTGCCACGCGTGCTAAAAAGACAAAAAACAACTAAAAAATAGGAAGAAAATTAAACATGTTATTTTTTAATTGGTTGGTGGTACCACGTCATCCATACCACTGTTGCACCAAAGATTTACTCCATCTATACCCGCTCTATTCTAATTCTATATCTATAGAAAAGCTGAGAAATGTCTTCCTTTTTATGTTGTCCGTTTTCATATTTGAAGCTGTCCATGTATGAATTATTAATATATAATTGTTTTATTAATATTTATTTTCCTAAATCTTCTAAACTTTTCGTTTTCCAAAATTATTAATTATTGAAAAAATATTAATTAAATACATATCATTTCAAATCTATATACTATATAAAAACTAAAAAATGGTTTTCTTTTTAGGTTGTCCACGTAGGCGATTTCATCTTTGAGGTTGTCCACGTAGGCGTATGAATCATTAATATTTAAAATAAATTATTAATGTATAACTCTTCACATTCTTCCACAATTAATGATTTATTTTCTTATATCCTCTAAACCTTTCATTTTTCAAAATTATTAATTATTGAAAATATGTTAATTAAATATATATCGTTTCAAATTAATTATTAATGTTTCAACTTTTCAAATTATTCAATCTCAAACCTTTTATTTTCTAAACTCTTTGTTTTCTTATATTATTAATGATTGAGAGTTTGTTAAACTTTTCGTTTTCCAAAATTATTAATTATTGAAAGTACTTTAATTAAATACATATCGTTTCAAATGAATTATTAATGTTTCAACTTTTCATATTCTTTAATCTAAAATCTTTCATTTTCCCAACTCTTTTGAACTCTTCGTTTCCTTATAATATTAATGATTGAAAATTTATTAATTAACTGTGTATTTATTTCAAATGAATAATTAATGTTTAATGTTTATATTCTTCATTAACTCTCATTTATTTATTAGTATAAGTTCAAGAGTCATATATTAAGTTAACTATAATTTAACCAAGTCTATACTTGCACTAAGTTATTTATTCTCTATCAATAAAATGTTATAACATATAATAAGTTATAAGTCACATTTGTTAATTTGAAATAATGTTAAATAAATTGCATTGTCTGGATAATTATAATTAAAGGTACGATATTAATTAATTTTATTTGTGATATTTGATATATATCATATTTGTCTTTAATAAAACGAGTCGTGCATCGCACGGGTTATATGCTAGTTAATATATAAAAGCTGAAAATTTATCTATCATTTCAAGCTATCCATATCATCTCTATTGCATTTGATGATGTCCATCTAAATACATACCCCTTCACATCTATTAATTGTCATTCATTTGTTCTTAATATTTAACTTGGACGTGTAATTAAAATGATTTATTTATTATTGATGATTAATTTTCCATATTCTAATTTTTCACATTTTTCGTTTTTAATATTTTTCTAATTCTCTTAATGTTTATTAGTGGAAGTTTACGAGTAGTGAGTTACATTAACTTAACTATAAAAGTTTCAAACTAGCTAAATTCATGCTTGCGTAACATTTCATTCTCCATCAATAAAAAAAATATAAAGTGGAGAGGCTAACGGACCGTTTATTAATTTCAGATAATGTTAAATGATTTGTATTGCTTTGATGAATTAATTATATATATTTTTTTGTATTTATCATATTTATTCACAATATTACGAGTTGTGCATCGCGCAAGACATCAACTAGTAATATAAAAAAACTGAAAAATTATCTATCATTTCAAGCTATCCATATCATCTATCTTACATTTAATGATGTTCACCTAAGTACATGAACCATTTCACATCTATTAATTGTCATTCATTAGTTCTTAATATTTAACTTGGATGTGTAATTAAAATGATTTATTTATTAATGATGATTAATTTTCCACATTTTTTTGTTTTTAATGTTTCTCTTAATGTTGATTAGTGGATGTTTATGAGTCGGGAGTTATATAAAGATAATTATAAAAATTCCTAACTAGCTAAATTAATGCATGCATTAACATTTGATTCTCCATCAATAAAAAATATAAAGTGGAATATTAATTTGAGATAATATTAAATGATTTGTATTGCTTGGACGATCCTAACTACTTTCATTTTGTTGTATTTACCATATTTATTCACAATATTAAGAGATGTGCATCGTGCGGGTCATAAACAAATATTTATAATAACGTAGTAAATAGATAATAAGGAGTGGGGAAAAAAGGTTAGAAAGACACCCTTATTTTGAGAGGCGATTATCAGGACATGTTTTGGCCAGCATTTTAAAATTTGATCAAACGTGAGGGAACAAAATAATTTTAAAATTTTAATTTTTAAAACATAATATATTTTTTTGTATGATTTTTATATTTTATTAGTAGATTTTTTATTTTAAGAATTAGTTTAGAATCCCTGAAATTCAGGCTGACTGCCCTAGTTGAAAGTAGGTTAAATTTAAGTATTATTTTTTTTGAAATTTGAAGTCGAATTATAGGTTGTGTTTAGGGTTGGCAATCAAACGAGACTATATTTATCAATCTCGATTCTATCCCGTTACTTTTTGGAATAAAAAATCACAATGTATTATCTCGTATTATGTTAAATCTTATTAAATATACGTTATGTCCTAAAAATATTCAAGAACATTCTTTATCTTATATTGTCCAATTTTTAAATCGAAACAAGGAAATATATCCTAAATTCAATAGAATCAATGCACTATTTGGTAGAGAATATTGATTGAGAATATAGACTAATTTATAGATATTTAACTGAGAATATAAATTTACGTATATCAAACCGTATATAAATGTAATATTTTTGAAGAATAAATACTACCGGTGAAAATATTCGAACTTTTCTTCATTGGAGGGAAAAAGAAAGTAAGAAGCACCGTTGAAGTCGCATCTAAACGAACAAAACTCCAGTTCCCGCGCAAAACTAAACATGATAGCTAGATTCTCCACCGCCTTATGAACCGTTGAAATGTCCTAAAAGACCACAATCTTTAAATCTCGACCGTTAAAATTGATTCAAAACAACATCGAATACGATCTCATTGCCGTTGGGAAAATGGATACCATTTCCCATTCTAGAAGTCGATTCCCTTTTTCTTCATTCTCCACTCTCTTTGCTTTTCAGATTCGCTTGCTGTGGTTGCATAATCGAAATCGTCCGTTTTGCAAAAGTTAATATTCTTTTTATCGCCCTTTTCATTTCATGGATGAATTAACTCGTGTGATTCCGATTTTTTATTTCATGGACGAAACTGTGTGATTCCGATTCCTTGCATGTGGACTCCATCACTTTTTCGATCTCTATTTATTGGCCAATGCGTAAGAGCTAACCCACGCTGCGATCGCTACTTAGAATTTCGGTAAGCCCTTCTTCTCGTTTATAAGTTTCTGTCTAATTAAAACTTTTAATATTGCTGCATGTTTTTGTTGATTTTATTTGATGATAATGAAGCAGATTGCAGAATATTTATGTGCTTCACTTCCTACGATCCAGCGTCAGAAGGCTCCGCTAGAGTTGATATGGGTTATATTAGCAAGGTTGATTCTTCTTTTTTTAACCTTCATTTCGAGAATCAACGGTTTGGCATTCTTGTTGCCTTTTATTCCAATCTTATGTTTTATTTAAATACAGGGTTTTGATGAAAATTATCAGGAAACTGATATTGGTACGTTAATTTTATTTTTATTTTTTGGCTATTTCCTGTTTTTGTAATTTTGTTCCTTGATATAGTTGAAAGTTTAAATATTTAAGCATGTGTGTTAACTCGAACTGCCCAAATTAAAAAGGAAAATTATGATAAGAGCTTAATCAGTTTAGTGAAGCATATCAATGATTTCACGAAGATACTTTGATGTTGTTCTAGTTTTAAGAATATGGTGCTTTACTTTAAGAGGTTAGAGATAAGTAGATGAAGGACTCAAATAAGTATATGTATTTATGTAAATTTGCCAGATGCGCTCAGAGAATTGGTTTCTAACCGAAGATGTATGGATCTTTGTTGTGATACTTATGCTTCTGGAATTTTTTTTCAGGTGAAGTTTTACGCAATGGACGAGAAATTCTGTTTCAGGTAATTTTGACGAACTTTAATTTCTTTGTCATTATTGTCTTCCACAGGCTGGTCCTATAATCTTACAGGATGATATTATATGCTAATATAACTTATATTGAAGTACTGACTTGTATCATTAGAAATGGTTGCACATAACTGTTCATACACTCTCAAATTCAACTGGCCTTACACTGACAATACTCGTCCTGAAATTTTCCATTAGGGTTTTAATTGGGAGTCTCATAAACATGATTGGTGGAGAAATTTAGAAAAGAAAGTTCCTGACATTTCACAATCGGGATTCACATCAGTATGGTTGCCACCTGCAACTCAATCCTTTGCACCTCAAGGTGAGAGGAAATAATTATTCAGAGATACACCAGCAATTTTTTTGCTAGCATTTTTAGTTTTTATTTTTTTTTCCCTCGCAGGTTACCTACCACAGAACCTTTATTCTCTCAATTCTTCATATGGTTCTGAACACCTGTTAAAAGCTTTACTTCATAAAATGAAACAGCACAAAGTCAGGGCAATGGCTGACATAGTTATCAATCATCGTGTTGGTACTACCCGAGGTCATGGTGGAAGGTATAATCGTTATGATGGGATTCCATTATCATGGGATGAGCATGCAGTTACATCTTGTACTGGTGGTTTGGTAAGGATGCTAGTAATCAAAATAGTCAATTTATTATAGTAATCCTTTGATGCTACATATAATATGTTTGTTAAAAAACAATGTGCCTGCGTATTATTCTATAATTTAGATTATGCTAATTTACTTTCTGTAAATAATATAAACATAAGGTTGCTGGAAGATGCAATGCAAGCTCTCCTTACAATTTGATATTTTATTCCCTTAATTTGTAAAATGGAATGCTTTGCTGATGAGTGATATAATGGTGGAGTCATTATAGCATTGGCTTTTTTTCCTGAAATAGTGTTATGTGACCTTATAGATCTCTTGTTGGGTCATTGCTTTTCTTTCTCTCTCTCGTGTGTGTTACAAGATTGAGATAGGAATGTTGATCCCAGTTGCATGTTATGCTTATTGTTTACTTCATTTCATGACTTGACCTTAAACTTAGTATTCCCTGATCTCTGAATTTTATTCCAGGGTAATCGAAGCACTGGGGAAAACTTTCATGGTGTTCCAAATATTGACCATACCCAACACTTTGTTCGGAAAGACATTTTAGCATGGCTGCAGTGGTTACGCAAAACTGTGGGCTTTCAAGATTTTCGTTTTGATTTTGCAAGAGGGTAAGTGTATTCTACATCTGTAAATTACAGAGGATCTTTAATTGGTTGTATTTGCATCTTACTCTTTATGTTTTTGTAATGCTCTAATTAGTTACTCAGCAAAATATGTGAAAGAATACATTGAAGGAGCAAGGCCAATTTTCTCTGTTGGGGAGTACTGGGATTCTTGCAACTACAACAGCCATGGCTTGGATTATAACCAAGGTATTTACCATGTATATTTATCACGATAAAAGAGAGTGCAGTTCTTGAAACAAAGTATGCTGAATTTTGAATTGAAAAGCAATAACATGCATTCTAGATTTTCTTGTGTCATATAAGGTTTCATGCTTGATTAGAAACTTGGAACTTCCGCTACTTCTTCAAGGAGTTTTCTTTGGGGGTAGAGAAGCAAATTACTGAATAGTTGTAAATTTGCTAAAACTCTCTGGATTGTTCAACTAGCTGCTGTCCTTTTACTAGTTTTGAAGGGCTAGCTATTTTTTACATACTTGTATCTGAGTGATGTTATCCTGACATCGAGCACTTGATGTTTCAATCTTATCTGCTCGGTCTTATTTTTTGGCTCTCTTTATAGTTCATTTGTAGTTTCTTGTTTTGAGATCATTTAAGATCATAAAATTTGGCTTTCAGCATACTGCTTCATCTTTGAAATGCTTTATTTCCGTGCTTATGTTGTTTCCATTTGGTTACAAACCAATTTGCAGACACCCATAGACAGAGGATTATCAATTGGATCAATGACACTGGGCAGGTTTCAACTGCATTTGACTTCACAACAAAAGGAATCCTTCAGGTACTTTTCAAGGACGCCTTATATTGAAAGATGTAGCAAGCATTTTTGTGGTGTTCCTACTTTGCTCCCAAGATAATATATTGCCATGTTCACTGCCACACAGTATTATACTATTATATCTTTTCACAGAAATCTTAATTTCTATTAATATATACATTCATGGTTTATTACATAGGAAGCTGTCAAGGGGCAATTCTGGCGTCTGCGTGATGCTCAAGGGAAGCCTCCAGGTGTAATGGGATGGTGGCCTTCAAGGGCTGTCACATTCCTTGATAACCATGACACAGGCTCAACACAGGTACCAAAATGTTTACAACCGCAACCCGACCATGATGAGTGACTTTTGTGTTGTCAAGATAATAATCATTGGATTTATCTTGGCTAAATCCTAACCCTTAAAAGGAGATAAATGAGATAGAGTGAAATGATGATAGTCATTCCCGACTAAAATGGTGCAGGATACTTTCAGGAGGCTGTCATTCTTGTCTATATGCATAAACTGTACAGTTTATTGGGTCATGTTTGATCATGAAGTGGTGTTGGCAGGGCAATTTGACCCATTATTTTTATAATCTCAGCTTTTCCAGTTCATAAAAATGATGAATAGAATTACCCTTAAGTGCCATACATGGCAATATACAACCTGATCAGATTGCGAGCATGGTTTAGGTATGGCCTTAGGATTACTGGCCAGCATGAATTGTCATCCCTAGTAAGTGGGGTGAAGATTTTGGCGAGTTCAATAATTTCCTTCGGAGAAGTGCATGCATTGGTTCAATTTGAACACTTTCTCCAAAGTCCAATCTAAATATTTACTGCTGCAGTTTGGTTGGACAGTTCTATGCTCATCACTGATTTGATTCTTTACCATCCTAATCTATACTAATATTATAATACCTAGTTACTCATTTGTTGCTTTATTTTGGCAGGCTCATTGGCCATTCCCCTCGAATCACATTATGGAGGTATGCTTGCTTTCTTCTTGTTATTTTTTAACCTAGGTTTGAATGATTTGACGCATCCCTATGATTTTTCTTTAACTGTGGTATGTGTCCCATTTCTGATGACTAGGATTATGTTAGAATATATGTCCTAAAATTTATTATGAATGTTATGATTTAACATGCATATTAAGAATAATATAAATTAATTTTAGAATATATTTGTTTACATCAACAACGACATAATCACAATTCTTAAAGTAGTTTTCAAAGAAATGATCATTTCCATTTTTCACTATCTCTGACTTCAGACTCCGTGTTTACCTGCAGGGTTATGCATACATACTCACGCATCCAGGGATACCATCAGTATTCTATGATCACTTCTATGATTGGGGTGACTCGATTCATCACCAAATTGTTAAACTGGTATATTGATCGATCAATGGCTTAGTTCGTACTATATAATTGGTCTTGTGAGCAAACTTCTTTTTTATTAATAATTCTTAAATATGCTTTAGATGGATATTCGAAGGAGTCAAGACATTCACAATCGATCATCTGTAAAAATTTTGGAGGCCCAACCAAATCTCTACTCTGCAATAATTGAGGACAAAGTGTGCATGAAAATTGGGGACGGTTCATGGTGTCCGGCTGGGAAAGAATGGACACTTGCGACCTCGGGTCAGAGATATGCAGTATGGCATAAATAAAAAATTATGGGGACTGAATCTCCTTACGGCGAATATAGTATTTATGATGCATAAATAAAATCCCCCAAGCTCTTCTTTTTTTTTTTTTTTGAGAATTATGGCTCCCATTTGTACTACGTAGCCTAATGTATATCTGTTGGCCATCGATCGAAGTGCCTATTTTGCTTTGAATAAAATTTTGTTGTATTGTGGCGTATTATCTTTGAAGCCACAAAATAGGTTTTGGTAAAATTTATCACAATGTCTCCAACGAGTGAGTAGCATGTTAAAGGGTGACTGACTATCATTTAAGAAACATGGAAAAAAAGTTCTTATATAAGGAGGATGAGGAAAGTAAAGTCCAAAGGAATTTAGAAAGCAGATATCATATGATTCATATCTATATTTGAGGGAAAATGAGTCAAATCTCCTTGGTAAAATCTCCTCTTATAATAAAAGTGAAATATATTTTTTTAGTAATCTAATTTATGAAAATTTTAATAAGAAAAAGAGAAAATTAATTAATATTTTGATATTTTTTTTCATTTATCATAAAAATGATGTTAATTTTTTTTTTTGAAATAAATTCTTAATAAATGCCTAAAGACACTTATTAACATAACCCATAATAAATTTTTTGTACAGTTTTTTTTTTAAAAATAATAATTTATTCAGCCTGGCCCTGTACTGGTAGTAGGCTAATATGTTTCAAGAGGAAAAAAGAGAGAGTCACATGACAGAAGAGCTGGAAAGAGACTCTCCCAGTCTCCAATCACAATCATAGCCAATCGTCGTCGCCCTCATCATTTGTGTTTTGAAACTCAAAAAAGAAATTAAACAGTACTTTCTCTCTTCGCTAACAATTTCTTTTACATGAAGATTCTCTCTCTCTCTCTCTCTCTCTCTCTCACGTGACTCACACTGTGTGAAAATATGTCTGTCTCGTCTCCTCCCATTGAAAAAAGGAGACAACATCCAATTTCGATCCTGGCCAGCCTCAACTCAATCATCACCGTCCCTTCTTCTTTAGCTTTATCTGCTGTCCCATCTTGGCAGTCCCTATCTCACTCTTTTTTTTTTTACTCTCCCGGGTCATAAGATAAGAGTCCCTCTCCATTGTTTGTTTTTTTATGGTCAAATTGCCTTTAATTGTATTAAATTTTATAAGATTCTGAATTTTTAAAATGAAATTTTTAATTATATTTAAAATAATCAATCTGTTTATGTCGATCATTCTTAAAATCACCTCTTTTCAAAGCTTCCATGATAATAAATTACTATGAGAGTACTAGGGCTGACATGCATTAGGTCTTTTGCTTATCGTGGGACTGATCCTGAAATCTTCCGACTCCAACTTCATTTTTGTATTTTGAGATATTTGATAATACTATAATATTATAAAAAAAAAAAAAAGGTCATTGGAAACTATAGGCGGCAACCCTACTTGTCAATTGATGTGAATAAAGAAAAACAATAAGGCCTCTAGCATATTAGCTGCCTCGGTTGAATTTTTGTCATGTATTCCTTTCAACTATAATAATGTAATTCTAATGAGAATGACCCAATACATTGATTATACAAAAGGACAAAGAACCTATGGTATTCTTTCAACTAATTGTGTAAAGTCGAGAAACAATTCGTGTGAATCTAATGAAAACGTGGTTGCAATACATATGAGAACGTTCCTTTGGGACGTGATTTAGTAGTGTAGAGTTCATGATATGATTTTCAGGTATTGGGTTCGAATTCAGGGAGTGCGTTTCTTGTAAGATTCTAAGACAGTCGAAGATTTTATCTACTCCGATTAAATTAAAAATAAAATGATTTAACGGTGAAATTTCCAACATTTTTTTAAAAAAAAATAACACTTAGATTTTCTCTTATTCAATAAGCATAACGAATTAGTCCACTCTACCATGTATAGCAGATGTTGTCTTCTCATTATGGATGACATAAATCTTTCAAATTAACTGAGGATTTAATTGACACTATAAATTATCAATACACAAAATAGAATGTAAAAGATAGCTCTTTTTAGAGCGTTTAAATTCAAAATAAAGAATAATTAATGTTGCAAACACATGAAATTGTAAAATAATTTTTCTTTTTGGGTTGAAAAGTTATGTTCTCAATTGTTTAGACAAATCAAGTTTAGCAATTTGTTCAATTAAAAAAAAAAGGTTTAGCAATGAAAATTACAAATGCAAGAAAAGGGTTTTTTTTTTTTTTATCATTTGTAAACTCCGCCGCCAAATCACTTCTTACGGGCTTAAGCGGGGCATGTCAAATCCCTAAATATCTCATACTCTTACAATAAACGCACTATCTGAATCCGAATTCAGAATCTCAATATGAGAAATTGAATTCTACACCACCAAATCACATGACTTTTTTAACTTTACCATTGACAAAATCAAAATTTTGAAAATGAAACCAAACAAAAACATGAATGATGAGGTGCATGTGAGATGTTCCGCATGCACAAAAAGTGAGGATATTGGTTTTGGCAATAGAGGAGAGCCATAATCATACATGCATGGCGGCATAAAATATGCGACTTATGAAGTATAATGAGCAATTATAATATATAAGATATTTACGGGTTGACATTATTCATTACTTGCTTTATAATTGCAAGAGAAATTACACTTACTAATTTATTTTTCTCGACGACTTGAGAGGATTTCCATTGAATAGAAAATGGTACTAAAGTCACTTTTTCTTGCACCTCCTGTCTGCCACTCTCCTCCATAAATTTACTCACAACAAGACCTGTTTACAAAGTCAATGGTGTTAATTAACTTTCGACACAAAATTATCATTCATTTATGATATATTTCGTGATTTTTTTTTCTGCCAATAACCGTTTTTTTAGTAATAGTGCTTATTGTTTTGCAAAATGGGAACTCTAGACAAAATTTAGAAAAATATCATGAAAAAGAATATCGAAATACAAAATTTTAGAGATTCTTCAAATTTCATTGTCATTATTCTTACCATCTTCGTATAAGAATATGCCATATAATAATCTTGATTTCGACCATATATATTGAGGAGAATTTTCATAAAATGCTAACTAAGATCTTTAGGATCAATATTGATTCCTATGATCATTTTGAGAATTCATATAATTTATATGAATTTGTTAAGGATGGAAGCATCCTTACCATTTTGTTATTAAGGGAAATTTTCAGCTTTGTTGAGAAGTGTTTTTTATTTATTATTATTATTATTGTTGACAGCTGGTTTTCGTCTCATGGGCATTAATAATGTAATATTGTTATCGGGATAACCTTCCTTCAACATTGAATTTATTTGGTTATGGAAAACCAAAAACAAACTTTGTCAGAAAGAGTTAAAACACTCGGATTGACACAGAGAGTTAACGTGGTTCGGCGGATTGAATCAAACCTACGTCCACGGGCACAAAATTGATGGGTGTTTTATTACTGAAATGTGCTCGGCCGACTTGTTTTGTGGTCGGTCGGTGTGAAAACCGTATCTTTTGAGTTTACAGAGTAATTCAAATTCTTCATTTTTGATCTCTTTTGTAAGTGGCTAACTGACTCTTCTAGTTTTTTCTGACAAAATCTACCCACCCTTACAAATGTATTCATCTCTCCTATTTATACTAAAAAAAAGACGGTTCTATGCCCCTTCTAGTGGACACTGCCCATGTGAACTCATTAATTGGATTTCTTCCCCCAATGCCACTTGGCCGAAAATATATTGTTTCCTTCATTACCATGTCCCATAATCCTATCTTGTAAGGATAGTGTCACATCACCTTATCCAATAAGGACGAGGCGGTGAAAAATATCTTACAATCTGCTCGGTCTTCATGAGGTCGGTCCAACGATCCTCTGACATGAGAGAAACTGCTGTCGATAACTGTTGGTATCCGACTAGCCGTGCTGAAGTGGTCGGCCATTGTTACCAAATACTCGGCCTCCTCTGCCGGAACATGTTATGTTATATAGTCGGTACCATCCTTATGGTCGGGTCAACATTGAGGATCTTAATCAAAATAGAGTTTCTCTTTCTACCATTATCGCACTGTTCAAATGCCTTGGTGTTTTGAAAATACCTCCAACAATTATTATTATTATTATTATTTAAAGATGCTTTGTTGAGGTTATTCATAAATTACGTGAGTGGGGTGGGATTTGGATTATCATTTAACTAAATGGAAAATATCCACATACAATAATTTGGAGATTCTTTGCATTTTTCATTTTTTTTTTTCATTTCATAATGGTCATTATTATTACTATAATTGCCTGCTTGCTGTAAGAATGTCATAATAATTTTGATTTATACCATATATATTTGATTGAGGAGGATTATATGCTAATCAAGATTTTAGATTCAATATTGATTCAAAGAAATTTCATTTTGTATTTTTTTTGGATAAAATATTAAAAAATAAAAAAAAAATTATCACTTTTATTATTTTTATAAAATACTCATATTCTTTTATTTTTCTGAATTTGATTTGATGATTAAATTACTAGATATTGTCTGTGTCTGTGGCACGGTATTACAAAATTTATCTCATAATATACTATTGTCATTTTTAGAGAGATTTTATAATAAAATGATTATGTTATTTGATTTGCTTGGTAATATACTATTGTCATTTTCAGCGAGATTCTATAATGAAGTGATTTTATTATTTGATTTGTTTGATAATCTATAATTGCTATTTTAAGAAATATTTTATAATAAAAGTATTTTGTATTCGCCATTATATTATAATGAAAAGATTTGAATTGTCAATTAAATCATATAAACATAGACTTTTCGATACATTATCTCTATTAATCATATATATTCTCTTTCACCCACTAAATGATACACATTATTGTGCTTTATAATATAAATATTTTGTGATTGATAATTAATAAATAATAATTTAAATATAACAAAATATTAACTGTGAATTACTATTAAAATATATATGAAAAAAATTATGAAAAAACTAATTACAACTGACTAAACTTTGGATCCAAATTTTTTATCTTAACCCACTCATTTGAATCTTTAGTCAATAGCAACAACTCAAAATCAATGTCCAACTCTCTCTCCCATGTGTATTAACATTTGTAGTTTTCAGAATTGCACTGTTTTAAATACAATTAATATCTCTCCACCAACTTATAATTGAGGTTAAGTTGTGTATTTGAAAATAATATTAAAGGATTCAAATAATTTAAATCTTCGAAGAAAAAAAATTGTAATATGATTTTAAGTATTTTCAAACTCGACACTACCACTTTTTAAGATAAGTTTTTCTAAATCTCTTTAAGAGAAAAAACTTGGATTATTATGAAGAAAGTGATTATGTCCATCTGAATATAATGATATCTTTTCATATAATTAAGAAATTATCAATTGTATATATATAATGTTTTACCCATTATAAAAAAATATATCAATATTAAAGTTTTATTATTGGTCAACTCAAAAATTTAATATAAATTTATAATATTTTAATAGACTGATAAATAAAATTATATAATTTGTGTGTGTATATATATATATATATATATATATTTATATTGCGTGAATCTCATATATAAATCAGAAATGCAATAAATATTTTCCAATAAATTTTGAAATATTAACGTGTGAACAAGCAGATCCACTACAACCCAATAGCTAGCAATCATGAAAACGGGTGGAGTCCCATGCATCGAGCTGTGCATTGCAATTAACGAAAAGTCTCACCCACCTTTATGACGACCCTTTCTGGCCCTTCTTTCTTCATCAATCCTCCTCTGATTTTAAAGTTTCAACAACCAGTCCACTACAAGAAGTAACTATATTATCATTTACGCTTTGTTAATTAGATTGTCTCGTCTCCAGACGCGTGGTTTGATGGTGTAAGATTCAGGATCCCACCTTGAGGTTCTGAGTTTGAATTCAGAGAGTGCGTTTCTTGTAAGAGTCTGAGATAGTCAGAGGGTTTTACCTGCTCCGTTTAAGCCCGAAATAAGTGGTTTGACAGTAAGATTTCCAACGATTTCAAAAAAAAAAAATTAGATTATCTCGTCCCTGTCGTGACTTAGTGGTGTAGGATTCAAGATCTGACCTTCAGGTTCTGAGTTTGAATTCATGAAGTGTGTTTCTTATAAGAGCATGGGAGTTTGGGTTTTTACCTGCTCCCGCTTAAGCCCGGTATGATAATGTAAAAAAAATTAATTATTCGTTTTTTTTTTAAATCGTTGGAAACCCAACCGCCAAACCACCTCTTTCGAGCTTAAACGGAAGCAGGTAAAACCTACGACTGTCTCATGCTCTTATAATAAATGCATTATCTGAATTCAAACTCATGACCTCAATGTGAGATCCTGAACCCTACACCACCAAGTCACGTCATATGAGATATTATTCGTCTTTCAATACACATTTTTATGTCTTTTAAAATAAGTTGGTGATGCACTCATTAAAACCTAATTGCATTCGGATATATACTCAAAAATAATTTACTATATGAACAAAAATAACTTAGCGTATCCTCTGAACTCCACTAAAAAATGGTATTCAGTTGTGTGCTTTTCGTTGATCTTAGGGAAAAAAAAAAAAAAAAAACTTGTTGCAAAACGACCATTACTTCGTACACTAGTGATCTTATAAAGAAAAATGAAAATAAAATATAAATGTTTATATTTATGTCATTTATTGTGAAGAATAAATATTGGGCAACGAATTAATTAATAATTAGCAATGGAAAAACATTGTCCCCACCATTGCACTCATGAAAAAAGCTTTCATTTTTTTTGAAAAAAGGAAGCAAAAGTGTGTGGAATGAGAATAAAAGTTACACTTGAAGGTGCACAGATGGCGGGGAACAAAGCGCATGAACTTTTTCAGAAAGCTTAGATTCAAGGCATTAACAAAAAGAATAGCAAAAGTTACTTCAGCTTCTTAAGTCAAATTTTAGACATGACATTACCTTACAGTTGCATTACTTTTAATTTTTAAATGTCTGTCTTATTAGTAACAGTTCAACACATAATCCTACATTAAATTTTATTTGTTCAGTTTAAACTCGAAAGAGATAGTTTGACGGTAAAATTTATAACGATTAAAAAATAAAAAAAAATCCTCTATATATATTCTAAGATTCACATCTTATAAAGTTCACGTGAAATAAAAAAGACAATTTTATTTATTTATATATATATATATATAGACACTTGGATTCTCCTTTTTGGCCGGCCAGCCTAGCTTCATGCAAAATCTATCTTTTGACAAAATCAATGCCGGCCAGCCTAGCTTCATGCAAAAACCTATCTTATGACAAAATAATGATCATAAAATATTAGTTTTTATTATTTTCAATGAAATATTAATTTTATTTTATTCCATTAGGTCTTGATTAATTTTAAAATATTTTTCGATTTTTGCTTAAACTTCTCAATTTCTCATAGCAAAAGTAACATTATTATTTAATTGTATATACCAACTGATTAGTTATCACTTATAATTTTCCGTCCCAATGATTCAATCATGCTCTGACAGTACTAAGCATGACAACTGGTATGAACTTCAAAAGACTAATGGAGTTTAGAGATAGAATAAGGTGTGATCTGTGTTAAAAGGGTTTATATTTTGATTGTTAAGTTTTGGATTAGAGTATATTGGGTGTATTTTTTTTTTTTTTGTAAAAATTTAAGATAATTAAAGATTTTATATGTTTTATTTAAATTTAGATCCGATAATTTTACGGTGAAATTTTCAAAATTCCAAACAAAAAAAAAGAAGTCAATATCAGTCTGTAAAACTTCTCTTTCATTTTATCTATGATGTTCAAAAAACTCAAATTAAAACTATAAAATTAATTGTGCTTGGTGGGAGCCTGGTGGTAGCTTTGAATGCAATAAATAGTGAGAGTATAAAAGTTGGTCTCATTCAATACGGGCGAGTAGCTGGTGAATGATTTAATAATGTTACCCAAGAAAAGAAAAGAAAAAATTTGATAAAAAAAAGAGGCACACACATAATGAAAGAAAAGTCTCAAGGTTGTGGGAGTGATGAGTGCGACGTGTCAGTCGACAAAAGGGATGATTTCAATTCAATTCTCTCTCTTATACTTGAAGCTTGAAGGAGGAAAGCATTGAGAATTTATTGTGTGGGATTTTTCAAATACGTGTCTTTCGATCAAAAGTTTATTAAGTATTATATTCGAAGAATATCGACTTATCAAATCACACATCACAATATATTAATATTTTTAAAATTTAATATAAATAATTTAATGACAATTTAATTTTCTACTCATCTTAGGTTTTGAACCCATACCTATTATTTATATTAAAGTTATTTTACTAACTAAATTTACTGATGTCTACACATAATATACTAAACTCAATTCGCAGTGGCCTCATTGCTAACCCATGTCTCTCATCAAGTGAGAGATATGGGTTCGAGTCCCCATAAAAGTAGTAGGGACTCAAACTTTCCTTTTTATGATGAATAAGTTCTCCTATATGGGAGTTGATTCCTAAGCTGTGTCTTGGTTGATTTAAAATTTATAAGTCCCGAGCTACGTCTCGGTTGATTTCTGGGCAGTACTATAATTGTATGTATCTAGAATCCCAATTGATAGCATATTGTAATATATGTAGTTTGTAATAATTCAAAAAAAAAAAAAAATCCTACTTGAAGTAGCATTGGCCATTGGAATTTATTTTGTGTAGGAAATTTTCCAATATGAGTATTTTGATCAAAAGTATTAAATATTATAATTGAAGAATATTGACTTATCAAATCATACATCACAACCTAACAAATTTTTTTTTTAGTCAAGCCTAATAAATTTTAATTTTCTACTTAACTAGGGTTTGAACTCCATACTTAATATTTTTAATAAAAAGATATTATTAATCAAACTACCGACACCCACACACGATATACTAATTTAATCCATGTTCGGGGATGTAATATGGTTTCCAAAAGTTTTTCAAATGTGATCCTATTTATCAAAAGGTGTATTAAGTAAAAATATAAAATAATTGAAGCATATTGACCTATAGTTTACCTCTGTGATCTCAATTTCAACATGCCAATTAGGTCAAAAAGAATGGTTTGAAAATTTTGAGCTTCTAATAAACAGGAGCTGATGTTACCTAGGATTCCACAATTAGTGGGAAAATCATAGGACCCGTTAATGGAAAGTTGGTTCCTCTCATTTCTTAGCACTAAGCACAATTAATTTGATAACCGTCCCATTGATTCTATCGTGGTTGAGAACTTGAAGTAAAGTTTTACTTGTGTCGAAAGCAAAACCCACTAATTAATCGACCCTATTCCATTTAATTCTCTGTCTCAATCTAATGGCTAACATAGCTCAGCTACCCACCCAGATCGATGGTGACACTTGACATCTTTGGCCCCTAGTCATCTATTTGTCTCACAACTGATACGAATGAATTATGAACCGGTAGCTAGCATAAAATAAGAATTGCAAAAATCCAAAGGGAAAAAAAAAAAGGAAGAAAATAAGATTTCTGAATGTTTCAAAAATATATATATAGTCATTTATTTATTTTAATAGTTAAATAATTAATATTATATATTTACATAAAAATTTCAGCTGAGAATATATTAATTTATATTTTTTCATCAAAAATAATAAAATATATCAAAATTTTAAAACGGTAGAAGTGTAATTTTTTCAATCCAACCAAAACAATGCTTGCTTGCTAGATTGAGACTTGAGAGAGAGAGAGAGAGAGAGCGAGATGCCACTAGTGAGTATGTGGGTGTGTATTTTCGTCAGAAACGAGGGAGTGATAAGGGATATTTAGTGTGAGGAAGCGCAGGACAAGACTGAAGAGAAAGGAGGAGATGGGCTTGCATCAGAAACGAGGGCAAGTGAGAATAACTATGATGATCTTCTTTCAGATCTTCTAAATGCAACACCCATCCCATTTGATTTATAATCTCTTTGTTCTTTTTTAATTCTGCAACCGTCACTTTACACAAAGCCTCTTCACTTGATCACTGTTCTACATCCACCTCTTCTTCTTCTTCTTCACTTCTTAAACAGAGTTTAATCAAATCATTTGTGTTCCTATGGCGAATATTTTCAAGGGCGGTTCAATTAACCTTTTTCATGTGGGGTTTAACAAAGTGCTTCTTACAGAGTTTATTGGCATTCTGTCCACCTCCTCATCAATTGAAAGCCTTCTTTCTTTATCATGTTCATGGCATGGAGGTGGGCATACTGCCAACTGATCTCTGTTGGCTTCTCTTTGTAAAACCCTCGTGATTCATCACTCCAGCTTTGCCTTTTTTTTTTTTTTTTTTTTTTTTTGCGATAAGGATCCAAGGTAAAAGACCATTATTGTTCATATTTTTTTCATTTACTTTGTCTTATTTTGTTGGTAATGAATGATTATTATGCAGTGCAGTTTCTAGTGTGTTCATATTTATCTTTCTACTTTATAACCACGACTTTACTATTTTCCTTTTCAGAAAAAGAGCAAATAAAGATTAAAGGTGATCCCATTTATTACTACTTTCACCACTCATCTTTTATTTGCAGGATTATGAAGTAATATCAACAACATGAAGCTGAGATTTTTCCCCCTCTTGTAGCCTTTGGATCACAAGTGATGGCTAAGTGGGAACCCTAGTTTCTTACTTTATGATTTGTCATACTTTCTGTATTGTTTTAGATTTTTTTTTTTGAAATTCTGATCTAGGGTTACATCATTTAAATATCTGGTCTAGGGTTTTTACTTTGAAAGATACACGGGTTCGAGATGTGAATCAGATTCGTAGTGCATTTTGACAGGAGAAAGAAACAAAAGTGGCATTGAAGAAAAATGAGAAAAATTATTTTGTCAGAGATAATGAGACCTAAATGATAACTCCATTGAAGGCCTTGAATCTACATTTTTGTTATTGTAAATCTGCGGTATAGTAATCATGATAGTTGAGAATTAAAGGTGAAGATTTTTTTTTGTTAATGGCTTCATGCATGAATGCCACCATTTTAACTGTCAGTCATTGAAGAATTATTTTTTTATTTAGTTTATTAATGAATTAATTTTGTTTTAGGGCAGCCCCAGCGAGCCCTGGTACTGGATAATACGTTTCGTTTATACTCTATCGACCATCTACGTGGGCTCATGATTGACTACTGACACGCGCATTCATAGCGCAGGCCCCTATCTACCATAAAAAATTTTAGTTTATGATAAAATTGACGGGTCGTGATTTTCACGGACCTAGTCAGTAGCGTGGTTTGAGTTGGGTTTCTATTATATGTGGTCCATTTCATTGTAGTGTTTTTTCTTTTTTGAGTAAATAATTTTATCTCTTGCGTTGAAGAGTTTATGGGATGTAGTTTACAAGTCAACATCATTAAATTAAAATTTGACTCATAAGACCATTGTGTTTCATTCATGTTGATTAGAGTGTGAACTCGCGGCAACCCTATTAAATTGAGAAAGAAATTCATTAATTAGTTGTAAACTTGTAATAGCTAATGCCATAAATGGCATGTTGGGAATTTGAGTTGTGAGTTTTTTTTTTTTGGCTGCCTCAATGGGGTGATTTAGTTGCAAAACGTTTAGAACTTGATTGTCTGAGTGAGTTCGAGTCTAGGGGTGGATTTTTTATAAGAGTTTAGAGCAGTTGGACGATTTACCTATTTCGCCTAAGCTCGGGTCGTTTGAGTTGGCGAAAGTTGTGAGCTTTGATTAACTGTCTAAAACCTATATTGAACAAAAACAAATTGAGTTGGAAATAGGGTTTTGATTGTTAAATTGTGAATATTTATATATAGGGTAATTTATTTGCAATTGTTTGCCCTTCCAATCACTTGTGTTTGATTTTTGTTTGAAAAGTCGTCTTTTCTGATGAACGAAGCATTTTGTTCAAATGATTTCAAGTTAAGTGTTCGGAATCTTGAAATTGTTCTTTGTGAAATTTTAAAACACCAATAAAAGGGAGCAAGTGTAATACTATGTCCAAAACTTCAGCAAGTTTAAGAACAGCAAAGGACCACCATCGATGATGGCGTGGAGGCTCGTGTGATAGAGGTTGCTGCCGTGGAAGGGAGATTAGAGTTGGTGGTTGTTGGATTAGTTTTTGAGAAAGTCGCTTTGAGAGAATAAAGGATTGGGTAAATTATGAGAATTTTGACTTGGTCTTCCTAAATAAGGGTTTGAATTTAGGGATTTTGTTAGAATTCTTGTAGGAACAAGATGAAGAATCAAACTCAACATATTTAAAATAATGCAATATCTATTTCGTCCTTAAATGTCCGGAAATTATAAATTAAGTATGAAATTAAATAGCTCAATAATTATTTTCTTCAACTTTCTCTCCAAAAAGTAACTTATTGCCAAAACCATTCCTCTATAAATACGTGAAACATGGGTTCAAGTCCCCATAAAAATAGTGGGAATTCAAAATCTTCCTCTATAGGCTAGGGATGGTTTGGAGGAAGATTTTCTCATGTATGTGAATTGATTTCCAAGTCGTGTCTTGGTTGGTCAATAATAATTGATTTCCGAGCTGCGTCTCGGTTGATTTCTGAGCAGTGTTATAATTTGTATGTATCTAGATTCCCAGTTGACAACATATTATAATATATGTAGATTGTAATAATTCAAAAAAAAAAAAGTTATCTTCACAGTCAAAAAATTTAAAGGAGGACATCCAAAAAGACCCCTAATACCAATCACACAAATACTATAGCTTATTTCAATTTCCTTAAGAGTTTACATTATGCCATTTACGTGCTGTAGTTAAATCTCTTTCAAATTCCTTTGTAATTAGATTTAATTTCAATAAATATTTCAATTTTCTAGTAATTTTTTCATTATCTGTCTTTCGTCGAATCCTCTCAAAATTTAATTTCCTATCCTATTTAGGCTTTAGAGAATTCATAGAAGATTTTATTTTCACAGAAACTATTTTTTTCCTATTTTTGTCAGCATTTATTGTCACGAGTTCACCAGTTGCGAAAACAGTTTTTTTCAAAAAATAAAATAAAAATAAGATTGTGTATATTAAATCTTTCTCCTCAATACTTGTAAAAAAAAAAGGAAAATAATATGTGTTGAGATATTTGAGTATTACTTTAAGCCAATGATATTATTGTTAACAATAATATATTGGGCTTGGGCCTGGACCTGACTGCAGTCTACATTTGTGTTTTCATTGTTGAGCAATGATATTTGACCCATCTATTAATCTCACCAGACTCTACTTATCAATTAAACTAATTAATTTCCATTTTTTTCCTTATGAAAAAATTACTAGTAAATATTTATCTCTCTCTCTCTCTCATTTGTTACAAAGGGGAGAAAAAAAAAACCCAAACTCAGATAATTATATTCATCAAAGATACATTGACACCGGCTTTGAACCTTGTTCACTAGCATTTGGCTCTACGTAGAAGAAAAATATCAACATGAAAGTAATTAAAAAAAACTTGTGGTAAGTCCCAACTCCCAGAAATCAGAACAAGCAATGAAATTTGTGCAGTTTTATTAACAAAAAGTTATATGAACTTGAAATACGTTACATATTATTTTATTAAAATATATTTGGTAGAACCTATTGATGTAAATTTTGCCCACAAACCCGTAAACACGCAAAAATCCACACGCAATGGGTAGAATTTGGTAAATATTTAAGCGGGTTTGGTAATTTAAAACAAAACCCGTTGCGGGTTTGGTGCAAATTTGGTAATTAAGAAAGACCAGCGGATACCCGCTGCGGATACCCGCTACTCGCAAGTTTATTTATTTTTTTATTTTATATCTTTAGGGCAAAAAAATCTCTCATATAAAATGACTCACAAACTTGTAATTTTTGAATTGCTCTCTCTTAATATTTTTGAATTGCTTTTGGTCATGGTTCAATAATTTTGATGATATGAATTTAACATAATGAAGGATATTCAGCTAGTGATTCATGAATGTATTTGTGATAATATGAATTTGACATTATGTTATAAATATCTTAAATTTTTATTTATGTGTCTTAATTTAGAAAATGTCAAATACATTTTTTTTATATGTTATGAAAAAGTATCAATGTTTAATTAAAAACAAAATTGTATCATTAAGAGAGTAAGAGAATTCAATATTTTAAGAATCCGTAAAAAATCCACTGGGTACCGGTACAGATTTGGTAAAATGCAAAACTGACCCTCTAACTTTCACATTTTTTTCATTTTTGTCCTCTAACTTTCAGTTTTTTCAATTCAGTCCTCTAACTTTCAATTTTGTCAATTCAATGCTCCGTTACAAATTCGTTACGGTTGTCGTTACAAATAGTTCTGCGCCCTAACACAACTATTAAGTAAAAAAAAATTGTTTGGTCCAATTCAAAAATTATTTTAAAAAAAAAACTGAATTACAAATATTTCATTAAATTAATTTCTCTAAACACCAAATAAATTAAATAATATCAATGGGATTAGATTTTAAAAAAATTTAACTATTCAATATTCATTCCGGTTTGGTTCGGTTCGGTCGATTTTTTTCCCCACCCGATAAGCCCCAATTTTGACTGATATGCCAGTTCAAATTTTGAAATACTTTTACCTAAATTTCTAACATAATACATGTTAAAAATTTTCATAAATTCAGTTTATTTTTTTAAAATAATTTTCAGATTTGACCGAACAATTTTTTTTACTTAATAGTTATGCTATGGCGCATAACTAATTTGTAACGGCAACAGTAACGAATTCGTAACGGAGCCTTGAATTGACAAAAATTGAAAGTTAGAGGACTGAATTGACAAAACTGAAAGTTAGAGGACTGAAATGAAAAAACGTGAAAGTTAGATGGTTAGTTTTGTATTTTTGTATATATTTTTATATGCGAGTGCGGGTTTGGTAATGAAAATTAAAACATGCAGCAAATATGGTACGTGTTTGGTAATTTATTTACATATGCGGGTGCAGGTTTGATAATGACAAACCCGCAACAAAACCCTACCCACTGTCATCCCTAATAGAACCAATAAATCTAGTATTAAAACTACTCAAATTTCTTTCTTTCTTTTTTCCCTTTGCAGCATATTAGAGATTTAAAAAAAAAACTGAATTACAAATATTTCATTAAATTAATTTCTCTAAACACCAATAAATTAAATAATATCAATGGGATTAGATTTTAAAAAATTTAACTATTCAATATTCATTCCGGTTTGGTTCGGTTCGGTCGATTTTTTTCCCCACCCGATAAGCCCCAATTTTGACTGATATGCCAGTTCAAATTTTGAAATACTTTTACCTAAATTTCTAACATAATACATGTTAAAAATTTTCATAAATTCAGTTTATTTTTTTAAAATAATTTTCAGATTTGACCGAACAATTTTTTTTACTTAATAGTTATGCTATGGCGCATAACTAATTTGTAACGGCAACAGTAACGAATTCGTAACGGAGCCTTGAATTGACAAAAATTGAAAGTTAGAGGACTGAATTGACAAAACTGAAAGTTAGAGGACTGAAATGAAAAAACGTGAAAGTTAGATGGTTAGTTTTGTATTTTTGTATATATTTTTATATGCGAGTGCGAGTTTGGTAATGAAAATTAAAACATGCAGCAAGTATGATACGTGTTTGGTAATTTATTTACATATGCGGGTGAATGTTTGGTAATGACAAACCCGCACCAAACCCAACCCACTGCCATCCAACCCAATAAATATAGTATTAAAACTACTCAAATTTCTTTCTTTCTTTTTTTTCCTTTGCAGCAGATGAGAGATTTTTTTTTAAAAAAAAAACTATTATTTTTATAAGAGTAATTCTGGAAAGTAATTGATTTAATTTAAAAATGGAAGTTAGTAAGATAAATTGAGGAGAAAATCTACAATACAACAGAGTTATTACGTCATCCGTGCAACAATCTAATAATCCATTGTCACCTATGCTAAAATATTAAAAAATAACTAAAAAAATTGATATTAAATCATACATATCATTTACTTCTGACGCATCATAAAATTACTCTAAATCGAGGGGGTGAAATATCATGACTTTTTATTATGGGTGATCACGGTTTCGGGTCAAACTGCAACCCGACCCGAACCGCACCGCGCGGTTTGACAAAAATTAAAAATGATTTCAGGTCAATCGGAACCGAACCGTAAATTTCAGATCAGTGTGCGGTTTTGACCCAACCGCGACCCGAACCGCCCAAAACCGTAAATTTTGACTCAAACTGCGACCCGAACTGCCTAAACTGCCGACCCGCGTTCAAATTAGATATTATTTTATATTTTTCTTCTTTTTTAACCATGGAATTTATGATATTTAATGATCATATGGCAATATACAATGTATAAATGAAAATTAGGTATTTTTTCTCTTCAATTATTAGGTGAAAACACACAAAATTTCTTTTAAAAATTTTATAATCCAAACCGCCGACTCAAATCGCCCAAACCGCTAAACCGCCAATCCGAACCGCATCGATTTTCCTTATAAAATTTACGATTTCGGTTTCTAATTTCTCAAACCTAATTTTTATTGATGTCGTTGTCTTCTTGTAGTAAACTATGCCACACAAACATATGAATATCCAACCGAACCTCAAAGCCCAAACCTCAAAACAAAAAGAAACAAAACAAAAGTAGGAATATCCTGAGAATTGGCCGTGCCTATTTCAGTAATTTCAGACTCCAGCATCCGCTTTACGCGCTCTATTTTATCCGACTCTCAAAGCTCAAACAAAGAAAACGCCTTAGCTTTAGTTTGAAACGTCTCCAGTATTGTACCAGTCGCTCTCTTAAATTGTAGAAGCATGAGCTCACTTTCCGCCCTAGGCGAACGCTTGCAATATCCGGTCGTTCGCAGAGACGACTCCGTCGTCGATGATTATCACGGCGTTAAAATCGCCGATCCTTATCGATGGTAAATCATTTAAAGTCATTTTTGACCAGATTTGATTTTTATTGAATAATGTTGATTTTTTCTTTTTAAAAAAATGTTCTATTGGAAAGGCTTGAGGATCCAGATGCGGAAGAGGTAAAAGATTTTGTGGAAAAGCAGGTGAAATTAACCGAATCGATACTGAACAAATGCGACGTAAGGGACAAGCTTCGGGAGAAGATTACGAAGCTGTTTGATAATCCACGATACGACGCGCCGTTTAAGCGTGGGAATAAGTATTTTTATTTTCATAATACGGGGCTGCAAGCGCAAAGCGTGCTTTATGTGCAGGATAGTTTGGATGGAGAAGCGAATGTGTTGCTGGATCCGAATACGCTTAGTGAGGATGGAACGGTGGCGTTGAGTGTCGTTTCGGTCAGTTTGGATGCTAAGTACTTGGCGTATGCGCTTAGTATGAGTGGAAGTGATTGGGTAACTATCAAAGTAATGCGCATTGAGGATCAAATAGTAGAAGCTGACACTTTGTCTTGGGTTAGTTTCTCCCGTTCAATTTTTTGTTTGCTTATTTATTTATTTATTTATTTCACCTATTGCCCATTAATTATATGTAGTATTAATGCTGATGATTTATGCCTTTTGGAGTGTATTATAGGTTAAGTTTACAAGTATTAAATGGACCCATGATGGTAAAGGATTTTTCTACAGTCGTTACCCAGCTCCCAAGTAAGTGATCGTCATTTGGTGGCCTCAGTTGAATTCAAATTATTGATGTTTTATTTTAGCTGTAAATTCAACAAAGAATATGTATAATTTGTGATTTTTGAACTTTGGTTGTGCTGATGTTTTAGTTTTATGCATTTGTTTGTTTTTTTGTTCTAAATGAATGTTGTTTTGTATCTGTAGAGAGGGAAAAGATATAGATGCTGGGACAGAGACTGATTCTAATCTTTATCATGAGTTTTACTATCATTTTCTGGGTACAGAACAATCAGAAGATATTTTATGCTGGAAGGACCCTGAACATCCGAAGTATATGTTTAGTGGACTTGTTACAGAAGACGGGAAGGTGATTTTCTCTACATAGGTTTATTGGAAAAGGGCACTGCATGAGATATAATAAAGATGTTATTTACTTTAAACTCTCGGCGATAACATTTTCAGCAGTTGATTCTCTTTAAAAGCAAGTTGATTTGTTGCCTGCATTTATTTTTATTACGACATGTTTAGTTGGAATATAAATATTAGATCCTTATGTCATTCTGTTGACAAAATGTTTTTTGGGGAATTTATTATGATCCATGTGGCCTTGCCTTATGGATGTTTATTGCTCACGTCCAATCAATTCTGTTTTGGATGGTTTATAGAAAAAATTGCAAATTGTAACTCGACTTCACTTTTTATTATGTTCTGCAGTATCTTGTCATGTATATTGGAGAGAATTGTGATCCCATCAACAAGATATACTATTGTGACCTGTCTGCACTGCCAGAAGGCCTGGAAGGTTTTAGGAAAGGAGATGGCTTGCTCCCATTTGTTAAGTTAATTGACAGACTCGATGCACAGTATGAAGTCATTGCAAATGACGACACTGTATTTACTTTCCACACCAATAAAGATGCCCCAAAATATAAAATAGTCCGAGTGGATCTCAAGGAGCCAAATAGTTGGTTTGATGTTGTCCCAGAGGCTGAAAAAGATGTGCTTGAATCGGCATGTGCTGTTAATTTTGATCAAATGATTGTTAGTTACTTGAGTGACGTGAAGTATGTTCTGCAGATAAGGGACTTGAAAACTGGTTCCCTGCTGCATCAATTACCAATTGAGATTGGCTCAGTTAATGGCATATCTGCACGTCGTGAAGACACTGTGGTTTTTATTGCTTTTACTAGTTTCCTTACCCCTGGGATCATATATCAATGCAACTTAAAAGCTGGGACTCCGGAAATGACTATATTCCGTGAAACTAGTGTACCTGGATTTGATCGCTCGGAGTTCCATGTTGATCAGGTAAGTGACTGTTGTTGCTCTATTAACATTGGATGATGCCAGCTTTCTGAGTTAGTTGTTTTTTCTGTTTAAGGTTGTCTTTTTTTTGCTTTATTTTTGTGGACTTCATTTTCTTAAAACTTCAGGTCAATCAAATTCATTTTTCTTGCCAAACTGCATTGTATTCATTGCCTGGGTTTCCCATTTCCAGGTTTTTGTGCCTAGCAAGGATGTTAGTACCAAGATACCGATCTTCATTGTAGCCAGGAAGAATATTAAATTGGATGGATCACACCCATGTTTATTGTATGGATATGGTGGATTTAACATCAGTATCACACCTTCATTCAGTGTCAGTCGTATTGTTCTCATAAGGAATCTAGGTGCTGTCTTCTGCATTGCTAACATTCGAGGTGGTGGTGAGTATGGAGAGGAGTGGCATAAAGGAGGCGCACTTGAGAAAAAGCAGAATTGCTTTGATGATTTCATTTCTGTTTCCGAATATCTAATATCTTCTGGTTATACCCAGTCCAGAAAGCTGTGTATTGAAGGGGGAAGCAACGGCGGGCTTCTTATAGGGGCTTGCATAAATCAGGTGGACTGTTTATTTGCCTTCGTAATTTTTGGTTTTCTTTTTGCGATCATTATCCTATGGAATTCATGGTAACTTTGGTTTGTTGCAGAGACCTGATCTTTTTGGTTGTGCTCTGGCCCATGTTGGTGTAATGGACATGCTTCGTTTCCACAAGTTTACCATAGGTTAGTCCAAATCCTTTTGGCTTAGCAGTGCAGAAGTTTATGATTGGAAAAATATGCACTCATCAAGATATACTTTGTAGGTCATTTGTGGGTTTCTGATTATGGTTGTTCGGAGAAGGAAGAGGATTTCCATTGCCTAATCAAGTGAGTAAAAACCTTGTTTGATGTCTAAAAATATGGTGCACTGGTGCTAGGCTTTTACGTATTTCATTCCAAAGTTTGAAAACTCTGATATGTTAAGCTTTTTATCCCCCTGATCTAGTGCTCTTTTGTCACCTGGAAACTAGTGTCTGATTTAGTCTTCTGCTTCTCCCTTTGTATAAATTATTGGTTTGTATGCACATTTTACCACATTTGTTTCCCCAGGTACTCCCCACTGCATAATGTCAGAAGACCATGGGAGCATCACCTTGATAAACCTTCTCAGTACCCACCTACCCTGCTGTTGACAGCCGATCATGATGATCGGGTTGTGCCTTTGCACTCGTTGAAGTTATTGGCGGTGAGTCCTTAATTATGAAATTTATATATAGTTTCGTTGTGATATAAATTTTTTTTTTAAAACTTTCTTCCACTGCAAAGCCTATGCCTATGCTTTGATTAGCTTGTGATGATCAATGTACGTCTATTTTATGTTTCCTGGGTTCTTTTTATTCTCAGACTATGCAATACGTCCTGTGCACCAGTTTGGAAAATAGCCCTCAGACCAACCCAATAGTTGGTCGCATCGAGTGCAAGGCTGGTCATGGAGCTGGACGTCCAACCCAGAAAATGGTAATAATTCAATCTTATCATTTACTCGGTTTTATATAATCGATTCCTTATTTTATATTTACCTTGGACTTTGATATTGTAGATTGATGAATCTGCCGATCGCTATGGCTTCATGGCAAAGATGTTAGGAGCTTCTTGGATCGAGTAGCTGATGTAGATGCCACAGAATTAAAATGTTGGTGGTAGGAAAATTTTTGGAAACCAGAGACGGTTCCATTTCCATTTCGTTTTTTTTTTAATCCATTGATACACATCATGTCACAAGTTACTACAGTTCTCTAATAGTGTATCTAAACTTGAGAATCCCAAGTTGATGATTCAATTGTTGAGATGGAATAATAAGTAATTTTACATAGATAATTAACCAAATCAGCACCGGGATGAAAATATTGGAAGATACTTAGAGCTCTAGTATTATTCAAAAAAGAAATGAGAAAGGAATAAAAAGTTTTTTAGTAGAGAATATGCCTCGGGTCAAAGGCAATCCAAAGCTGATTCCAGAAAATTGGGAAGTAAAGAGTTCATTCTTAGTTCTTACATGGCAAAGATGATAGGTGCTTCTTGAATTGAGTAGATGCCAGAAAATGTAAAGTGTTAGTACCATTACATGAGATTCTGTTGAGAATTTATAGGTCTTCGAAGATCAAAACTCATGATTCTAAGAATTTATACTTATGATTTTCCTGACTCCTGAGGTGGTTATAATCCTTGCTGAAAATCTTTCCTAGTGAAACACAACAATTAGCTGATTCTGAAGAACTGTACACAACCTCATTCAGTCAGGAAACAGTCCATTTTTTACATCTGTAACATCAAGTTGCAGTATCTAGGTTCTGCATCCTAAAATTGATCCAATGCTGCAGAAAAAAAAGGCAACAAAAAGTAAAAATAAATAAAACAATAACAAAAATGATATGACCAAGATTCAAGTTTACCAGAAGAGGGCTAAGAAGGCACACGTGGCTAAGCTGCCAAGTGTTGACATTTCATTTACCTATTTAGATTTTACAGTTATTATTTGGAATAGTTGTTATTGTTATTTTTTTGGTCATTTAGCATTTTCGGTTATAGGGAATGAGGGGCTTGCAGAATCAAGTATTAATTTTGGGTGTCAATTTGATTGAGGGGAGAGGGGAGAGTGTCTAGGCAGGGGGAACATCCTACCACAGCCATAATCATCCTAATGATTACAGTTATAGCTAAGGTGACACGGAAATGGAGGAAGCTTTTTGGCTCAAAGTTGTTACTATTTTTATAAGTATCCGTTTGATATAGATTTTCAAATAAAACTCTTTAAATAGAGTTTTTATTAATAGATCTTTTAGAAGTAGAGCTTTTGATAATAAAAAAAAATAATGTGTTTAATTATGAATGTGAGCTTTTATTAAAAAATGTAAAATTATTTTATTAGATAAGTTTTTTTAAGTTGTGTTATGAAATAAATGAAATAATATTGTTAAATTAAATAAGGATATTATAGATAATTTAACCCTTTAAAAAATCTATTTTCCCTATACTCTAAGAAGCTAGTAGAGTCAAAATATTTTTTTTAATCCGAATTAAATTTTACTTAAAATACAACCAAATATCACCAAAAATCTTAAAAAGAGATTTTGAGATTAAAAAAATTATTTTACGTCTATTGAAAACTATACCAAAGTGGCACTAAGAATGTTTGTTGTCTAAGAATATTACGTAAGAGTGATTGTATTGAGCGTGAAGAATAATTAGGCACTTGTATTCCGAATAGCCGCAAAATGCATCTCATGTACACCTGCAATAGAACCCTCCATAAATCATAAAATAAATTGAATCTATTGGTTCCGCTAATACAAAAAGAAACTAAACCCTAATAAATTAATTTTAAATTTCCTAATCATAACGATTAATAGAGCTGTAAAAGGACTGACCAACCAAATTAATTTTACAGGTTCATAAATACAAGAAGATAAATATCTCCAAGAAATGAAAGATGATATGACGAAGATAAAGTAAAGAGCGCGAACCTCGTTGGACAATAAGTCCTTGATGGCGTAAGGAGACAATGGCCGAACGACGTCGTTCAGGAGCTTCATCTTCCTCGATTGAAAGTGGCGGCAGTCTGAGTTACCTCCTCAGTTTAGTATTGGTTTGCCACTGCTGCCCCGCAACATATGACTGTAAATGACATGGCCTAGGTGAAGTGGGCCCATTACATCTGTCCACTGTCTCTGTCATACGTGTACATATACGTGCGCCGAAGCCCCATCCCAATCTAGCTGGCCGTTGTAAAGAATTAAATAATGAGTAATGATATACACACCAACACTTTTACTCACAAAAATCACAACCCCCCACTGTAGCTACAGTGAGCTACAGTTGCAACCATCACCAATTTTCAAGCTAACAGGCATGCGCCAAGCTCTACTTCTTTGCTCCCCCACAAATTCATCAATATTCATCAATACACAAAGCTGCAACCAATCGTATTTTCAAGCTAACAGGCATGCGTATTTTCAGCTTTTAACAATATTCATCAAATCTGAGATTTTCATCAAAGCAATAAAACTAACAGCAATCAAAACGATATTCATTTTTGCAAATGGATTCTAACAAAGAAGCACTTTTGCTCCCCCACAATATTCATCAATACACAAAGCTGCAACCAATCGTATTTTCAAGCTAACAGGCATGCGTATTTTCAGCTTTTAACAATATTCATCAAATCTGAGATTTTCATCAAAGCAACCAAATCATCCATGCCTATCTCATCAAATCTCGGTTTTCATCAGACGTGTGATGCTCTTAAAGTGTTTGATGAAATGCCTGACCGGAACTTGGCACATGCTTAACAGTTCACAGGCATAATGACGGAAGCTTACTTGTGAGGGTGAACGAAGCGATTTCTGAAATTTGGTGATGGTGGTGAGCCTTCGAATACGTGCTGGTGAGATGAGTGAACGAAGCTTGCGATTCGCACTTCTAGTTGTTGCTGGCAGCCATGGATTTTCAGCTTTGAACTCTTTGAAGCAATCCCTTTTCAGCTTTGAAGCAATCCCTAACCCATCGTTCTCAAATTTGGGGTTGGAAGTATATGCTGCGTTTGGTTGTTAGTTTAAAATTAATTGGTCTTGTTTGGTTACAATGATAACGTAAAAAGTGTTATAATTTGAAATGAACCCGTCTGCTTACTGATTCATGATCCCCGTGAGTATACATATCATTTCTCGTAAATTGTTTGTCTTTGATGTTTGATTCAGTACTTTATTCATTGTACCTTTCCATTCCCGTGCAGGTTTTTACCAATAATTATTGATGGTATTTGAGTCACTTTATTTGGTTTTAACGGTCACCCAAATTGTCCGTTATTTTGCTAATGATATTAACCCAGGTGAAGCTCCCACTGTCAAACAAAAGCTAACCATAGGCTGCACCGCCAATAAGGACTAGACATACTACGAGACTGCGCAAATCGCAATTGTGATACACAGAGATTGCTCAATCGATCAACGACGAGTACAGTACTTGAAATCCCATCACTTCTCAAACAAAACTAAAAACAAGCCAACAAAAATTTCAGTTTAGCAGCACACACATTTGAAATCCCATCACGAAAAGTAGAGAACTTGTTTATAAAGAAGATGCCAAAATAGATTGAGACGGCAAGAAACGACTCCACCAAGCACCAACCAAATAATCTGGTCTCATCTTTACATTCTATCTTCTCTCCTCCTTGGGGCACATGTGATGATTTCATCGACTCTAAGAATCATCTCAGTAGCCTCAGTTGCAGACATCAGTACTGCCTGCTTAACTTTGAATGATTCAGAAATCCCCAACTCAGCCATATCTCCCACCTGTCAATTTAAAACACCAGCTAAACAGTGAGTACCGGCTACAAATGTCAAGTTCAGGTCTTTCATGAATATCCTCTGTTTTATAAAATATTCCAGGTAGGTGATGAACAAAAAAACACATTGCACCACCAATATTTACACCAAGAGTCTCCTATTGGATTATTTCTATGACAGAAATAGCATTTGAAGCCCAGAGCAAACAACATTCAAATTCCTTTATTTCAGAACTTACAGATCCAGAGATGACGTCAATGCCTGCAGCGCATCCTTCCTTCTGGTGCTCTGCACGGAGCTGAGCAATCAACTCAGCACTGTCTAGACCAGCATTGTCAGCAATGGTTGTTGGAATGGCCATAAGTGCCCGTGAGAAAGCATCAATGGCATGGGACTTTTTCCCAGGAGTCTTGCGTGCCAGTTCATCCACTTCCTTGGCCATAACCATCTCAGGCCATCCACCTCCAAGCAAAACCCTGCTGTCATTGACAGTCTGAGACAGCACACACAGGGCATCATGCAGAGACCGCTCAGCCTCGTCAAGAACATGATGGCTGCCAACAAATGTTAACAGAATGAGACATGCCCACCCAAAAAAAAAAAAAAAAAAAACTCCCCATTAAATGCCAGAAGTTGTTCTAGAGAAAAAATTAGCATACAATACTCGCAAGCAATAAGGCTCTAGAAGTATCCAAATAAACATATACAACAACTAGATCAGGGGAAAACTACAAAGAAGAATGTTAACCCAACATACCTTGAACCTCTCAAAACTATGGTACAAGCCTGACCCATAGCAACACCAGAAAAGTGGATCAACTTGTCCTCACCAATCATAATTTCCTCAATGAGCTCGCAGTGCCCAAGCTTAACTGACTCCGGATTGTCAAAGGTTGATGCAATTTCACCACCAGTTACTAAACCTAGACGCTCTATACCATCAAAATCAGCATGCTCGATTGCAAGTATACCCGCATCCGCAAAGAGTTCCTCTGGGAAGTTATAAATCAACTGCCTATTAACGAAGCAGTTAATCCCATGAGCTATTATCTTTTGCACCTTTTCTCTCATTTTTTGCTTCTCTGCCCCTTCTATCTCAGCGGCCTTTGACATTGAATCGACACGAACACGTGCCCCATAAATCTTCACTTTATCTGTATCCATTGCAGTATTTGCAACCAATATCTTTGCATTCTCTATGCGTTTTGGTTGTCCAATGCCAATTTTCTTGTCAAGAATGAATCTGAAAGAGGAACAGTTCGAAGTAATATTCATAAAATCAACCAGATGTCAGAATGACAGATATATCAATAAACAAATTATATTACCCGAAAGCATACATCAAGTAAGTTGTTTAAACTACTCCTTCTATAACCACTATCTGCCTTAGTTGAAGATGTCAAGTACTTTATCATTAACATGAAGAACAAAGACCTTTTAGCAAAATTATTCATATTTCTACATAATACACAAAACTAATATATTGCATAATCAGTGTATACCCTAGCACTATAACAATGCCTCACCCTTCATCTAGAAAGGAATCCTTTAGGGATCCTCCAGGCTTCTTGATAATTTGGATGGACTCTAAATTTGTGCTGCCCTGCAATTTATACGATCAAGGTCAGAAAAAAAAAAAACAAGAAAACAAAAACATCAAACATCAAACATAATACATAATAGTCATACATAAAAAAATAGCAAATGCCTGTCCAAAAAATGTAAGGCAACATATTGCATCTAAAAGCACCATAAAAATAAGGGGCAAAAGGGGGAGAAAACATGAATTATGAGTAAGATAGAAATCTAAAACCAAATAATTGTTTTTTTACAAGACCCACACTACACATAAAGGTCACACACCCAAGTTCCGTCGGCAATATAACAACCCAAGGCACCTATACAATGCACTCAATCTAAATTCTAATCTGAATGAATCAAGCATCTCTAACCAATACATGCATATGTTTGAGTGTGTGTGCTTCTGAAAACTTATCTTGAAAAATTTGACAGACATATGCATGCATTTCAGTTGATTCTAAAACTAATTAATACATAGTCAGTATTACCTTAAGCCTCATAACAGCATCCACAGCCAGTTGAGCAAAATGTTCCTTATCCTGTGAGAGAATTTTTGAGCTCAAAGTAGTCATTGCAATCTTCATCAAGTCTGACTTGAATTTCTCTGCATTATCCAGTAATGTCATGCATTGAACACAGTTCCAAAAATAAAACCAAATAATCTAACTCAGGTGTCCAATTATCACACCGAGAAGTTGTCAAGAAGAATGACAACGGAGGAATCAATGTCAAATAAAAAGCTTTAGATAATTCTGCACAAGTAAAAAAAATCACCTGCATTCTCTTTGTTATCCACAACCTTTAGCAACAAAGCATTGCGAGCACATTCAGCAGCCATCCGGAAACCTAAACAACAAATAGAATCATTAACAGAAATGCCAATATCATGTGCATTTCAGATAGCAGTGGAATACAATAAAATAATAAAAAAAACTATCCTCAATGCATGGTACATGACTAACTCATGAGAGGTGGATTTCCGGTATATCTATTACAACACAAATCACATACAGTTATACAAGTTATTATTGACCACATTATAAGGGATGTTGGACAAGATTTTTGATTGACCACTAATGTCTGTCCTTGTAATTATACAAAATGATACAGAGAAACAAAAATGCAACTAAATATCGCCACCTCCTTGAATGATAAATAAATATAACTGTTAATAATAGAATGGCAAATGGAAACAAAATACTGTAAGTATATCACTTACATTAATATTAGACTCGCAATGAGTAAAATAAACCACAGAAGCAAAAAAAATAAAGATGATTTCAGATGTTGGATTACAACAATGAAAAAAAGAGGCAAGCACTCATAAATAACTTTAATTAGAAGAACAAGAAGAATAAGAAGTAGCAATGCAATAGCAGAAGCCTGAGAAAACCTGATATTATTGTCATTGGGTGAATCTTAGCAGCCACCAGCTTTTCTGCCTCCCTCAGAAGCTCCCCAGCCAAAACAACAACTGAAGTTGTCCCATCACCAACTTCGTCATCTTGAACTTTAGAGATGTCTGACCCTTGAATCAAGGATCATAAAGCAAAAGAAAGAAACAAACTTTTTATGGGTCACGTGTAACTATTCTACTGCCATGGCTAACTGCATCTGCACCACTTATTTTTATTTTTTTCCTGGAGAAAAGCTTATGCAGTATGCATGATTTATTTTTCAAAAAAACAAAATAAAACCTTAACCCACCATCAGAGCAAATCAACAATAATAAGGATACCAACAAGGACTTTAGCAGCTGGATTGTCAATATGTAGGGACTTAAGTATAGTGGCCCCATCATTTGTTACGGTGACTCCATGTCCCCTGCCTGTTGACTGTAAAATTTTATCCTGCATGGAAGATTTACAACAAGTAGATAATTAATCAAAAAGCAGGATAAGGGATACTACTGAAGCCTTTTAATTTTGCATCACTGTCAAGGTAGAAGGAGAGCTTACCATTCCCTTTGGCCCTAAGGTTGTCTTAACCAAGTCAGCAATTGCCATTGCGCCAACAAACGATGCCTACAGAAAAGATGAACACAATCATTCCACAACATCATAAGGGAAAACATGTTAGGAGTTAACTCTTTCCAACAAATTAAATACCAACAATGTTTTCTAATGAAAAAACACATTGTTTCTCCACATTATTATCCAGGAATATGTTATTAAATGAATACAAATATATATCATTTAAACCTTGTACCCAAGTACTCACCATTCTGGCACGCTCTCCTTTCTCTTCACTAGCTTCATCTTTAAAAATTCTCTCAACCTAAAAAATAAAAAATCACCAAGCATATTCGAAAAAGAGACAAAGGAATAAAAAAACCGCAAACTGAAATGCTCTAAGCAACTAACATACCACCATAGTAGAAAATGTAAAGGTCAGTAACTGAAATCCGGATGCTCAAATAATACCCTGAAACAAGGCAATCAAGAAGTTAACATGTGTCTGGCCAGTAAACACAACTAATCGGATCTTGGATACTATATATAGAAACCCTAATTTCTCATAACAATATTTTAAACAAATACGTATACTTTCAAAAACGTTATATCTTTGAATCTGGTGAAAATGAAACCGAAAAGTAAATGTTAACTAAAAAATGCGTAGAAAATGCTAACATATAGCGACCGATTCACCATTTTCCTTTCATTTCCCCCATTTTCCCTTCATTTCCCCCATTTTCCCGAGGGACAAACAGGAGTACTATCAGTTCAAGAGTGAATTAACGAGTACTGATGCAGTGAAATTAAAAAAATAATAATAATAATCGGAACTGAAACCCTAGCTCAAACAAAACCCTAGAAAGCAAAAGATAGAGTAAGTACCAAGTAGGCTGCCTGATCTTAAATCGAAGTTGTTCGACTCTATTAGGTTTTGATACTGGGATCCCGCCGAAAACTGAAGCGCTGAGTGCCCTTCTATAATGTTCTATTAAGCCTTCGCTATTCTAAAACTTAGTTTGATCTGGTGTTGCCGTGTGTATTTTTATCCATAAATGCTATTTCTGTTAGACGCGCGATAGATTGACTTTATGAGTCAAAAGTCTGTAATAGAAAGACCAGAGTAGCGACCGTAAGATTAAACTTGCCAAGGGAAGGAGCAATGATAAAGAATGAGCCGGTGAGTATAGAATCCTACGCCACAAGTCAGAAAATATTATAATATTTTTGATTTTATCATTTTTCAATCTGATATTATACATTATGTATTTTTTCAATTGAAGTTATGGACAGTGGCGTATCCAGAAATTTCAGTCAGTGGGAGCTAAATTTTTTACTTACCAAAATAATATATATTGAATTCATACATATTTTTTGAAATTACAAGATGATCCCTATACTTTTGAAAATTATGAAATAACACATCATTTGTAAACTTATAAATTAACCCAAAATTTTCAGAATTATATTTTTATCCATAATTTCTAAAAATACCAATTTACCATAAAAATTTAAGTAAAAATTTATTTTTAAAATTATGTATTTTAAGTTTATGTAGTATATTATATACTAAACTTCCGCTAATTTATTGTAGATTTAATCAATTTTTTAATTAAATTATTAAAAGCCTAGTGCAAAAACGCAATATTTGTGATTTGAACAAGTATAAATAAAAAAATATATATATACAAAATAATTATATTTATATTAATGTGTGAATATTTTACACATAACAACTATACACGATGTGGTTTAGTAAAAGAATCACTACAAATATATCAATAAATTAGAAGATCAATAACCAAACATAAGTATAAATATAGTTTTTTTTTTAAATATAATGGAATCTCTATTCTTTTGCAAATGGAAAAACACATAAATGAGTGAATTTAAAATGAAAAATAGTCAATTATCTATACACATACAAATTATAATTATTTTAGATATGTTTAAGAAATAAGATTGATGTAAAAATATATTGAAATTTTTTTAACTAATTTTGGCTTGAGCCTAATTATTATATTAAAAAAATACAACTCAAATAATTAATAAATAATGTATTTATGAGTGTTGTTTAATTATTTAGATTTTTTAATATATATATATATATAATATATATATATATACTAGTGTGTGCCCGTGCATACGGTACGGTGTTACTGAATTTAAAGAGAGATTGAAATTATGTTATTTAATTTGTTTATAATGAAATGATTTTATTTTTTTAATTAAATGATTTTATTCTTTAATTTATTTGGTAGTTTTCATTTTTCATTTTTATATAAATTCTATAATGAAATAACTTTTTATCAGCCGTTAGATTATAATGAAATGATCTGAGCCGCCAATTAAGCCACATAAAGATAGCATTTGGATACATTATCTCTCCCAATCTTAATCATCTGTTACACTCTCTTTCCTCTCACACAATTGTGCTTTATAATATAGATATATATATAATTTATAAAATTTAAAAAAAAAAAAAAGATTGTGGTGTATGGAAGTGTATCATATTCCATTATAAAAACAAAAAAAAAAAAAAAAAAAAAATCAAATTTTCACTTTTAAAAAATAGAAATTGTTTATTTTTGAAATAATAGATAAAAAAATGATAAAATAAAAAATAATTTCAAATAGAGCAAAGATAATTTCCCCTTTTTTTTATAATTCTTTTAATTTGTTTGCCCGCCTCGTAGGATTGAATGGCAAATTTTAAATCCGGGTGGAAATAATCAAGTGGAACTTTTTATGAAATCGGATCGGATCGATAATTTTTTTTTTTTTGGGGGGAGCCATCCTAGTTTACCGCAGTTTCCTGAAATAATTGGAATGTACGCAACAAATGTAAGGCTTTAACTAATTTGTAATTTAGTTATCATTTACTCACGAGAGGAGCATAAATGCGACATCTTAATTTTCTCATAATTTTATATCATATACTATAAATCATAGTTTTTAGCTCTATTCATATGTCCTTATTAAATCTTTTTATTCTAATGTGTAAATCAAAAAGTTAAAAAAAAAAAAAAGAGGTAAAAAATGCTTCACAAAATTTACATACATTAATATTGAATAGATTAGTACTGGTGTTGTTGTTGTTAAAAAAAAAAAAAAATTAAAAAAAACTTAGGTAAAAAATGCTTCACAAAGTTTACATATATTAATATTGAATAGATTGTTATTGTTGTTGACGACTTAGGTAAAAAATGCTTCACACAGTTTACATACATTAATATTGAATAGATTGTTGTTGTTGTTGTATTAAGGGTTTATTTGGTATTGTGGTTTGACATGTGGTGATGTGATAAGAAAATATTTGTGTCAAAATATAATTTTTAAGTTTTTGGATAATGATGAGAAATTGCGGTTATTAATAGTGATTTTTTTTCAAATACTTGAGTTTTGCAAAAGTTAAAATTTTTAATTTTTACCCACCATTAAAATATTAAAAAAACACACCACAATTATTTGTTAGCATAAATCAAAATTTCATAACAATATTTATGAAACGTCATTTGTTCACTATAATTTTATAATTACAACATCAAACAGAGTCTAAGTCAACATGACATGAAAGTCGAATAAACCCCGCAACCTTAACGTGCTGGAAAATCCAAATTAAAGGTATGCAAAGTGGTGGTGAGATTAGGAGAATTTTCAGTTGTTATTTCAACGGTAAGCAAACATCGTCTCATTTTGCTGGGGATATGAGAAAATACACTGAACTAAGAGCAATACTCTGAAAAATTAAGCGACACTTTGCTTCCTAGTTTATTATAAAGCACCTTCATTTTACTTATTTTTCTCGAAAAAGGCCAATAGCTGACTTCAGCATGGAAGGATTTATGCCGGAAAATATTCCAGTGCTATTGCTGTGATTCCAGGTTCTGGCCGTCTTCTGAGCATGGAACTCAAATTCAAGTATTTGAGACCACAGCAAGTTTGAGTTTGGCTGGTAATGGTATCAAAGCCACAATAGTGAAAAGTTTTACAGGCTAAGTTTATTCGTGATCCATTTTCTTCTTGGTTGAAAATAGATCACCGCAAAGAAGAGAAACATACAACAATAAATAGTGCGAATAAAAACTGACAAAAACGTTCTCTGATTAAGCAACATTAGATTACTAAAAGCCTAAACCAACTTGATAATCAACTGAATTTATATAATAATAACAATGCTATAGAAGCTCAAGTAATAACGATGGAAATACAATCTTCAATGAAAAAGAATGTGACCTCGAGCTGGGGTCATTTAAAGTTCTAATCATACACACTCCTCACTTAACCAATCGAATATAGGCTTAAAAGTTTAGAACCAAAATTCTACTCTAATCCACCTAAGCTAGACGGGTTTTGCCTACCCAACAGTGGATCCTTTTATTTTATGAGAATTTAGAGTGGTCGTGTGTGTCGCCCAGCTGCTCTGCCACAGACAAGAGCATTCTTTGGAATGGGATATTCATCCCTTAGTGAAGTTGATGATGTGTAAACACGCAAGTAAAATTGCTGCCCAAGGTACTGTCGTGCCCAAAACTCAGACCTCAAGTTCCACATACCTACGTTATCGAGTGCTATATAAATAGCAGACCATGAATTGGGATATACCTGTATTCGTCACAGAACAAAAATTGTTACATTCTTGTTTTCATATAGATTACTGGTTTTGAATTTTTAGGAAAATTAGTCTTACCTGAACGGTTACACGAGCAACTGCATCGCGAAGATTGTACGAGTTTCTACTACCAGATGTCCATTGGCCTCCATCCATACTGCATTACAATATTTTAACATTAAAGAGATAGGCTGAGTTGGTCCTAAATGCAATGCAATTTGGGATGTGGAGTCCTAAGATTATACAATGTAGATTATGTGCTTACCCAACAACCCAGAACTGGTAGCCATCAAGGTGATAGCTTTGGACAATGTCTTCATCATTTTGGAATACAATTTCGACGAAAGCTCTATAGTCAGCTCCCATAACTGCCGTGTCTTGGTAAATCCCTCCACCAGTAGGATTATCAGAAATGCTTCCAATGCGGAAAACTCCTCCAATCTGAAAGTAGTCAGCAAGCTTTAAAGGAGTGTCGGCTGGAATAAAGGACACACTGTTGATTGCATATCTCTGCTTGCCGTTAATTTGCCCAGCAGAACTTGATAGCCTGATAGTTCTAGTAGTGTTTATGAGACCATAGTGGTATGAACCCTGTGGGTTAGGTCTGGGCCCACTTGCTGTGAGATTAGTCCTGAAATAAAAGAATTATCATTAAATTAGTACACATCATTAATATTTTGTTACAACAATTTGAACCATTTTGGATTGTAACAGGAAATATCAAATACCTGATAGATCGTGCTTGGTTGAGTGACCAGTCAATTTGGATGGTTGGTCCTCCAGGGATAGGACCTGAAACTGGACCGGCAGAGTTACTGTAATGAAGAATCCGGTGGTGGTGAGGACTACGGAGGTGAAGCGAGAGGAAACAACAATGTAATAGTCCTGAGCAGGCTGGTCGGCTGTAACCAAAACGGAATATGATTGTCCTACATGAACATCAAGTGAGGAGAAGGTGGTTTGGAGTGTATGCGTTCCCTCAACTTCTACCAATTTCATTTTATGGTTTTGAATGCGGAAGTTGAGTGAGTCTTGCAATCCAACATTGATATCCTGAGACGGTAAGTTTTTCCTGTAATGGATACAATGCAAGTGTCGTGCATGAACATTGCTTAGAGTACACAAACACAATAACAATGGGCAAAGACTAGATTGATAGCCTACCTTGTTCGACATTAAAACCGGCACCACTCCCACGTCCGTTGATAAGAATTCCATCAGGGGCAGGTAGCTTCTTGCCATTATCTAGATGTGCCTTCAAGTCCTGCAAAAACATACATCAATTAATCATCCTTCAATTACAAAAAGTTGATTCAAACAACAAAACAATTACTAATTGATTTTTAATTAGTTGGCATTGTTAAATCCAACCACCTTATTTCATGAACTCTCATGAAACAACACTAAGTGGTCCCAAGTGACAAGTCTGAAGCACATGCATAGCAAGAGGAGTCAATGCTCCATATGGGTCAATGTTGAAAATTAAAATAAATAAATAAATTATTCAAATGGTTCTTCGGATTCAATGATGGGATATTATCCGACTCCGACACCAAGTCCAATAGAACACAGCTGGGCCAATAAATACGGCCATATTACCCCATGTGCAAAGGCATTAATTCAAAATAATAATACATACATTAGTTAATAGGAATCCATACCAACTGAGCAATCTAATAAATGGTGATCTGTCCCGCTCATACAAAAAGTCAGAACTTAAAATGATAAACTGATAAAAAGTGAAAATTCAAAATCACGCACTGATGCAAGCAACATTTACAATCCCCAATTTAGATTTATCCTCTGGACAGTGTTCACTGGACTCACATTATTAAAACTAATTCTTTGTTAACAAGATTAAAGATTAAAGATAAACTTAATTGAATGGTTTCAATCATGGACGTACCACCGACGCCGTTGTATAGTAATGTGATACCAATAATTAATAAGTACATAATATGTATAATTGTATTAAATATAATTATTATATTTATTTTATTTTAGTACTATCACAACATATTAGTAGATTACTATATAGGTAACGTGGTATCGAATCTTTCCTCAATCATCATGGGGAGAGAGAGAGACTTTTGTTTGGGATGTGGCTTCTAAACTTCACAACCCATCACTTAATAATTGTGGGTCTCAAAAACAGACACAAAAGAATGGTCAAGGACCCAGCTGCAAATGCATAAAAGTTGTATACCATAAACAGTCAAAAGCTCACTAATGTTACCGACACAACACAAACATTTTTACACACAACTACTATTACCATAGTGACCAACTTCAAATAATTTAAACCCCACAAAATTTAACATGGGGCCATAACAATTTTAAAGACACTTCAATACAAGATTAATGCTAAAACGTAGAAACAAATCAACACGTTAATCATGAGTATAAATGTAGGGATGACATATAATAATTACCGTGTGATTGGACTTGTACCAATCTCCTATAAGGACTGTGTAATCTCCGGCAGGATCCGGGAAGGGAACGGGAATGCGCGGCCGGCTAAGGATCCTTATTCCACCAAATCCACCAGCAGCCTTGTGGAATGCAAGGGAAGGGAAATAGTAAAAGCTACCAATTTGATCCTTCACTTGAAGAATGTATGTAAAGTTCTTCCCCGGAGGAATAGGGCAAGTTGTTCCATATACACCATCTTCAAATGAATTCCTCCTTTGTTGAATTCCATTCCTTTATACATACCACAGGAAAATTATACAAATTACATTTAATTTTTTGCTTAAAAAGTCAGATGGTGTGCCATTAGATGACGTGCCATGCATAGATTAATTAAGCTTGAGTTAGGTACAAATTTGGTATAATTATTTTTAACTCGACTGATTTCTAAAATTATCAAGTTCTAAAAAACGTTAAGCGTTAAGTCGAATGACAGTCCAGCGCCCAATGCTTGAGCACTCACTTAAGAAATTTCTCAGAAATTTGGGATTTTTGAAATTAGGTTAAGATTTGACGGAATTTAAATAAATTAATATTAGAAAAATATTTTTTAAGTAATAAATAAGTTTAGGTTCAATGTAATGAAAAATAAAAACAATCAAAGAAACGAGTAGCTTTCCGAGTGGAAGACAGCTGCTAAAAAATAATGGACCATTTCTATTACCTATACAGACAACTTGGTTCACTTAAAATATATGATGATATTACATGTGTTAGTGACAACCAATAAGAACGTGCGATTTTAAGACACTGACACCTATCAGTTCCAATTAGCCAGATCTACATTCACATGATCTTAGCAAAAAAAAAAAAAAAGATATATTGAAATTGAACACTTAACGTAACACGTGTAAGTCAGAGTATTGACATTGATTATACAGTGTAAGGGACTATACATAAAATTACTAAAATATCCCCGCATGGCGGTGCAACGAATGGCGAATGACTGGTATAGATTTGTCATTGTGTGGAGGAGGGCGCGCAAAAAAAATTGTGCTTGTGCGTAATTTTTAAATAGGGAGAATAAAAAGATCACGGGAGAAAATTAAAAGAGAAAAGAAATGTTACCAGGAAAGAAGAAAAGGCTCGTCTAAGCTGTTGAACACGTTGATAATAAGATTGTCATTTGTAACTGAGTGAATATCTGGGCCTGGAAATTGCCCATTTATCAAAATACCCTATTAAAAAAAAAATCACCACCATTTGGGTTAGCCATTACATTAATTATACAAAAAACAGAACCCAGATCCAAATATTTGAAAAAAAAAACAATGTAGATGAAATAGATGTGTGTGTGAGAGAGAGAACTATGAACCTGTTGGCGAACGCCGAGAGGATAGATGTCGCCGTAAGTGACATTCCAGTTGAAGAATCTGTAGGGATCTTCAGCATTAGCAATGGCAAAAAGAGAACAAAACAAGGCGCAAAGTGAAGCAGCCACAGCTAAGTTTAGCGGCAGCGGCATTTTGGGGGGAAGAGGAGAGGACTAAGGCTTGTTTGTTTGTTTGTTTGTGTGAGTAAATTTTTTTGGTTTCAAAGAAAAAAGAGGAGAGAAGTTGAGAGGTGAGTACTGAGTAGTGATGATGTGAGTGATGATGGAATGGCACGTATTTAAAAGTGCGGTACAGGGTAGGATATGTGTGACTGTGGTAGCAAGTAAAAAAGAGAGGGAAATTTGGAATTAAAGTGAGATAAAATTAGGAAAATGAAAATAAAATTAAGTGTCGGTAGTGGGGCCCGACTGTGTTTGTGTATGAGTGTTTTGTCTCCCACATGGGTTTTTTTATTTTCTTAAAGATTTGAGATATATTTCAAAAATTGATTTAAAAAAATAGATTAAAAAATTGTCTTAAAATTTTGGCGGGATTAGATAAAATTTAACGAGATATAATAAAATATAATTGAATTTTTTTTTTTAATAATGAGATGAGATTGAAATAATTTTTTTTTTCAATTATATAAACGTAATAACATATACAATCAATAACACCAAATCATCGTTTTGTGCTTTTATACTCGGTGTAGAAGTTTGAAATCTATCTTTGTGAATACCCAGCTAATGCCTTTTTACATTAAAAGTTGTACCAGAATCAGATGTGTCTTCATCATTTTTGGCAGTGATTGCCGCGATTAAATTACAGGTTAGGTGCAAGGACCTATATTGGAACTGAGCTTTTGACACCATTATTCTACAATAGAAATTTAAAAACAAAATAAATAATGAGAATATGAAGAGCCATTCTCATGCATTACAATATACTGAAAAAGCACATGCATGGGTTCTTGACATTTGCCTCTGATCCACAATGCAAAAAAATAAAATAAAAAAAGGCACATGTGATGTGAGAGCAATATTTTCCATTAATTTATGTCATAGTTTAAAAACTCCATCTGAGGCGCGCCTCGAGGTGCCGCCTCGGCCGCCTCGCAGCTATGACGCGTCAAGGCTGTCGCCTCAAACCGAGTTTTCAATAGGACCGCCTCAAAGGCCTGAGGCGGTTTGAGGCGGACGCCTCAACCCAAAAGCCGTGAAGTCATTATTTTTAAAAGAAAAATAAAAATAAATATAAGGAAACTGAAAGTAGGGACAAAGAGTCTCAACTTGAGCTTCTTTATAGACTAAAAAGGTACATAATTTTATTTTCCTGACAGTTTTGTTAACCATATTAACAGAGTAGCTCGACCTCAATGCTTAGCCGAAAATGGCAAAATAATTATCACTAAAAATAATCATTCACTATTATATATATTTATTAATTATAATTTATTATTAATAAATTTATTTATGATAGAAATTATATATGATGATGACCTTTTGAAGGATGACACTTCATACCCACATTTTATGCTATTAAACACAAATAATAGTATATTCAGAGATTAGCGGTCATTTTATTTCATGAACTTATTTTATTATATTTCATTTTGTTTAATTTTGATAGATTCTTTTATGTATTAGTTGTAGATTATTTATTTCTTTTAGTTTTTTTCGTGTTCGGATTGAGGCGGTCGCCTCGACCGCCTCGAGGCTGTCCGCCTCGCCTCACGCGAGGGACCGCCTCACACCACACACCGAGTTTTCGAACCTTGATTTATGTAAAGGAACTTGATTGTTTATATAGCTTACCTTTTCACCTAGTTTGTGTTCCCGTCCGATATGCTAAATTTTGTTCTTCAATGGAGGTTGGGGGAAAAAAAGTATTGAAATTAATTAATTAATGAGAAATCATCATTTTCATCCCAAAATAGGTGTAACTTCTGTCAAATTCAAGAACTTTAAAAATATATCAATTTGCACTCGAATTCGCTAACTATGTATCAAATTCCACTTAAAATTTTAAGAAAATGATCATTCTTCCGATATGGATTTGTGGAATTTGATAACTCTGAGACTTTTAGCTATTAGAGATAGTCAATAAAGATATGGTATTACTATCAATCATAAGAGAACGTCTCTTAAGTAGGGAGTTTCCTATTTGAGTTTAACTAAAATTTCGTCTATTTTTGAGTGGAAAATGAAAATTTCCCATTATTAATTGGTCTGAGATTCGTTCAATGAATGTAACTTGCCGGTGGCATGGCGTCCCTACAATTGGACAATGGAGTGTATAAAGCACGTGCTATATCATTTCACACTTGACCATCTAATAGATTTGGCGTCTAATTCAAAATCGCCATATTTTGGAGCCATATTACCTATAAAACGCGGCATTTCGAATAATGGACCCGGCCCACTTATTATAATAATTTAATTACGCGGAATGAAGTTTAATTTTCAGATGCAAATTAACAAACAATAAACAAACAAGCCGAATGGGTATACTCGGGTAGGTTACACTACAAAAGTCAGTCAGTTGGTTGGGGCCCATCAACCGCAACTAACGGGCATGTTGGGCTCAAACCATACAAGCAGGAGACTAATAATCTTTATAATTACATTTAGACAGCTACTGAAGCTAATATTAGCTGTATCCAAACTTTGGATCGATAGAAATGAAATGGAATATAATTTTAAATATTTAAAATTCATTGTTTAGATTTATGGAAGTGGATGAAATGGAATGAAAAAAGAATGAAGGAATAAAAAGAGATATTGAACCATTGAAAATGAGCCGCCCAAATCAGAAGTTTCGTAATTTTAAAAAATAACATTATATGTGAAGATAAATTTATCCCTTAAAAATTAACATTAAATTTTTTATTTTTTATTTTTTTTTAGAATCTAAAATGACAATTGTATTTAAAACCTATTTAGTTACATTTTATTCCATTACAATTTATTTATCAAATAATATTTTGAAACATTACATTATAAGCCTCTCATTTTGTAGATTATGATACGTTAGTTTGTAGATTATGATACGTTACACTCTATTATGTTTCGTTCTATTTCAATAAGTTACATTTCATTATAAATCATTTTATCATTCCGTTGCAAGTATATCACATCCTCAGATACATATCTATTCAGCCACGATTTAATACCCTCTCCTCACATGGTTTTACCACAACAATCTTTATCTCAACAATCTTTATCCTAAAGACACCTGAAGGACATTAAACTTAGAAATTAAGAATAAACTTGGGCAGAGGATTAAAACTCGCAAACTGTTATGTTATTAGACGATAGATCTTTTTCTTAACAAGTTTTTAAGGAAGATCTAAGCCTCTACCTTTATATATAAAAAAAATTTCATTACAAAGAAAAGTCTCTGAATGCCCCTATTGCTTCTGATCACTATTGACTATGCCTCAAAAGAGATGAGAACAAAACTTATAGGCTAATAAAATCATATCCGAAAGCTCTGAGAATAAGTCTTGTAGGTTAATAGAAACCAAGCCCGAAGGCTTCTTTATTCACTCACGCCGTAGTGAGTAATCGAATCCAAGATTATGAGTATCTTGACCAAGTGAGCTAGCACTTGTTGACAATTATTTAAGTTTCTTTATCCTATTAATAATTCGTTGTTATATTACAAATACATGGATGAAGTTATTTTCCAAATCCCAGAAGGCAGAAGCCATTTAGGTTGGTTTGGTTATTAAAGGCTACAAGGAACAGATGAAGCCACGAATCCATTGGCTGAGAAAGCCAATTTGCTATTTATCAGACCCGCCACTCTGAAGAGTGATTTAATGACCTAGCGGCCCTAGCCCAACTAGAGTCGAGTAGAGGCAATGGCTTTCATCTCATTATAGTAGCCAACCTCAAGTTTGGTCAGGGGGTAGTGAGAAGCAAAGAAAGATGAATCCAGGCTAGATATCATACCACCATATGGAAGTTTTAGTTCATTAAATCAACCCCCGTGTAAAGCCATGGTTGCATGCGAGTGTGATTCTTGCTCAACATAAAAAAATGAACCTACACTTCCCATTTACTACAAGCTTTGGTCACCCAAACAAAACCTACAAACTAAGGTGTTTGCAGACCTATGTTAAATATCTAAGCAAAGCAAACATGGTTCCTAGAGTTTTGGACGTCAAAGACAAACATCCAGAATAAGAAACTCAAATCAGAAATTAAATTACAATAACTCCTAAAAAAGTAACAGAAACTCTAAATCACATCACAAACAAAACAAATAAGAAACTCAAATCCAAGATTGACCGTAGCAAGAAGTGATCCAATCAGCAAACAAATTCACTCAATTCTTTTTATTTCCAGGTTGCCATCCACAAATCAAACTTCAAACAACGGTTGAGTAAGGGTTTGGAGAAGAGAAGTATCAATGCCTCAAACTAAAATTTTAATGAGAAAATCAAGACAAGTGTGAAATAACTCTAAATCCAGAAAATCCTGATTGTTGCATACACATATTCTCTCCTAAAGAAATTCCAAAGAAGAAAAAGCTCAGTAACAAACGAATTACTTATCTCACAAACAAAACAAATTCGCGGCCAGTTTCTTTTCCCAGAAACCCTATCCCCAAATTAAAACAACAGACATGATAATCAGGAACACAACACGCATACCATGAACTCCAAATAATTTCCGAATCCTCGAAGATGAAACTATCAATTAGAATTAGAATCCCGAAATACTCAAGAGCACTCAACGGATTAAGCTAAATTTGGTTTCAGTTTAGTCCATATCTGAATCAACCAAGTCAATCAGCTCAAACAATCAAAAAGAAAAAGAAAAACTCTTCGTTTCTTCTAATGTTAACGACACATAACAACTCTAGCTCTCGTAATCAAATACAGATAACCTTGAAAAAGAATCTCACCTAAAAATGTCTCTTTTTGAATCAATTTTCCTCGCCGAAGAGACGGCGGAGACGAGAAGCGAAGTGGCCAGTAGGTTCAAGAGAGGCTTCGTGGAGGAGACTGCGTTTGATGTTGTTCATGCGATTAGTGAGAGATTCTCCCTCTTCTTTGAGAGCTGACGTGTCCTCTTGAAGGTCGTGGATGCGGTACTTTTGGCCCAAGGATCTGACGCTCAACATTAATATCCCAGTCATTGCGAAGAGTTGAATGAAGCTGTGTTTGTGTTTCTTAGCGTTTTCTATAAACCCTAGCGACTTTTTAGGGTTTTGGGCGGTGTTGCCGGTTGAGCTCGGTGTCCCCGACGATGCCATTGCGATTTCCGACTAACGATAAATGAGTTTTAACTGAAACAATATAGTGGCCAAGTAAGTTTTGGCACCCGATGTGACGTGGCACTCTGTGCATTTATATTCTGACACGTGTCACGGTCGGTCAATAAAAATTTACAATGAGACGCTTCTAGTGAAAGAGTAATTCTTTGGTGCAACGGAGGTATAAATGACGTGGTACCACCAATAAATTAGAAATAATATGTATAATTTAATATCTATTTTTTTATTTTTAGCACGCGTGACAATAGATGATTGGCTTGTTGCATGGATGACATGGTACATCTATTGCATTGTAGATTTTCTCCTAGTGAAACTATAAAAAAATGCCATGAAGGTTAAATGAATACTAAAAATTAGATGGGTGGCCCGCACAATACGCATATTATTTTAAATAAATTATGTTTTAAAGAATAATTTTTTTGGTGCAAAGGAGGTATGAATGATGTAGTATCATCAATAAATTAATAACTGACATGTATGATTTAAAATTCATCTTTTTAGTTGTTTTTTAATATTTTAGCACGCGTGACAATTATTGATTGAATTGTTACACGGATGACGTGATACATCCGTTGTATTGTAGATTTTCCTGCTTTAAGACGTTTTTTTTTTAATCACGTGTATCTTTATATAATAATATCCCAATAGTTTCTCGAAAAATTGTTATCCCACAACTCGGGCTCGAATCTATTTTCTTGTTCCAACAACTTCAATCAAATATGTGCCTCCAAAAACATCATTGTTAAAATTTTTTACTATCACTATCATAAATTTTCTCTACTGTAAATTTGTTCCTAACTATATATTTTAATTTCATTGACAAATGTCTTCAGTGTCGTGGTAGAAGCTAAACCACATTCTATGCAAATTTTGGGTTCATGTAAGCTGTATTTTTTAATAACCGAGGTGTCTGTCTCAGCTTACGCGCATCTCGACTAATTTTCGGGACCTGTGCCCCGTGCCCTCAGAAGTTTCCCAACACAGATCATGGTAAGTCACTGGCTTTTAACACCAGGGGACATGGCCCCAAGGAAATGCATCTAATGAGATTCGAACCTTAAACCTGAGATAGAGCAAACCACTCAAGCACAATTGTATTTCCTTACCATTGATGATGATTAATCCTTTTATACATCATGTTGTTGTATGCTAGTTGTGCCTTCACTTTTTTAACTGAGCTTGCAAGCATGCCACCTTTTTAAAAATTAAATAACACAATTAATAGTTAATAACTTGTAATAATTAAAATTAAAACTTTAAAATTAAAAGAAAAAGTTTATTAACAAACAAATCTATTGTTGCAAGAAAAAGTTCGAGCAATACAATCGTAAATAGGATATCCAATATGAGCATGAAATAGAAGAGATAAAGATGACTTTCTCACCGCATTAAAAAATTGAAGAGGAGATAAAACTATATTTAAGTCTAAGAACCCACAAAAGTAGTGGGGACTCGAATCTTATTCTTTATGAGGAAATTTTTTTCCTATATAGAAGTTGATTCTCAAGCTGTGTCTTGGCTGATTTAGAATTTGTAAGTCCCGAGTTACGTCTCGGTTGATTTCTGGGCAGTGCTATAATTGTATGTATCTAGAATCACAGTTGATAGCATATTGTAATATATGTAGTTTGTAATGATTAAAAAAAAAAAAAAAAGTCTAAGAAGGGTGCAAGAGTCAACAAATAACCCATTAATATGAATATAAGTTAATATGACTAAATATTATCAAAAAAATTACCCAAGAAGACCAACAATAGCCCAAAATGTGTGAACAAATGCATAAAGAATAAGATAAGAAGAGGCAGCAAGCCCATATAAAAACCTCATTATCAAACTCCAAAACAGTCTCCCCACTCAAAGAAATCACAATTGTTGTAAAGGGAGGGAAACTAATTGAATAATTTTATTGGGCTACCTTCCATGAGAATAAACAGTGCCATTGGTGTATAGAAATACTGCCAGAAGGAAACAATAGATGCATTGTTCGTTTCATTTTAGCATTCATTACTTATCTCAAATACCTAAAATAATCAAAACATAATAACAATTACCTGATGAACAAAAGATTAAACTAATAATTACTGCAAATACATAAAAAGTATCGCCTCAATCAAGGCCGTTTTCCAACGAGACGACTATGAATCGATAACTGGGTTGGCTTCATTGTTGGATATTATTCTTCCAAATTAATTTTTAGAATTTGCGATATAATTTATTGAATCCCCTTTAAACCGATGTTGTTGTTAGGCTGCCTTAATGTTTTGAATGTTGTTGATTCCTCTTCATACCTACAAGAGCATAAATGATTTTGTATTCCAAAGAAGCAACGCTGGAAGTAAATAGAACAATAGACACAATAAATCATTATTTTGCCCTATAGACATCACAAACTTCACTTTCTACTCGACTTTCTCATGCAGCCAAACAGACCAAATAATAAAAAGTTAAAAAAAAATTACCAATGTACAAAGCTAACAGTTTCTTCCCTTCGACTCATTGTCCTCAACTGCAATTTCCTCAGATTCCTCTTTTTGAGGCTCAACGACATCTCTTGAATTTTCTCTTTCTCAGGCTCAAATAAAAGAAAGTCTATTCAGCTTCAAAACCGCCGTTTATAAAGAAATTCAATGAATCAACAGCACAAACCTTAGTAGAGCAGCAGTTACGATTATTCAGATTCAATTAATTTTCCATAATGAAAACCCTGAAATAAAGAGATAGCTCAAAATATGAGAGGATTAAGGAGAATTTAGAGTTCAACCTTGAATCAAGGAGAACACTTCTCTTACATCAGGATTAATAGTACAAGTATAGATAATAATGAAAGCTTTATTAAGGTTTGTTTCTTTTTAAAAAAAAGATATTTCCTTTGGAGAAACTCAATTTTCTTCCGTTAGAAAAGTATAAACAATAAAGGGTCAAAAACACTCGTTAATGATCAATTTTGAAAAAATTTCACATCATTTTTACGAGGCAAAATTTATTTAACTTTCTCTTTCATTAAACATCCAATATTGTGATGTAGGTTTTCAACGTTCACCATCACGAGCCTCTAGCTATAGCCAAATGTAGGGAGTGAACTTTATCCTCGCTCGTAAATGATATACCTGATACGAGTATTAAGTCCACCAATACCAATCTTGATGGGGTATAGGAAAAAAGAAAAAACATATACTAAACAATATTCTAAAGCTTGAAATGTTTGAACTGTAGATAACTTGTACAAAATGTACCAGAAAATGTATTGTATATATAAACATAGCAAATCAACCTTTAACTCAAGGGCACGTCAGGCCCACATAATTTGTACAAGGTTTTTTCTGTGAACCAGTGAAGACACTGTCTATGACCCATAATTGAAACATCATCTTACACGCGGGAGAAAATTAGCACTTATCTCGCCCAGAGTCACCCTCAAGTCGTCGACATATGTCACGCCGTAATATCTCCGCATATTCCTGAATTGGACCCCAAAAATCAGAAATATTAAGCAACAACGTTATGATAATAAAAAAGTTTAAGCACTAGAACATGATTGCTATTAAGGAGCACCACAAACCATTGCAAGTATGAGATACTTACATTTGCAAGATCCTCGTCACCGCATAACTCATTCACAAGGTCTTCGGGACTGCTTCCATTGCCCTGAACCTGGCCAGCATTTTGAACAATGGCACGGAAAACTTCTGCAGGTGGATCTAAGTGTTCAATCCTCTGAGCCACTTGCTGGATTCCAATCTAGAAGACACAAGTAGATAAAACAGGAAATTGTAACTAACGCTGATTGATAAAACAAAGACCTCTTCGACAATCAGCATATTGAACTTGGAATTTAATCAACAATCATCAACCACGACCACATATAGCAAATTAAACACCAGTGACACCACCACAAGAATGGGAAAACACAGATTTCACATGGGAATACCAAATACAAAATGACACTATAATGCAGCCTTTTGACTTGCGTGCCTGAATCAATTATAACAGATCCACAAATTAAAACTCTAGTAAAACATGAGATTTTAGCACTTCATTCAGTGTACTAAGTTCTCAGATTCTTTAATATTTTATCTTTTAGAAGGATATACGAACCTGAATTTGATCATCAGGGTTATCCACTCCACTTGATCTCCTCTCACTATGCTGAGGTGTGGCGGAAAATCGCTGAGGTGCAGATCCACCACCTAGAGCTTGGGAAACAACAGGCATCATCTGTTGGACCATTCTTGACAAGTCAATGCCACCATCCCGGCTGCCTCCCAACCCCGAAAACATGTTTCCAACATCCTGAGTGTCAATCTGCTGAGCAATTTGATTGACAGTATTCATGATTTGGGGGCTCTGAGTGAGCCGCTGCAACATATTCCTCAATACATCTGGGGAACCAACCCCGGTTTGCTCCGAAAACCCTGACAATAGACCATTCAACTCAGGGCTATGTAGCACTTGAGACATAGCACTTGCTGTGTCAACTTGGTGGTCAGTATCTTGTCCTCCTGGCTGTTTATTCTCTGTGACCCTCTCAACTAAGGGTATTTTACCAGAGGATGGCTCATTTCCATCTTTACCATTCATTACGGAGCTGGAAGATGCAAGAGTTCGCAAAAGATGCTGGCCAAGAGATGTAGAGTTCAAGTTTTGATCAACAGGGGCATTGCTGGTTTCACCATCACTACTCTTAACCAGGGCCTTTGACTGCCTTGCTCGCCTCTGGCCACGTTAAAAAACACAGGAGTTTCGAGCAATCAGATAGCAGAAGACAGCAAAGGAAAAACATCAGAGAAAAATAATTTATAGGAGGACTTGACTATCAATTCAACACTAGGTTAAGCAAGCAAGGTACCATAGAAAAAACCTTTGGAGGAATATAATTAACAAACTCAAGTGTTTATGGAAATACTAGGGCAAGCAAGGTGCCATCTGGCAATCACGAATACCTAACCTGAGAAAATAATAAATCAACAAATTTGATTGGATCTCTACAACCTCGGGCAAAAAGGCATTAATTAACAACGACTTGAGTGCTGTTATACAAGGCTTTTTTAAAGGATCATGCTTGCTAGTAGAGATATGGATCTAAGAGCAGCTTCAAAGTGCTATAACATGAAGGAAATTTGCACATTTCAAAAAAAAAAAAAGCTGTACCTTCCGTTCTAAACCACCCAGCCCCAATCCAAGTGGAGCAGTTTTGACACCCTCCTGTAGATCTTGCTTCTCATTAGATCCAAGAGCGTTTCCTGAAGTGTCTTCTGACTTCACTGCAGATTCTCCATTTGATGAACTCTGAGCGTCTGCACTAGAACAAGATGACGGATCTTTTGAGCTCAGTAAACTCCCCGTATCCTCATTATTCTTTAGTTGATCACCATCATGTAGTGGCTGTTACATTACTAGCATTTGTCAGAGCAAATCACAAAATTATTCCCATTAGCATCATCCCTGTTTTGACACAAAGCATACCTTCTGACTTTCACGTTCCGGTATGGTCCCGGGCAAGGACACACTAAGTTCACCAACTCTGTTAGCATTATTTCCTGGACTCGATCCATCAGATAAATTCTGCTCTGTTGACGTCACTTCAGCTGCATAAAAAAGGAGCAGCATTATCGACTATGCCTCATTATTACATCATTTAAGAAGTGTCAAGGCTACCTACCTGATGCAACCTGGTTTCCTCCTTGCATGTTACCAACAATGTTTCTGATCTGTGAATTCACTTGATCAATAACAGTGGATATTAAACCTGGGTTTGCAGATGGCTGAGATACAGAAAAGCCTAAACCAGGTTGTGCTGCAATGGAAATTGCAGCACCAGCAGGACGTGATGGGACAGCTGCTGCAATAACATTTCTCACAGGTAACACCCTCACTGAACCTGAACCAGCCAACTCAGCAGAACCAGCAGCACCGCGTTCTCCATGCACTCCATCCCCATTACTTTGCCTGGTACCAACTGCTGAAAGAACGGGTGCCAGCGAAGTGCCTAATAACAAGCACCGTCAGATCCATAAGAAGTTTTACACAGCAGGTTATGCGTAAACTTTACCTACCAGCATGTATATGAATGTTAATGTTCCTCGGGGCATTTCCTATACCAGTTGGGCTGATATTCATGGGATTTGATGAAGGAACTGAACCACCAAAGAGAGAGCTGGTTTGAAGAGGAAATGGCTGCAAACACGGGAAACCAGCCATAATTAGGGATATTATAGCTAAATTTTTTCGATCTATCATTTTTAAGCTTCAAAATATAACTAGAAAGCAGCAAAAGGTCTCAGCATTTAAATTGCCAGAGAGATACAATAACAGGAAAACAAAAACACACTATTGTAAGAATGTAACCCAAGGGAGATATTTTCTCTTCTGTGCAATTCCAAAGGTTTTCCTTCTCTTTTTCCAGCAAAGTATCTATCCTATCCCACTCTCTACTTCAAAAGGAGTAAAATTTCCTACCGCTGACTGCTGTACAAATATTGTGTACAATTCCTTGATAATGCATAATAATTAATATCCGTCAGCTGGTAAGAAATATTTTCTCTCCTGTGCAATTCCAAAATCATTACATTTACAGACAGAAAATTTCTCTACTTCGCACACTCATTTACTCCCCTTAAGTTCTATATTCTTTCAGAAAGGTTTTCCTTCTCCTTTTCCAGCAAAGTATCTATCCTGTCCCACTCTCTACTTCAAAAGGAGTAAATTTTCCTACTGCTGTACAAAAATTGTGTACTATTCCTTGATAATGCATAATAATTAATATCAGTCAGCTGGTAAGAAATATTTCTTGCTCTGGGAACAGGTCACTTACACATTGCTATTACAAACTATCAACATGTTTATTCGACCTATGACCATGGGAGAAGCAGGAGTTACTTATACACTAAATCTTGTCCTAAACCTTATAATGCTTATGTAAGATCTTACTACCGACGTACCTGAACCATTATCGGATTAGGTCCTGAGGGAGATATATAAACTGCAGGTCCAGCATTGACAGAAGATTCTGCCTGCAAGTCGCATGAAAAAAAAGGTGAAAATGTAGTCGCAAAGTGAACCAATATGTAAAGAAAGAGGGTTAAAAATTAGAACATACAGGAGACTGCCCCATACGCAGCGTCAAAATTACACGACCAAGCTCCAATAGAAGAGAACCTAAATGTTGCATTGTGAGGCCTATTTGCACAGATTCAGACTGAATTTGTCCCCTAATAGTAGGGTCTGAAGAAGCACCCTCTTGCTCCAAACGTCCTGCAATATGCTACAGAGTCGCAGCAGATTAAAAATAACACATATCATATTATTAAAGTTATCCCTCAAAGAAGTGAAAAAACAAAGAAAAAATGAATGCTTTAGCTTCTATAAGCAATTAAATACATTTATTGATAACCATGTGTGACTATTAAAGTCACAACTTGCACTAATCTGAAATGTCCGTCAAAAGATTCCTCTCCACAACCAGCCAAAAAAAAAAATCTATCCAAATAACATAAAAGGAAATAAATTATCAAAATATCAATTAAAAAAAAAGAGAGAACTCTACTAATACAAGTTTAATCACGGGTTTAAAATGCAAAATTTTGACAATTTTACAGATACATATATGCCTTCTTTACAAGATAAATTTTAAGGAAATAGTCCATTAAAATGCACTTATGGAAATCAGAGACATGAGCCACTCATTTTCGATCATAGAAACAAGGATCCACGAAGGCAAAAGCAAAACAGAATAGAAGCAATAGTAGTGTTTTAAGATATGGAATTTACAGAGAGTGCAGCAACAGTGTGACCATTGAGAAGCCCTTGTGCATGTCGCAGGACAATGCTCAATGCTTCAGGAGTTGGCAACCCTCGTTCATTGGAAGGCAATTCCGAACGTGGTACTTCTTCATTGCTAGTTGAAGATGTATTTGGCTGATACCCTATATATCACAAACGCATTTATCTTAGGAGGTTATTTCAAGCAAGAGTACAAGATAATGCCTTGGGATAATCACCATTTCGAGACAGTGTCTGCTCCATGCGGTTCATAAATTCTGAAAGCGTATTTAAAGAATCAGGAATTGGCTGAAACCCAGAAAAAATTGACATTAGTAAACAATAAGAGCACGTTACAAGTAAAACATGCACAAACAGATAATTATATACCACATTTAGGGAAGGAACTGGCACAGCTGCAGCAGTCAAAGGAATTTGCACAACCTGAGGTGACGACTGGAATGGTTGACCAGGAGATGCCTGCCCGGACTGCGCTTGAGTTCCCACTTGGCTTTGACTACCAACATTCCCATGTGTACCAACTGTTTCATTTCCTTGTTGCAGCTGACCAGGAATATTTGACTGCAAATAATAAAATGATATTTTAAATGCACCATAAATGCAGACAATTGCAGCGGCTACTATGCAAATCAAGAAAATGATTTGACCGGCTACTGATACTGATGAGAGACATCACAATAATTATGAAAGCTTAAAGAAAAAATATTTGCATGTGAAGTCACAGCTAGTTTAAAACAAGTTAGAGCCAGGCATAAACACATTTGCATGTAAAGTCAAAGTAGTCAAACATGGTTGCCACGAATGGTGACACATTCAAGAGTCAAATTTTTATATAACTCAGTGAAGATATATTCATATGTTCAAGTAAAGCATAGATCAAAATATTCGACTTGAAAAAAGATAGCATACATTATACATACAAATATTTCAAACCAAAAGGTTGCAAATACAGTTGAGGAAAAATGTTTCCACCAGCCACTCCCATTTAACACCGAGAAAACCCCTCCCATACTATCCTCAAGTGAGAAAGTCAATTATGTAGAAGAGAATGATGAAAAGATCCTCCATCACGCAAACACAAAAACACATAAAAATGAAAAATGAAATACTTACCAAAGTTGAGAACTGCATGCCACTATTACCACCGAGGGAATTAATAACTGCCCCAATAACCTACAAGTCAACCAACAAAGATTACTACTTCTGGAAATGACAGAACACAAATATTTCATTTTCTTCCCGTAAAAACCTGATATAAAGACATTTTTTAGACGCACCCGAGTGAAGTCTGGAACAATGCCTTCACCTTGATCCCCGACATTGAAGCTCCCAAGAAGAACACTGTGAGAAATTTGCCCAACACGACCCCGAGGGGCATTAGTATTGGCCTCATTACCTGTCAATTTGAAAATAAACCATGAGTAACGACTTAGAAATGACCACCATTGCTTTAAGAAAATGCTCGTAATTAGGAACAGCAGAAGAAGTCTACGACTACCATTGTTCTCATTTGTCTCTCCAGAGCTTGCATCAGATGAAGGCTGTGATTGAGCTGGCTGCCTAACAACCAAATGCAATGTATGCCCACTCTCAACATCTAAAAAGGGTAAAGGAATCCAGGATATTGCAGAGACAAAAATATGTGCTTAGATGACTAAATGAAACATAAGACAATAATTAAGAACGGTATGAATAAACATGAGTACAGCAAAAACACATGCCAAACAAAAATGAACTCAGAAACTCTTTAATGCAAAAAAAAAATGACAAAATGTCGGATACGGTATTCAGAAAGGAGATGTTCATCCTTTAACACCTTTCCCCTGAATATCAGTCGTTGCTGCCCAACCGGGACACCGATATCATTAGCTATCTTCTCCTTGAATAATGAAACTGGCATCTGGATCAGAATAAAATTACTAGAAATGAATCCAATGAAATATAAATTCTCCAAAGAAAATAAATCGATTAGCATAATAAATTTGGAAAATTTTCAACTTCTTGGAGGGCTCATTCATGGTTTGCAAATGGAATGAACCAAAACTGTTATTTTCCGTCATCAGCAAGACTAACAATGTCAACCTAATTACCTAAATAAGGGAATTATTAATAATAACTTGAACAATAAGTGTGATCAAGACTTTGCTCACATTTTTGTCGACTTGAAAACTATACACCTGGGATTCTAAAGTCTTGACATTGATCTCCACAATTGCATTTGAACCCTCGCCAGAAACGTTGCTTGTACTGGAACTTTCATAGGGATGTTGATCCTCCATGATATTGAAGCAGCAACCGGAGAGCAAAAACAGTTCCTGCACAAATTCAAAGCTATGGCATATCATTCAAAAATATTATAAATGTAAATGGTGCTTTCCATGTTTAAAATTTTGTTTGTACCCAAAAAAAAAAAAGCAATAGTAGAGCTGATTTCCTATGTATATGGAGTGTCAGTCGCTGGTTCACTGACGTGTAATTATTCAGTTATAGATGGCGACAAAGGATAATTAATGCTTAAAATGAAAAGTTGCTTCAAAGTAGCACTTGAAAAAGGTTTTAAATGTCAGCATTATAAGTTTCAAGTATATGTATATTCTTTCTTGTCTTTAAGTTGCAATAACACGGAGATGCACCTCATTTCTCAACTAAACAGACACGTTGCAATTGATGCACTTATTTAAGGCAAGCACATTCATTAGCCTATACAAAGTTGGAGACATCTGATACCTCCGTAAAATCATAGTGAATATAATAAACTCTTGACTACATTGCTATCAAAATCTTACCTAATCCAGCGTTTAAAAGCAATCACAATCCCAATTGCAATAAGTAACAAAAATTAAGATGACATAATTTCTATTTACCACATAATTATGCATTGTGAATTATGAAACCCTAACGCTGATCAAATTCTATATACATAGAAACAAATCCCAAAAAAAAAAATTACACTTCTTCGACCATTGCTCAGCTTTGATATAAAATGCAACAGATCGCAGTCAAATACTATACCAACCAATGAGAGATAACAAAAATTAAATAAATAAATAAAAACGCCATTCGATTCCAAAGCACCAACATAAAATGAAAATAAAACGAAATCAAAATGATAAACAGAACGATTTCCGGTGACTGCTAATAAGGGCATGCAAGAGAAAAATCATGACACTTTTAATCCATATATAGCTAAATAAAATAAAATAAACGAAATCTGTATGAAATAAAAAGAAGAAAAATGAAAACTCGAGATGAACCTTTAGTTGCAGAAATCGGTAATGAAATTTTTTGAGCAAAGATGAGAAATACGGGGCCGATTTGAGGGATTTTAATTTTATTATTGAAGGTCTCGCTTGGGTCTTAATGAATGCCTTTGAGAGTAAGAAAATAAGTCTTCTTTAGTCTATAAAGCACACGGCTGGGGAAGCTAAAGGCGAGCCGAGTTGTGAGGATTTAGTTGCTTTATGAACGGTACAATTTATACAAATGTACGATTTGGCAAGAAGAGTCTAGAAATAAGAAGCTGTGCGTTTTGTTGTGCTAGGGAAACGAGTTCTGCGGTGCCGTTTTGGTGGTGGGTTTTGTTTTTCGGGTTGGGCGCAACAAAAAGCAACTATGGGCCTAACAAATTCAATAAGGCCCAATTTCCATTTCCATGTGATATTTCACCCCTTTAAATTATCTCACCGCCCTTGCTTTTCAATTAACACCCTTCATTTCCATGAATAACTAAAAAAAATATAATTAAAACTAAATAATATTTCTTTTTCATTTTTTCGTTCTCTCACCTCACTGAAAAAAATCACAAATCTCAACAAAATTCATTGAATCTACTTTGTAATAGAAATGGATTCGCTCCCAAATGATAACTAAACCATCCAATTGTCACCGGCACAATACAGTTTTGAATGACAAAACCATTGGAAGATGCAAGAAAAAAATAATTAAAAACTAAATTTGTGTTTAATTACTTTTTATTTTTAAATAAGGGCATTTATGGAATTTAATAATATAAATTGAAAAGTGGAGGCTAGTAATATAGATTAAGGGGTTGAAATATCACTACTCTTTCCAAAAGTTTGCATTTAAAGGGCGGCATAAAAGTCTCAGCTCAGTCTGATCTAAAGGGTAAACTTTTATGATTCGGGCTGGGCTTAGAGAAAAAAGATTGAGTTAGATCCGGGTCCGATTTTAATAGTAAAAAATATATTTTTTAATTATATAAATTTAATTAATTTTAAATATATATATTTATAATTAAAATTTCAAGATACCATCTACAAAATTGTTATTCTTAATTCTTTTTAATTTTTAAGTATTAAAAATTAAAAAAAGCTTAAAAATTAAAAAAAAAATAGTTATTCTATTAAAAATATAAAAATTTATTTTAAAAAGCCTAGCCACATTTGGCTTGTTGCCACTCATACTTCAATTTGATAACCTTTCGGGCTTTTAGTTTGTTTTGGCCTATAAGTCTGTCAATCAACGCGATAGAGTCGGATATAAATATATATTTGTTATATGCGTAGGATGAATTGAGTACAAATATTACAATTATTGTACTAATAAAAATAACATTCCTTCTTTTCAAAAATAATAATAATAATAATAATAACATTCCTGTGTGCATGAGGTCTGATATGTTAAGGTCGGGTACAAGTAACATTTCGTGAGCATTCAACCAACGAGTTAGGTACAAGTATTATCATTCTCATATCATACCCAACACACTGCCCTTCGAGCTATTATGATTATGATTATTATTATAGTATCATTTTTTTCATCCAAAGATTAGCTTATGTATGACAAAATCTTATATTGCTTTTGATAGTGTCTGAGCATCACGTGATTAGGCTTGGTCTTGGGTAGAGGTGTCAAAAATATCCGGATTCGGATGGACCCAGGTTCGGTAAGACCCAGATAAGATTCAGATCCGTAATTTTTTTTTTACGGACCCAGGTCTTTATATTTAAGACCTGAATTTAACCGGGTCCGGATACTGATCCGGGTGATTATGGACTCGGGTATTCGGGACCCGGTTAAAAAAAAAAAAAAAAAAAAACGAAATATAAAAGAAAATGAAAATCAGTTCATCATTCTTTACGTTCTCACCTCGCTGCCCACCACCCACCATCAATATTCAACTTCATAGTCACATATCATCTTCACGATCACGACTTCATCATCTTCACAGTTCCACCCACCACAGGCATCTCTAGTCACCGATTCATCTTCACGACTTCACCCACCCTCTTCACGACTTCACAGTTCCAGGCTTCAGCCCCCACAACTCCATCTTCACAGTTAGATTGTTGTTTCATCTCCCAACTATTTATTTTTTGTTGCTCATTGTGAGTTGAATTCAACTGGATCCGTCCGGACCAGGGTCTGGATCCAGATTTTATCATCCCTAATCTTGGGTGCCAATATAGTTGGGATATAAGGCTTTTGATGTTTCGTTTGTCACTAAGCTCATTCATATACAGTATGATCTTCCAGAATTTTTGTTTCATTTCATACATTCGTACATGATAATTTTCTGAAAAAGCAAAAATTATCCTTCTTTGATACGTAGGTTTGAATTGGCTAGTGAACTCAATATGGGGTATTGTTTAATATCAACTTAGAAACTTATTCTTCATATATAAGCTGATGATAGCTTAGATATGTATGTGGTTTCCGTTGACTATGTTGGAAAAATGCTTATTTATAAGCATTTTGAGGCTCAATTTTAAGCATGGTCCACTTCGTGTTAGTGGTTGTATTATTGATGATTCGGATACTCCTCCGTGAGTACTTCGAAATGGTATATATTCATATGCTTAAAATGGTGCTTGGGTGAATGAGAAATTGTTGCTCAAAGTTCACAATTTTCAAGCCTTTTGTAATTCCATAACAGCTAATTTAATTAGTTTGGTGGTTACAAAGTTTAACCTCCATAAGTGCTAATTTAATTAGCTTGGTGGTTACATAGTTTAATTTCCATTAGTGCTAATTTAATTAGCTTAGTGGTTACAACAATGTGTAACATCTCCCATTATGAAATTTAATTGGCAAGTTAATTTCTATTAATTGAGATGTGTTTTCTTTTCCTATATAAACAACATCAATCTTGTTTTCAATATGAAATAGAAAATAGAGAAAGACATAGCACATACACGAAAGATATTTTTCTTTGTTTTTGGAAGGGTTCAAGCACTTTTGTGGTTCGTTGGGAACGGGATTTGGTGGTGCCCATACTCGTTCGGGTTTTCCGTTGTATCCTGGGAAACAAACGTCCCAAGTTCTACTGCACCTACGGTAGGGGGCGAATTTGTTTTAAGGATATTGTTGTAATCAACAAGCCTCGGGAAAGTGAAGAAGGATCATCAATTTCAGGGTCTAACTTACAGCCTCTACCTCAGCACAACAGCCTATACCTCTGCTGTCAGCCTCTGCCATCAGCCTCTGCTGTCAGCCTCTGCCTCTGCCATCAGCCTCTGCTGTCAGCCTCTGTCTTCAGCCTCTGCCTCTGCCATCAGCCTCTCCTGTCAGCCTCTGCCTTCAGCCTCAGCCTCTGCCATCAGCCTCTGCTGTCAGCCTCTGCCATCAGCCTCTGCTGTCAGCCTCTACCTCTGCCATCAGCCTCTGCCATCAGCCTCTGCTGTCAGCCTCTGCCTCTGCTGTCAGCCTCTGCCATCAGCCTCTGCTGTCAGCCTCTGCCATCAGCCTCTGCCCTTCAGCCTCTGCCTCCGCTCTCAGGGTCTGCCTCTGCCCTTCAGCCTCTGCCTCCACTCTCAGGGTCTGCCTCTGCCCTCAGCCTCGCTCTCAGCCTCTACCGTCAGGGTCTACTCTCAGGGTCCGCCGTTAGGGTCTGTTTGAGGATAATAATTATAATTGTAATTTTGTCATATTCGGATTTCCCAATTACCGTGTAATAATTGTAATAATTGTTGTATACAGTCTTAAAACAAATTCGAGACTATGTGGATATGGAAATCAGTCCAAACACAGTAGATCCGAATATGGCAGCCTCCTCGGCTGGCCAGAATATTGTGGAGCCCCCGTGGCTGACCAAAGTGCAGTGGCAGCCCCTTCGGCTGGCCAACCCCATTCTTGCGCTGGCCCTGTGCATCAGCCTCTGGGCTTAATATGGCAGCCGTTGTTGGCTGGCCAGGTGTTTCTGCCTCAATGGCATAGAAACCTGTTGGACATGTGAGCCATGTCAATCCTGCTGCGGAAAAACCTGAAAAATTCAGTGGTCAGAATTTCAAAAGGTGGCAACAGAAAATGTTCTTCTACCTGACCACATTGAACCTTGCGAGGTTTCTAAAGGAAGATGCTCATGTACCCAAAGAGGGTGAGATTGATATCCAAGTCATCAGTGCCATTTAAGCTTGGAAACATTCTGAATTCCTATGTCGGAATTATGTGCTGAATGGGCTAAGTGATTCTTTGTACAGTGTGTATGCTGGAATGAAAACAGCTAAAGGGCTTTGGGAATCTTTAGATCGAAAATATAAAACTGAGGATGCCGGTACTAAGAAATTTGTCGTAGGCCGTTTCCTAGAGTTTAAAATGATTGATTCCAAAACTGTGATAAGCCAAGTACAAGAACTGCAGATTATTCTAGCAGAAATTCATGCTGAGGGGATGAGTTTAAGTGAAACCTTCCAAGTAGCCTCGATAATTGAGAAACTACCACCTGGTTGGAAAGATTTCAAGAATTATTTAAAGCATAAGCGAAAGAAATGAGCATTGAAGACTTGGTTCTTAAGCTAAGAATTGAGGAAGATAACCGAGTTTCTGAAAGAGAGGAATGACTCATGAGGCCAAAGCAATGTTGTCGAACATGGCCATAAGAACAAGAACCTCGAGAACAAAGGGTCAAAGATGGGCCCTAAAGGAGGAGTTTCCAAGAAATCAAAATTTCAAGGAAATGCTTCAACTGTGACAAAATGGGTCACAAGTCTTCTGAGTGCAGACTGCCGAAGAAGAAAAAGAAACAAGAGGCTAATGTGCTAGAAAACATGACTCAAGATGTTTCAGACATTAACCTTTCTGTTGTGTTTCTGAGGTGAATCTGGTGGGTTCTAACCCAAGAGAGTGGTGGATTGATACTGGTGCCACTCGACATGTATGCTCAGACAAGAGCATGTTTTCTTCATTTGAGCCTGCTGAAAATGGGGAAAAATATACATGGGAAATTCAGCAACATCTGAGATAGAAGGTCAAGGAAAGATGATTCTGAAAATGACCTCTGGGAAAGAGTTGACTCTGAACAATGTTCTGTATGTACCTGAAATACGGAAGAATCTTGTGTCTGGATCGCTTCTGAACAAGCATGGATTCTATGGTGTTCGAGTCTGATAAAGTAGTTTTGACTAAAAATGGGATGTATGTGGGAAAAGGGTATGTAACTGATGGGCTTTTTAAGCTCAATTAATGGTTGTTAAACCCAAAAATATCAATAAAGCTAGTTCTTCTGCTTATATTGTTGAGTATTCTAATCTTGGCATGGTAGATTAGGACATGTTAATTTTAATTCATTGCGAAAGTTAATTAACATGAATCATATTCCCAATTTTAAAATTGATAACAAACATAAGTGTAATACTTGTGTTGAGGCAAAACTAACAAGATCATATTTTCATAGTATTGAAAGAAACTCTGAACCACTTGATCTAATTCATACCGATGTATGTGATTTTAATTCAATACAATCGAGAGGCGGTAATAAATATTTTATTACCTTTATTGATTATTGCACAAGATTTTGCTATGTGTATTTAATGAAAAGCAAGGACAAAACTATAGAGAAATTTGTTCTCTATAAGAATGAAGTTGAGAACCAACTGAATAAAAGAATTAAGGAGTTAAGAAGTGATCGTGGTGGTGAGTATGTTTTCCCTTTTGAATCACTTTGTGAACAAAATGGAATCATACATCAAATCACAGCTCCTTATTCGCCTCAATCCAATGGGATTGCGGAACGTAAGAATCGTACCTTGAAAGAGATGATGAACGCTATGTTAATCAGCTCTGGCTTACCTCAGACTATGTGGGGAGAAGCTGTCTTATCAGCTAATTACCTTTTAAATAAGGTACCACGGAAAGAAGCAGGGAAAACTCCTTATGAAATGTGGAAAGGAAGAGTATCTTCCTATAAATTCCTTCGAGTGTGGGGGTGTCTTGCCAAGGTAGTCATTCATCCACCTAAAAAGGTGAAGATATGACCAAAAACTGTTGATTGCATTTTCATATGATATGCTCATAACAGTAATGCTTATCGATTTCTTGTGCATGAGTCTAATGTACCAGATATTCACAAGAATACGATAATGGAATCGAGGAATGCATCCTTTTTCGAATACGTTTTTCCTTGTAAAACTAATTCGAATTCAGATGTGCACAAACGGGCACATGAGACTATCATTGAAGATAGTCAGGACCGAGAACAAATTAATGTTCCAGAGGATCAACAAGTTGTTGAACCTGAACTAAGACGTAGCAAAAGAGCTAGAACGGAAAAATCATTTGGTCCAGATTTTCTGACATTTTTGCTAGAGAATGATCCTCAAAGCTATAACGAAGCTGTAAGGTCAGCTGATGGTGCCTTGTGGAAAGATGCCATCAATAGTGAAATTGAATCCATCTTACAAAATCACACATGAGAGTTAGTGAATCTTCCTCCAGGATGTAAACCTTTAGGGTCCAAGTGGATTTTCAAAAGGAAAATAAAGGCAAATGGATCAATTGACAAGTACAAAGCAAGACTTGTAATTAAAGGTATAGACAACGTGAAGGTCTTGATTACTTTGATATTATTCTCCTGTAACGAGAATAAATTCCATAAGGATGATACTAGCGATTGCAGCGTTGCGCAATCTTGAGGTACATCAGATGGATGTGAAAACAGCCTTTCTGAATGGAGATTTAGATGAAGAAATCTACATGGAACAACCTGAAGGTTTTATAGCTCCAGGACAAGAAAAGAAAGTCTGTAAGTTAGTTAAATCCTTGTATGGATTGAAACAAGCCCCGAAACAGTGGAATAAAAAGTTTGATGACACCATGTTGGCAAATGGTTTTAAAATCAATGAATGTGATAAATGCATTTATGTCAGAGAGACAGAAGTTGGCTATGTCATTTTATGTCTCTACGTTGATGACATACTGATTGTCGGGAGTAATGTCAAAATGGTGAAATCTACCAAGAATATGCTGAAATCCAAGTTTGACATGAAAGACATGGTCTTGCAGATGTCATTCTGGGAATAAAGATCTCGAGAAGTCCAGATGGACTTATTCTTGATCAGTCGCACTATGTGGACAAAATTCTTGGTAAATTCAACAATGATGATTCAGCTGTGGCTAAAACTCCCTTAGATGTGAGTTTACACCTATCAAAGAATATGGGAGATGGTATATCTCAAGTAGAATACTCTAGAGTGATCGGGAGTTTGATGTATCTATCGAGTTGTACAAGGCCCGATATAGCCTGTACAGTAAACAAGCTCAGCAGATATACGAGTAATCCAGGGGTTGATCACTGGAAAGCAATAGTGAGAGTACTTAGGTACTTACGTTTCACTCGTAATTATGGGTTGCACTATCATAGATATCCAGCTGTAGTCGAAGGATACAGTGATGCTAATTGGATATCTGACATGAAAGACTCAAAGTCTACTAGTGGTTATGTGTTTACACTAGCAGGTGCAGCTATATCATGGAAATCCTCCAAACAGACTGTGATAGCCAGATCTACAATGGAATCAGAATTCATTGTATTAGACAAGTGTGCTGAAGAAGCAGAATGGCTTCGAAATTTTCTAGAGGATATTCCAAGTTGGCCTAAGCCAGTGCCAGCAATTTGCATTCATTGCGATAGTCAATCTGCAATTGGAAGGGCACATAACAATATGTATAATGGTAAGTCTAGACATATTCGTCATAGACACAATACCGTTAGACAATTACTCTCTACTGGAGTTATTTCGATTGACTATGTAAAGTCAAAGGATAACATTGCGGATCCGCTAACCAAAGGGTTAAATAGAGAGTTAGTTGTGAAATCATCGAGGGGAATGAGACTGAACCCCATTAGATAAATTTTTATTACGAAGGAAAACCCAACCTTGTTGACTGGAGATCCCAAGATCTAGGTTCAATGGGACAACCTACTCGTAAAAGACATAATTGGATCACTGTGGGGGGTTACCCTCTAGTCCATTCCTATGATGAAATGAAACAGTGATGCTCGTATGGATAGAGGTTAAGCAAAAGCTTTTAATGATTCGTATGCGTCGGGAATCCGAGCAGAGTATTACGAGATACTCTTAAATAAGAAATCACATATGTGAGAGAGAAGTGGGGCCGCTTCAAAGGGAATTGTACGGGGCACAATTCTTAGAAACTCTTGCAGAACCAGGTAGATGTTCATGGCAAAAAATGAACATAATAATGAGAACTCAGATGTGTAGGTAAAATATCTGTGTGATATGTGTTCTCCAATTACATGAACGGCAGTACAGTTCAATGACATCGCGTCAACTGTCAGCCAGTAATGAGATATATTTTCACAAGGGAAGGTTCAAAGGCTGTGGCCTACCTATCATATGCAGGTATACAATAATTATTACAATTATTACACGGTAATTGGGAAATCCGAATATGACAAAATTACAATTATAATTATTATCCTCAAACAGACCCTAACGGCGGACCCTGAGAGTAGACCCTGACGGTAGAGGCTGAGAGCGGAGGCTGAGGGCAGAGGCAGACCCTGAGAGCGGAGGCAGAGACTGAAGGGCAGAGGCAGACCCTGAGAGCGGAGGCAGAGGCTGAAGGGCAGAGGCTGACAACAGAGGCTGATGGCAGAGGCTGACAGCAGAGGCTGATGGCAGAGGCTGACAGCAGAGGCTGATGGCAGAGGCAGAGGCTGACAGCAGAGGCTGATGGCAGAGGCTGACAGCAGAGGCTGATGGCAGAGGCTGAGGCTGAAGGCAGAGGCTGACAGCAGAGGCTGATGGCAGAGGCAGAGGCTGACAGTAGAGGCTGATGGCAGAGGCTGACAGCAGAGGTAGAGGTTGTTGTGCTGAGGTAGAGGCTGATCAGTAGAGGTAGAGGCTGTAAGTTAGACCCTGAAATTGATGATCCTTCTTCACTTTCCCGAGGCTTGTTGATTACAACAATATCCTTAAAACAAATTCGCCCCCTACCGTAGGTGCAGTAGAACTTGGGACGTTTGTTTCCCAGGATACAACGGAAAACCCGAACGAGTATGGGCACCACCAAATCCCGTTCCCAACGAACCACAAAAGTGCTTGAACCCTTCCAAAAACAAAGAAAACGATCTTTCGTGTATGTGCTATGTCTTTCTCTATTTTCTATTTCATATTTGAAAACAAGATCTGATGTTGTTTATATAGGAAAAGAAAACACATCTCAATTAATAGAAATTAACTTGCCAATTAAATTTCATAATGGGAGATGTTACACATTGTTGTAACCACTAAGCTAATTAAATTAGCACTAATGGAAATTAAACTATGTAACCACCAAGCTAATTAAATTAGCACTTATGAAGATTAAACTTTGTAACCACCAAGCTAATTAAATTAGCTGTTATGGAATTACAAAAGGCTTGAAAATTGTGAACTTTGAGCAACAATTTCTCATTCACCCAAACACAATTTTAAGCATATGAATATACCATTTCGAAGTACTCACGGAGGAGTATCCGAATCATTCAATAACAACCACTAACACGAAGTGGACCATGCTTAAAATTGAGCCTCAAAATGCTTATAAATAAGCATTTTTCCAACAGACTATTTATTTTGACATTTGTACAAGAAAAATGTTTGGAGAAGTCATTACTTCATTAGACAATTGAACAAAATGTGAACCAATGATACCAATCTTCTCGAGAACCATAAGATCTTAATTATGGAGTAATTATTTGGTATAACGGAGACATGAATGATGTGATATCATTAACAAATTAGTAAATAACATGTATGATTTAATATACTCACACTTTTAGTTGTTTTTTAATATTTTGACATGTCATTACCGAACTGTATAAAAGACTTAGCCGCAAAAATCTCCATCAACAAGATGATTGGTGGAGGCGCAGATTACTACTTTGAGTCGTGTATAAGTGTATTGGTTTGTGATGCATGGTGCATGAAGCATACGCTTGCTGCAGAGCTTGCCTAATTGTTGTTGCTCTCTCAGTCTTCTTTGTGAAATTATTTTCATGATCAGGGCTGAGTAAAGACAATTGTGTTCGGAGTGGACAAACCAAAATGCACAGCCTGAGCTAGGGGTGAACACAATTTCGGGTCAAATTGCGAACCGCACTGAACCGAACCGAACCGCGCGGTTTGAAAAAAATATTAAAAATGATTTTGAACTGCACCGAATCGAATCGCAAATTTCGGGTCGGTGTGTGGTTTTGACCCATGTCAAACCGCGAACCACCCAAACCGCAAATTTTGACTCGAACCGCGACCCGAACCGCCTAAACCGTCGACCTGCGTTCAAATTAAATATTATTTTATATTTTTCTTCTTCTTTAATTATGAAAATTAAGATATTTAATGATCATATAACAATATGTAATGAATAAATGAAAATTATGTAATTTTTTCTTCAATTATAATGTGAAAACACACAAAATTTTATTCAAAAATTTATAATCCAAACCGCCGATCCGAACCGCACAAACCACCAACCCGAACCGCCGCGGTTTTCCTTATCAAATTTGCGGTTTCGTTTTCTAATTTTTCAAACCGCCAACCCGCGCGGTTTAAAGTAAAAAACGAAAAAACCGCCCCGAACCGCACCGCGAAAACAGGATGATATAGGTAAAGGTAACAAACTGATAAATGGATAAAAATCTATGATACTAATTTTTGAACGGATAAATGAACACCAAAGTTTGGTTTAATAAGAGCTCTTCGATGAGAATTAAACCGCAAGACTCTTTACATGAGAGAAAACTTCACATTTATTTATTTATTCATTTTTAGTAAGAGTGCCTAGCGGCGACTAAGAGTGGCAACGGCCTGGGGTTGGATATGGTCAGATTTTTTTTAAGAATAATTTTTTTTTGAAATTAAATAATTATTATTTTTGGATTTTTTAATATTTAAAAATTTCTATATTTTGAGTGTTATTTTAGATTGGACTTTCAGAATAAAAAGTATTATATATATATTTTTTGCGTAAGTACAGCTTAGATTTGGAAACTAAAATTTTATCATCCGGATTGGGACAAACTCGAGTGAGTCAAACGGGACTGGACTCGATCTTTTATGTCACCCCTAATCAAGACCCTCCTTATGAGAGAACAATCACAAACAAATTTATGTTATTAATAAGCTAAACAGGAGTTTATACTTTATATAGCAATAGCAACAAGTAGTCAGTTGAAGTGTAACCCTAAATCCCTAATATTAATATATAACAATAAAGAATTATTAATGTACTGTTTGATATTGTGGTTTGATTAATGGTAAGATGATAAAATTATATTTTGGTTAAAATATAATTTTTAATTTTTTGATTAAGGATAATAGATTAATATTTATTAATTGTGATTTATTTTAAAAATTAAATTTTACAAAGACTTATATTTATAGTTTTTAATCACCATCAAAATATTAAAAAAAAATTTATCATAATTTGTTTAACATAATATAAAATCACACATCACCATTTCTTCACCCATTTGTTTTAATAGTAACATCAATCAGAATCCATTAGTAATAAACAAGACAAATCCTAATTCTAATAACATATACCATTTGGATAATTTATAACAAATTGTTGTGATTCTTTGACCACTGAAGAATGTTTATGAGGAAAAAATTACTCTCTATTATTACTTTAATATAATTTACAAAGATTACAAATTTTGTTATAAAACTTCACTCTTTAAGCTCTCTTACTTGAAGTTTAAACTCGAATCTCTCTTACTTGAAGTTGTTGTGATTCTCTGATCACTATAGAGTGTTTTTTAGGAAAAATCGATTCTATTACTTACAGGAATATAAATTACAAGTATTGAAACTCTTTACAAAAAAAACTCACTTCTACACACTCTCTAAGCTTTCTCTCTTGAAGCTTAATGTTTTTGGAGTGCTTTGAGCTCTCAATTTATAGCCAAATATCAGGCTCAGATGTCAACAAAGGAATAGTGATTCACCTAAAGTTATCTTGAAATCTTACACCATTTTCAAAAGTTGTAACTGTTGGAGTTTTATAAGGAATTACAGGTTGGCGCAGTGGAGGGCGGAAAACGAATTTTTCCGATTTCAAAATTTTTTATTGAAACAATTAAATTAACTTATTTACTTAATTAAACAATAATTAAAATATGAAATTTTAACCCAATAAATCATATTTCTTTTAATTACCAAATTACCCCAAACTTTTACAAATTAATTATTTTGGTGCTTAATTATGTCAATTACATATTTAATTGATTACAAATAAATCCCAAAATATTTTTTTCAAATTGCAACTCAAATCCATAAACTTTCCAGAATTTTCGAAAATACCCAGAATTTATCAGACTTACAGAATCTGCCCAGATTTTTAATCAATTGTAATTTGGCCCAATTTGTTCAAAACACATCAAGATCAAATCCAATCAATCCCAAATTTGACATACATCAAATATACATCAAATTATATCATATATATGAAAAGCCCCAAAATTTGAATGAGTTAAGAACCCTAATTTCACAAATTACTCAAATTGGGCAATTTACATTAAATTGACAAAATTCAATACTTTAATCATCCAATTACCACATCAATCAAGTCTCACCATCATGAAATTAATCAAGAACAATTCTAGGCTAATTATGAATGGCTAATTAACTCTATAATGGTAACTTTAATTTTCTAATTAATTTATTAAGCTTAATTACACTAATAAGTAAATAAATTAATTATACATGCATGAACTCATCCAACAAGCTTCCAACAAATTTAATTACAAACTAAAAGAGTAGAGACATGATCTTAACAACACAATTGAAGCTAAGAAAAAATGAAACAATTTTAATGTAGAAGAAGAAATTAAATTACTTACAAAATCCAATTTTGCTTTGATTTTCCTTTTTTTTTCAACAAAAGTTATCAACTCTCTTTTGCAATTTTTGTTGAACTTGTGTAAGTCTTAGAAAAAAACGAAAAAAAAAACCATTTTGTTTATTTTTATCACATGGCTGATTATTGCAACAAGAAATTAAAAAACAATTCTTTATTTTTGTTCAATTTTAATTAGTCCACATTTTACAACATTAAAGATGATATCTTATCTTTAATAAAGTGAATAAAATGTGTTCCAATGAAACCATGTCATTTCAAACTTTAAAAAAGTTGAAATCATTACTTAAAGATATTTATTTTATAAATTAATTTAATTATTTAACAATTAAATAGTTAAATAATAAATATAAATATCTTAAATATATGTATTATATTTACATTAAATATCTCAAATACATATATCAATGATATAAGTTTAAATATCACAAATTGATATTTAATTAATGTGTATTTAATAATATCAAATATTAAATACAAATACACATTAATTCGGAAATGACCGTTAGGTCCCGATTGCATGTATTTTTCGTTTAACCGTTAAACGAGTTATAAATAATCAGTATTATTCATAACAGTTGCCATAGTGCTCTACGAGTATATTTCATTAGTGAGACTCTCTAGATTCAGACATATCTGTCACAAAATCAAATTTCGTGTCCATAATTCACTCACCTGTAAATTATGACGAACACGGATAAACTCTTTGAATCATACAGGTCGAGGTCATTGCATACGTATAATCTCTCCGTCACAAGTATCCGAATTAATCCAGAGATATAGATACAAACGTCAAATCTCTATAGATGTAATCACGTCGACGTTTCTATTAGCAATCTCTCAAAAAATACTTAAAACTAATTTCTACAGTGTACCACGGGCCCATTGATTTATTTAATAGCTTGCTAATTCCATATTAAATACATATGCTCTGTACACAGAGCTAACAGATCCTATCTTGATACACACATGATATCATGAGCATCAGTCCACACCCAACGAATAAGCGGAGGTCTGATCTAAATAGATCGGTGACGTGACTGTCATCTAAGTGTGAAGGATAACTCAGATATCCACAATGGTATCTCAAGTCAAAGAATCACTATGCTCACTCAACCCTAGAAGATTCTTATTGACGTTGGTGTAGCATCTATCAAGAATCTTCGGTGAGTCGTTCAGTGTTTGTTCGCTATAAATACATACACGTCTATACGAGTCTCCAAGACTCACGGTTCATTAAGAAATCATCGGAATATAAAATTATAATATACGACATGTATCAGTCTCAACGGGTTTACTTTACTGACCAAGTAGTGTAAACCTTGACCGAGAACATTCTAAGAATGACAACGTCATGATACAACTCAATGTCAGTTGCGACGCTTTTGCAACAGTATCATAACTAATCATTCTAAGGTCGGTTACGTCTTTACCATATTAAAGAAGAAGTTATATAAAAGAAACTGTTTATTTTATTCATAATAAAATGATACATAAGTATTTACAATGAAATACATAATATAATTGGCACTCAGAGCATCAACCCTAACAGTAACAACATTTTCAAATTTCACCTAAAATGCATTGGAGTATAGCAATGGTGCTGCATGTATTATTAACATGTAGCTAGATTCTTACAATTCTCCCATCCAGCTGCATCTGAAACAATCGTCATCTGACAATTATCCTGGCTATATCTCTGCACAGTTATAGCTTGTTCCGATTGACCACATTTGTTGACATGTCGGTTGTGTCTCTGCATAACATACTTCATTGCATCTTTGCACAATACTCTTCTGTTGTGTCTCTGCACAACATAGTTCCGCTGTCATATTTCTTCACCTATTTGTTCCTCAGTGTCTTTTTGTCTTGTGGGAAACTCTCTGGCTCCCTTCATCAATAAGCATAATATATTCGGATCTCGGATATCTAGTTGATGGAATCCCGCCTCGCTCATATCTTCTTATTTGAGGTCCACTGGTTTCAGGAGGTCTATCATCATCCAACTATGTGGATGATCTTGTAGATTATAGTGGAGCGGGTTGCAGTTCCTCATGCTCAATATTTTCTTATGTAGCTTCCGATGGAGCGGCCTGTATCACCCCCTGCTCAACATCATCATGTGTCTCCTTTAGTTTTGCTTCTGGAATATCATCGTGAACCTTATCTGTGGCCAATTGTGTTGGTGCTGGGTCTGGATTTCTGTCGGCACTGAAATTGGAAGACATCTTGGGCTTTTCAATGTCTTCAATTGTCTGATCTTCAAGAAACTCTACATCATGGCTTCTGATGACCATCTTTTCTTTCGGATCCCATAGTGTGTATCCAAATTCTTTATCTCCATAGCCTAAGAATATATATGGAGTAGTCATTGCATCGCTCTTCTGCCTGAGTTCTTTGGATACATGTGCAACAACTAAACAACCGAATACTATAGGGTGAGAGTGAGAATGATTCTTACCAGACCACACTTTCTCTGGAATCTTAAAATTCAACGGTACATATGGTGATCTGTTGACCAGGTAGCAGGCGGTACGAACAGCTTCTCCCCATAATGACTTTGGCAGCTTAGCCATACTGATCATGTTTATGACTTTCTCCATAATAGTGAGGTTCATTCTTTCAGCCACACCATTATGTTGTGGGATGCGTGGAACAATTTCTCTCATGTCGAATGATGTGTCTCCTACAGTAAGCATCGAACTCCCCGGAACTGTACTTGCCTCCATCGTCTGTGCGGAGGCACTTCAGCTTCTTCCATGTTTCACGCTCGACCATGGCATGAAATATTTTGAACTGATATATGACATGATCCTTTATCTTCAGGAAATACAAACAAATTTTCCGAGAAGCATCATCAATGAAAGTCGGAAAATACTTGTTACCGCCCATTGAATCAACCTCCAAGGGACCACAAATATCAGAGTACACCATATTGAACAACTCCGATTTTCTCGTATATGAGAATTTAAACGAGACTATGTGTTTCTTACCAAACAAGTAGTGGTTTCAAGGACCTAGTGCAACATCCTTGGCAAGCTCCTTCTTGGCCAGGGTAGACAACCCCATCTCACTCATGTGACCGAGTCTTTAGTTCCATAGATTTTGAGAAGCCTATTTTTCAGCTATATTTAGGCTGTCTGCACAAATCTTCACATGAGTCTTGTATAGTGTGCCGCAAACATGTCCTCGAATGATAATCATGACACCTTTTAATTCTCAATGTGTCATTTTCTGAAGTGATTGTCATAGCCCTGTTTGTCAAGGGCTATCCCAAAAGTACATTCAGCTGGAGTTCTGGAACATATATGACATCTTTCAAGGTTAATGTACACCCGATATTTGTCTACAACTGAATATCACCCATTCCTACTATCACATAAGAACTAATGTTCCCCATTTTCACTGAACCAGAGTCTCATGCTTTATAGGTTATGAAGAAATCAATGTGAGGGGTGACGCGGTAGGATGCTGCAGTATATACCACCCACTCAATATCTTGGGTTACATTGTGAAGACATGTTTATTCCTGCATGGAGCATATTCATCTGCTTGGACAACAACTATTGTCTCTCATTCGTTATTCTTCGGCTGGTAATTATCTTGGCCCTGCTCTCATTGCAGTTTCCGATAATTCTTCTTTAAGTGACCTTCTATGCCACAGTGGTAGCACTTATAGGTAGGCTTCCTTCCATCTGAGGATCTACCTCTAGTTGTGTTTCACTCTCCAGCGCGTGCAGGCGAGTGCGGAATCCCTGGACCTCCGTTAGATCGCCGAAAAATACCACCGTGCTCGTCTCGACATGAACTAATTGATGGTATGGTCAAAATTAATTTTTGACAACTTTCCCGAAACCCGAATTTTCCGAACCGAGTTCCGTTCTTCGATTTTACGACCCCAATGTATAACCAAAGCTACTGATACCACTTGTTGTGATTCTCTGATCACCATAGAGTATTTTTGAGGAAAAACCGATTCTATTACTGACAAGAATAGAAATTACAAGTATTGAAACTCTTTACAAAAAAACCTCACTTCTACACACTCTATAAGCTTTCTCTCTTGAAGCTTAATGTTGTTGGGATGCTTTGATCTCTCAATTTATAGTCAAATACAAGGCTCAAATGTCAACAAATGAATAATGATCCACCCAAAGTTATATTGGAATCTTGCACCATTTTCAAAGGTTGTAACACCATGTTCAAACTTCACCTAAAGTGCATTGGAGGTTAGCAATGGTGGTGCATGCATTGCTAGCATGTAGTTGGATCATTATAGAAGTTTCTTGTTGGGATGCTTGAACTCTCAAATGAGAGCTCAATTTCTAGGTAATGACTTGTCATCTAACTCAACACAATTAGTGGAGTGATTGTCATAATTACCATTAATTTAATGGTTAAGAGTGGTTACACCAAAAATATTAATTGATTAATGGTGGTGGTAACAAACTAACCATACACAAAAGCACAAGCCTCTTGCACATGTTAGCCAATCGATCCAGATTCTTCACGCATACCATGAAATCAAATTCAAAATCCTTCACTCATCTCCAATTCTACTGAGACTTTAACCATCTTCCCTGATTATTATTCTTTGTCAAGCATCCTGATTGCGAAACCCTAGCTAAAAAAAGTAGTTATTTTATTAATAAATAATAAAATATATAAATCGGATTGACACTCTAAGCACCAACTCCATCACATGTTTCTTATTGCATGAAGCATATTCATTTGCTTGGACAACAACTAGTGTCCCTCATTCGTTATTATTCAGCCGGTGATTGTCTTGGCCCTGCTCTCGTTGCAGTTTTCGGTAATTCTTATTTAAGTGGCCTTCTATGCCACAATGGTAGCACTTATAGGTAGACTTCCTTCCATCTGAGGATCTACCTCTGGTTGTGCTTCACTCTCCCAAGCATGCAGACGCGTGCGAAGTCCCTGGACATTCGTTAGATCGCCGAAAAATATCACCGTGCTCGTGTCGACGTGAACTAGCTGATGGTATGCTCAAAATTAATTTTTGACAACTTTTCTGAATCCGAATTTTCCGAACTGAGTTTCGTTCTTCGATTTTACGACCCCCAATGTATAACCAAAACTATTGATACCACTTGTTGTGATTCTCTGATCATTATAGAGTGTTTTTTGAGGAAAACCCGATTTTATTATGATAAGTGTGGTTATACCCACTTATTCTTGAACTCTTAGATTATTATTTTGTTAGTTTCCATATAATTTAATATCATTTATAGTTTATTTTATGTCTTATTTGTAGGAAGCATTATAACATCGATAATGGAGTAAATACATGTGTTTCGGGACCTATTGGGAGCATCAGACTCAAGAAGCAGCAAAAACCAGCATCAGTTGCGCACTGAATTTAAGAAGACTATACTTTTGATCTAAAAAGAGTTATGAGACCCATAATATATCGATTTGCATCTACTCGAGGAGATATATCCAATTATGGGCACCGGAGCTGCGCAGCCCAAAGCTTAGCGCTGCAGCGCCTAGAATTAAAATGAGAATGACCAAAATTGAAAAGGCAGCCACTATATTTGACCAAAAATGCACACGTGGGGCCATATTCATGAAAGCAATACCAATTTAAGGAAAGAAAGAGAGTGGGGCCGCAGGTTTTAAGCACATGCAAGGTGGGCTGCAACTTTTGACCAAAAGAGAAGAGAGCATCACGTGGACTAATTCAATTAGGTTTCAAATTGTTGGTTACAAACGCAACACAAAGCAGCGCCAATTCAAGAGCCGCGGCGCCTCAAGCAAGCACAATTCCCATACAATTTCCCGAGACTTTGGCGCCGTGGCGCCACTCAACCAGGGCCGCGGCGCTGCGGGTGACACGCTCCAGGATTAAATTCTTAGGGTTTTCAATAATCCTAATGACACCCAAAGACTCCCAGCCTCAACTATAAATATAACATTGCATCCAACACTCAAGGGGAGGCTAATACAGAGCACAAAACACAGAAACACATATTTTTAGAGATCCAATGAGAGGATTGAAGAGCGACAAGAGGAGATTAATGCTGTGACATCCGGAGAGGAAGAGATTCAATTCAGGTTTTATCTTCTTATTTCTTCTTAAATATAATGATTTCCATTAAATTCGTGGCTTGATTATTTATTGTTTTATCTTTTGTCATGAATTTACTCCTTAATTTTGGAGAACGATTGTAATTGATGCTTGAACCTTGTATTTTGTTTATCAGTTTTGTAATGAAGTTTTATTAATTATTTATATTCTTTTGAGTTTAATGCTTCTTGATTGCTGGCCACAATTGAGATGATGAATGTTTAGAATCTATCACGAGAGAGGGGATTTTGAATAGATCTAGAGAATATAACCTAGGATTTTATAGAGTTCGAGAGAATCTGTAGTCCTTTGAAGTCGTTAAAATAGAATCACAAATCGTAATGAGTTGTTAACTATTGGATTTTTATAGAGATATCGAAGTCTATAGTTGATGATATTTTCACTCGGCACTCGAGAGAGGGAGTGAATATTTTAGGAGTCTTGACTTATAAATAATATAACTGAACAAAGATTAATTGGCATGAAAAATACATAGGAGACAGCTAGGTGAAATCAGGATCCAGAATCTCTATCGTATTAGTTCCTCCTATCTAAATATTTGTATATTTTATTTAATTATTAAAATCTTTATTATTTATTTTCTAAATAAAGTTAGGATTATCAATTGTAGTACTTAGTGCGAGTTAACGCAATCCATGTGGGTCGACACTCTAAACTCATTTATACTAAAACTTGACACCGTACACTTGCGGTACGATATAAAAATATCACAACATATTACTTACAAGAATAGAAATTACAAGTATTGAAACTCTTTACAAAAAACTTTACTTTTACACACTCTCTAAGCTTTCTCTCTTGAACCTTAATATTTTTGGGGGTGCTTTGAGCTTTCAATTTATAGCCAAATACAAGGCTCAAATGTCAACAAAGAAATAGTGATCCACCTAAAGTTATCTTGGAATCTTGCACCATTTTCAAAGGTTGTAACACCATTTTCAAACTTCACCTAAAGTGCATTGGAGGTTAGCAATGGGGTTGCATGCATTACTAGCATGTAGCTAAATCATTATAGAAGTTTCTTGTTGGGATGCTTGAACTCTCAAATGAGAGCTCAATTTCTAGGCAATGATTTGTCTTCTAACTCAACACAATTAGTGGAGTGATTGTCATAATTATCCATTAATTGAGTGATTAAGGGTGGTTACACCAAAAATATTAATTGATTAATGGTGATGGTAACAAGCTAACCATACACAAAAGCACAAGCCTCTTGCACATGTTAGCCAATCGATCCAGATTCTTCACGCATACCATGCAATCAAATTCAAAATCCTTCACTCATCTCCAATTATACTGACACTTCAACCATCTTCCCTGATTATTATTCTTTGTCAAGCATCCTGATTGAGAAACCCTAGCTAATTAGATAAATTTGTCACACATGAGATGAAGTTTGGAGACATCAACGAAGCCTTTGATTTACTTCTCGACGGTAACAGAACGTTTGATGGAGAGTTTCGTGAGTTAATTAATAAGTTAGTATTTAAACATTATAATAAACACATAATTAACGTTAGTTTATATTCTTGTAAAATTATAATCTCACAGTTGAGATTATTTTTCGACGTTAAATTATATCATATCTTTTGTTTCATAATTTATAAATTAACGTATACTCTCAATTTAATATTATCTACCAAACTCACCCTAAATATTTAAGATGTGTGATATGGATGGACTAGTGAATATTTCCTAAGCACAGTCATTATCGCAAATTATGAACACAAAATATCTACACAGATGATGAATAAGAACTTGATTTTCAAGTCATTTTATTTTTATTTTCTCTCACTATTGGGTTTAATGATTTGATAAATTATAATTTGTTAATCAATGGTAATTTCAAGATTATAATGCTAAGGAAAATGTTACACGTACAGTCTCCATCAACAAGAATTCACTAGGCACATTTGATTGTATAAATATAACGCAGATGGTCACCGAACCATGTGAATACATACATATACGTCTTAATCACGCAAACAATAGACCATAATTTCTTCTTTCTTATTTGATAAAGACATTACTATTGTGTCAAATATTAGGATTTGATAACAAAAATATTAGGATTTGATTGAGAGATCTCGAGTTCGAATTTAAATGGTACATTTTTTTTAAAAATTTAATATAATCGGAGATTTTACCTATTACGTTTAACACACTGAATCAAATAATTTGACGAAAAAAAAAAGACATTGCTACTGGCATTTTAACTTCTACCAAATTTTTCCTTAAAAAAAGAAAAAAGCTTTTACCAATTTTTAAGAATGACTATTCATAATTTTTTTTAAAAAGATTCGCATTGTTTGGCGGTCACCAATGATATAAACGGTTGGACCCATGAGCTGATTTAGTCCGAGAGTTACTACAACAGCTACCAGTCTACCACTACTTCTCTTGTCAAGAAAAAGCCAAAAACAAATCTCAAATCTCTACCTGTCAGCCATGGACATCGAGAAATCCTCCAGTAAAACCGCCGGAAAACCAATTCAATGCAGAGGTACGTAGCGCTTGCTTATCATATAATCTTTTATTATTATTATTATTTTTTTAATTTTCATTAAATTTTAAGCTTGAAATGAATTTTATTATATGTTTTTTTGACTTTCTCCGTTTCTCCTCTCGTCGCCGTCGTAAAAATCTGCAGCCGCAATTGCCAGAGTTCCAGGAGAGCCTCTAGTTATAGAAGAGATTATCGTGTGCCCTCCAAATTCGCACGAAGTTCGGATTCGGATAATCTGTACCAGTCTCTGTCACAGTGACGTCACCTTCTGGAAATTGAAGGTCTCTAATTAAACTCTTAACGCTATCTCTTGAGTCTTTTTCACTTTTCATTTATATTATTATTATTATTATTATTCTGATTTATTTTCCTTCAAGGATTTTCCGGCTGTGTTTCCTAGAATTCTCGGTCACGAGGCTATCGGGTAAGAATTATATGTGTATATATATATATACTAGTTTTTGCCCGTACCTACGGCACGGTGTTACAGTATTTGGCACGTGCCTACGACACGGTGTTACAGTATTTGTCTGTGCCTACAGCACGGTGTTACAGTATTTGTGTGTTACAGTATTTGTCTGTGCCTACGGCACGGTGTTACAGTATTTGCCCGTGCCTACGGCACGGTGTTACAGAATTATGTTACAGAATTAAATGATTTTATTTTTTAATTAAATGATTTTATTTTAATTTTCTATTTTTTAATTTGAAAATTTTTGACCATTTCCATCAATCAATTCACTCTCTTTTCTCCAATTACCAATGAAACGATCTGACCATCAATTAAGCCACATAAAGAGAGCGGTTGAATACATTATCTTTCCTCCAACACCATTCTCCTTTATTATATAGATATTTATATTTTTCGTGTGAGTTAACTTTGTGGATTTGGACCGTCAGTCGAAAAGACAATGGAAATGTTGACTTTTAAGGGTCGTTTTATTATTATTATTATTATTTTTTTAATTTTTTTAAATTGAACAAGTCACTATAGTAAAAATGGGATGATGTAGGACGTGAGAGTTGACCAGCTGACGTGAGAGTTTGGATTGACTTTTATAGTCTTGGCTTGTAATTAACTGATGATGTGGCTTAAGCTTGTAATTTGTTTTGTTCAATCTGTCCCCATCTATTGTCAATGCTAACACTAGAAACCTGGTGCAGTCAGAATATTGATTCAACAAGGGATAAAATTTGATTTTCGTAGAAATTGATAGATAAGGTAAAGGCAAAGAAAGATTATCTCATTAACAAAGACTTTCCATTAATTTATAGAATATATTTTAACAAATTTTCAGATTGAACAAAGACAACTACCTTGCTCACTTATATATGGCTTCGTCACTGCTAGAAACTAAATCTTAGGATCATGAACGTGTTTTCAACTGGCCAACTTGAGTATTCATGTTGAACGAGCTTGTTTGGTCTTATTTAGACATAAACAACTGAGAGTTTTGCTGACATGGGTTCAATTCCAATTAATTAACATTGTGTTGCAGAATTGTGGAGAGTGTGGGCGACAATGTAGATGGAGTAGCTGAAGGAGACACTGTCATCCCACACTTTCTGGCAAATTGTACAGAATGTGTAGATTGTAGATCAAAGAAGAGCAATCTGTGTTCAACATTCCCCTTCAAGGTCTCTCCTTGGATGCCGAGAGATCAGACAAGCAGATTCAAAGACCTCAAGGGAGAGACTTTACACCATTTTCTGTCGGTTTCAAGTTTTTCTGAGTATACTGTTGTAGATATTGCCCATTTAGTTAAAGTTGATCCTGCAGCCCCTCCAAATAAAGCGTGTCTTCTTAGCTGTGGAGTGTCTACAGGTAATAATAGTTACTGATTTTATTATGTTTGTACATAGACCCGATCACGGTTCCGGCTAGACGGTTTACATTTGAAGTTTTGTTCCATAAATCACTTGCACTGAGTCACTGAAAATCTATTTCCTCTAGCTCTGATATCACATTGTGGCTTGTGTATAGTTAGTTTAGTATACGTTAATATTATGTTGCAATATCTGTTTTCTATTGGCTTCAATTCAATCAGATCAACTGCAATTTGGATTTTATAGGGGTGGGTGCTGCTTGGAGAACAGCAAAAGTTGAGGCTGGATCAACTGTTGTTATATTTGGGCTTGGTTCAATTGGATTAGCGGTATGATCTGGTAGAAATTTGATTTGAGTATTCTATATGCCTCCTGTCTGAATTTTGGTATGTGGAATATTGCTGAAAGCCTGAAATAGGCTCATAGATACCTTTTGGTATACAGGTTGCAGAGGGAGCGAGACTATGCGGTGCTACAAGGATTATAGGTGTGGATGTGAACCCAGAGAAATTTGAAATTGGTGAGTTTGGTTTATATTGTTTATTTGGCTTTGGTTTGTTAGTAAATAATCTTCTCATGTCATCACATAAATAATTGTTTGTATGGGCCATTATGAAATTAACTACTTATGTTTTTTTTTTTTTTTTTTTTTTTAGATGTCAAGGTAAACAATTCTGTTTTATAGGAAAACTGTGATTTCTGATTGATGTTCATAAACACAGGAAAAAAGTTTGGAGTAACAGAGTTTGTGAATTCTAAAAACTGCGGTGATAAATCTGTAAGCCAGGTCTTGCTCTTAACCCATGATCTTACTCTACTAATTAATATTTCCATTATTTTCTAATTTGAGCTGGTGTATGCCATCATGGTATAGTTAATATGCTTTTGGTAGTTTGAGCTCACGCCTTAAGTGCTTTTGACTGCTGTTTTAACATTTAAAGATCAAGTGCGAACCTAGTTAAGCTTCACAGAGTAGTTACTATAGACTTGAAATGAAGGATACCACTCCTTTTTTAACCTAGAAACCTTTTATGGCTCCATAAGCTCTAAATGGGATGACAGTGAAGCACAGTGGATTTTTTAAAGTCTTCTTTAGTTCTGATTCACTTGATGAGGCAGCCTGTGTCTCTGTAATACAGCAGTTTAGGTAACTAATTTTTACAGCGCTGCGATGTAGAAAGGGTAATCGTAAATCTTATTACACTTCAATTGGGGTGTGACTGAGGCTGGAAAATAGATGAATGTGATAGGTATGAGAGATGGAAACTCTTAAGAAGAACAAACTATGCATCACAAACTATGTGTAATCTTTAGTTATTATTTTATTAAGTTGTTTCTTTATCAATTTGTGCAGGTAATAATTGAAATGACTGATGGGGGTGCTGATTATTGCTTTGAATGTGTTGGTTTGACATCCTTGGTGCAAGAATCATATGCTTGTTGCCGGCAGGTCTGCTTCTAAGTCTCATTAAGCTCAATAAAATATAGGTCTCTATTTATGTTTTATGTCAATGTCAACTTAAATCTTACCCGATTTCGTTTAACATATGGTAATACTATTTATTTTTATTTTTTCACCGGTATATTTAGAGGTCTATATTGTATATGCCTAAATTATTTAGTTGTGTTTTTATCTTTTTTTTTATAGATGCTACACTGTATTGTCGTACATGCAGAACTAATTTGATGAAACATAAGCTCAGTTCATCTCATTTTGTGAATAGGGTTGGGGTAAAACAATTGTGTTGGGAGTGGCCAAGCCAGGGTCACAGTTGAGCCTCAGTTCTTATGAGGTCCTTCATTGCGGAAAAATTCTGATGGGATCGTTGTTTGGAGGTCTAAAAGCTAAATCTGATATTCCTATTCTTTTGAAACGTTACATGGACAAGGTAATTTAATGGCTAACATAACGTTCATTTAATTTTCAAATTCTTGTGTAGCCTTCCTATTTCAAAATCATATATTGACATATCATTATTATTTTTTTTAAAAGCTCTCACCTCACCTAAATCCTAAATCAAAGCTGAGTTTGGTAGAGAGTATTACACTAAATGTATAAACTATCTTATAAATTATGGAACAAATACTTGAATGTAAGTTAACGTAGAAAAATAATTTCATGTTCGTGCAGTTCAATTTTGTGAGAGTATAAATTACTAAATTAGCATTAATTGTGTGTTTGGAATAGCGTTTAAACGCTAACATATTCGGTAGCTTATACACTCACCAAACAGTGCCTAAATGTATCCCCTATTAATTTGAATCCGTGACTTTTTACTTTCACGGTAAGGGTCTGTTTGGTTGGGGGGTTTTGGAGGGGAGGGGAGGGGAGGGGAGAGATTATTTTAAATTATGGTTGTTTGGTTCAATTTTTTGGAGGGGAGAGGAGCAAAAATGCAAAATCCCTCATAAGCCAATTTTTGCTCCCCTCCAAAAGTGGGGGGTTTTGGAGGGGAGAGAAAGTGAGCAATTAAATATTAAATGCATTGACTAAATTATCCCTACTTATACATTAAAATCCAAAATTATCTTAATTATAAATCTCTCTTGCTTCACCATTCAATTCTTTTTATTCTTATCTTATATTTGTTTTAATTTGATTTTTAATAACACGTATTATGTAGAGCTTTTAATTTTAATTTTATTATTTGTTTAATTCAAAAATAATATAAGCCTATATTGTTTTAATTTTATTTATAAAATGCTATAAGGATAAAATAGTAAATTAGTTTTAAAATCTCTCTCATCCCTTCTTTAACCAAACATATATTTAATTAAAAATTCTCCTCTCCCCTCCCCTCCTCTGAACCAAACATATATTTATTTAAAATCCCTTTCCTCCCCTCCCCTCCATTGAACCAAACAGACCCTAAGAGTCTAAACCATGCTATCCTTTGGGGATATATTATCGTTGTTGTTATTGTGGTTGTAGTGATCATCGTCGGTCCACTTATATAATTATAATGCTCGTCGGGGTTGGTTTAATGTCCATTTTCAGGAACTACAGCTGGATGCGTTTGTCACACACGAGACAAAGTTTGAAGACATCAATAAAGCTTTTGATTTACTGATCGAAGGAAAGTGTCTTCGTTGTGTTATATGGATGGACAAATAATTACTATTTGATAATTTTACCTATCTTATTTCAGCATAAGACCAAGCTTTATTTGGTTATGAACAATGTGTATGTAATATGGGGTTTCATTGGATTTCTTCACGTTGATCTTTGGATAAAAATATGTATCACTTCTAGGTGAAGGCTAATAAAGTAATTTCACAGTAGTAAATTTAACTAGTAGAGCTGCAAAAATTTATTTATATGTTTAATCGGCCATGGCACGATGAGCTATCAATGCAAATTGATGCTAGCACTTTTGGGAGCTTTTATATATAACAGTCTCATAAAATTTATCACTGGTAAAACTATTCCTCGTTATTTGATAATGATGATCTTCAAATGAGTGATCTCCTTTAATCAGTGTGAAATATTTTGATGTGTTTGACTTTTGAGCTCATATTAAGGACAATAATACTGAGAATAAATCTTCAAGAAATCTTTTGGGTCAAAATAATTTCATTAGTCCTAATTGAGATGCCATTTGCTAATTGAATGGTCAAATAGAATAGTAAATAATTTTGCTAGTAATGAAATTCATCGTCCAATGGTGAAACTCAAATTGGGACTCAAATATTGTGATCCCTAACATTATTTTTTGGGTAGATAAGAGAACTATATTTTACACATATAATATATTATACATCTATTTCATCTAAAAAGCTTCAATTTCAAAATTAAGAAAGTTTTAAGTGGTATAGATCGAGATACCACATCATCAAATATAAAATCTTTATATGAAATTCCATATTTATATTGTAAGATTTTATTAGTTGGATATTAGAATGTTCTAAAATATCTTTCACCGTAAACTTTCATCTTTCTTATCCTAAAATTAGTGTAGGAAAGAATCGATCCCTTAACCTCTTATTTCGAGGTTAAACCATCTAAATTCTCTCTTTGAGGATAATAACCTAATTAACTTGACTCTCCTGGTTGAAGCAATAAAAAAAAATGAATGAACTCTTAAAAAGATAAATTATGCAACATTTTTTATCACTCATTCCGAACTTAAGTAGAGCAGGTAAAACTCATGATCATCTGAATTCGAACCTAAGACCTGTAGGTCATATCTTATGCCCTACACCATCCATTTACTCCCATTGATGACAAATTACGCAACACAATATAAGATTACTCTTTAATTATTTTTTAATTAAGTTTCTTTATCAATTTGAGCAGGTGATGATAATTGAAATGAGTGAAGGGGTGCTGATTACTGCTTTGAATGAGTTGGTTTGACATCCTTGGTGCAATAATTTCTGCTTAAGCTCTATCTGTTAATGAATGTTAAGAAATATGGAATCAATATCCAAAATAGAATTCCTACTACCATTAGGATTCATGATTTTGTTATATTTCCCTATTAAATGTAGATTTCTTATATTCATTATTATTATTCATTACTATAGGATTCATTTTCTATTTTGGTTTTCTATGTAACCTATATAAATGCCCCTACCATTGTAAATTTACAGAGAGTAAATTCAAGACTTTCTTTCATTATCTAACATGGTATCAGAGCCCAGGTTCTCATTTTTCTAGTTTCACTATCTCTGATTCTCATCGGTGTGTGGGGGATCACGGCTACCATAATTACGTGACCCTCACGCGCCCCCCGTTGCCAACCACCACATTTCTTTTCCTATGCGCCACCCCTTCACTCTTATTTTTGGTTTTTCTCTTTTCTTTCGTGTTTTCAACTCTCTTTCGGGATTTCGCTCCCTTTTCGGCTTCGGCTTTATTTCGGGATTTCCCTCACTCTCGGGCTTCGGCTCTCTGTCGAGCTCCGGCTCTCTTTTGGGATTTCGCTCCCTCTCTGGCTTCGGCACTCTCGGGCTTCGACTCTCTTTCGGGATTTCGCTCATTTTTTCGGCTTCGGCTTTATTTCGGGATTTCGCTCCCTCTCGGGCTTCATCTCTCTGTCGGGCTTTGGCTCTCTTTCGAGATTTCGCTCCCTCTCTGGCTTCGACACTCTCGGGCTTCGGCTCTCTTTCAGGATTTTTCTCCATTTTCGGCTTCGGCTTTATTTCGGGATTTCGCTCCCTCTCGGGCTTCGGCTCTCTGTCAGGCTTCGGCTCTCTTTCCGGCTTCGGCACTCTAGGGCTTCGGCTTTCTTTCGGGATTTCACTCCCTTTTCAGCTTCAGCTTTATTTCGGGATTTCGCTCCCTCTCAGGCTTCGGCTCTCTTTCGGGATTTCGCTCCCTTTTCGGCTTCGGCATCCTCTTGGGCTTCGGCTCCCCCTTCGGGCTTCATAGGTTAAAGCTCTCAGGCTTCGACACCCTCTTGGGCTTCGGCTCCCCCTTCGGGCTTCGTAGGTTAAAGCTCATCCATTATCTCAAGGTTTCCAGCCTCCAAGTTTCAAGATTTTCCGTTTCAAAACCCCGCTCTCCGATTTCAAGATGCAACCTCAAGCTTACTCATTCGTTACCAGCTTGAGTTTGAGGGGAGGTGTTAATGAATGTTAATGAATATTGAATCAATATCCAAAATAGAATTTCTAGTACCATTAGGATTCATGATTTTATTATATTTCCCTATTAGATGCAGATTTCATATATTCATTATTATTATTCATTACTATATGATTCATTTTCTATTTTGGTTTTCTATGTAGCCTATATAAAGGCCTCTACCATTGTAAATTCACAGAAAGTGAATTCAAGATTTTCTTTCATTATCTAACACTCTCTCACTGTATTATTGTATCAAACAAAAAAAAAAAAAAAACAATTTCCCATTAAGTGGAACTGGCTACATGAACCATTTATTGTCATTATACTCTATTTAGAATTATAAAGATCTAGGGTCTTTATAGCTAGGCTGTTTGGTAGCCAAGAAAATGTGATTACTGAGAATTTGATGGGTGAAAAACTGAATTCTATTATATTCTATTTTCTAATCTTTACAATGATAAGCATACATGCTATTCATACTTAAATAAATTCTACAGCCAATCATTAGCGTGTTAAGTAAGCTAACTAAAACTATAATAATAAACTAACAATCTTCAGCTAACGTGGCATAACGAACTTTGAAGAATCTGGTAACTGAATCCTCTGCTGTGAGATGCATAAAACTCTGCAGTTTCATACAATTGTACTACCATATGGAGTTGCTATATGTTGAGCTATACCAAAGGGATTGTAAAATTGAAAGGCTGGAATTACAATGAGGATGAGTAATGGTTTGTTTGTGGAAAGAGGAATCTATTGAATAGGAAACCGAGACTCATCAAAAACAACATGTCTAAATATGTAAATCTGACCATTATAGCTCATACACTTATATCCTTTATGTATAGGATTATATCCCAAAAATATACACTTTGTAGTATGAAAATCAAATTTCTGATGATTGTTGTATCTAAGATAGAGATAACAAGCACATCCAAAATACTAGTTTCTCAAAATGGTAAAAGTTTCTCAAAGTTTCTCAATATTAGGCTTGGTAATTAGGTACAAGTCGATCCGACCCAACCCGAGCCCGCAGGGTTTTAGCCCAACCGTTAAGAAAAATGGTTGGGCCGACTAGGGTCTTAAATAACGAGGCCCTTTAGTTTAAGGGCTGAATAAAGGAATTTTAAGATAAAAAATTCTGACCCGACCCTTTATTACATATTATTTTATTAAAAAAATATATATGTTTGTAGAATTATATGTTTACAGTTTAAAATTATTCATTATTAGTATTTTTTTTAATGTAATAGTGTAGTGTTTTATGATTTATTTTTATTTTTTAAGCTTGTTTAAGTTGTATTAGTATTACTTGTTACTTTTTCTTTTTTTTTTAATATTTAGAACTTATAATGTATTTTACATGATGTAAACTTTTGAAAAAAAATCATTTTATAGTGAGGTTATGCCAATTTTTTAAAAATACTACTATTTAATTAATATTTTTTTTAAAATTTAAGGCTATACTTTGTCCCAGTTCGGCCCCATATCAAGCGGGTTAGGCCCGTGCTTGGCCCTCTCATAAATGGACAGAGCTTGGTCTTTAATAGATTTTACGGCCCAGCCCATTGCCAACCCTACTAGATACTGATTTGGTTTAACATTTCTTTCATTGATGAAAATTTTGTATAGACTCAGATGTTTCTGAACCCAAGTTTTTCAGAACAATGTGAATCTGGATCAGACCTGAACCTTTTTATTATACTTATTTCTAATTAGTAGAAAATATATTTCAACAAAATATTTAATGCTCCCAATATCAAAAAAAAAATTTGAAATATATCTTAAGGCCATAGACGATAGTCAAATATTGGAAAATATTTTCAATTCCAGAAATGATTTTCATTCAAAATCTTTTAAATCATTTTAAGTTGAAACAAACGGAACCTTAAAAGAAACGTTTCTGATAAATTTACTTAAAATAAAAATGAGGAAACTTAAGCAAAGCGTATCTGAAAAGCGAGTTTAAGGAATACAAACGTTTCAGGCTGTAATTTGTAAATTCTTGGCGATGTTGATGGTGGGGTGGGGTTAACGAAGATGCGGTAAATTTGTTGGTTGGCGAGGATATTCTTGATCATTTCCCGTCCGGAGAAAATCTATAATGCAACAGAGGTACCACGTCATCCATGCAACAAACCAATCATCCATTGTCATGAGTGCTAAAAAATTAAAAAAACAACTAAAAATAAGTATTAAATTATACATGTCATTTTCTAATTCGTTGGTGATACCATATCACTCATACCTCCGTTACACTAAAGAATTACTCGTCCGCTAGTGGAGTCAAGCATGTTGTTTTGCAACGTGCGAATTATCTGGAGGTGACTATGGCTGAAATTCCAATTATGTCGGCAGAGGCGATGGGATTGTGAGGGGTAATGGATTTTGTTGGAAAAACAATGGATGATGGAGATGATGATGTTGGATTGGATTAAGTTTACACTTAATTACCACGTAGACATCTAATCCTTTTCATTAAGTTTTTTGTTTTGTAAAAAATTATAATCCTAATAATGGTAATATTCATTTATGAATGATACATTATATAGATTATGAATATTTATCCCGATTTCTTTAAATCAATTATATTATTTTTACATGAAAATTTTTTATTATAACATTATTATTTATCGTTTCTTCAATATTTTGTGTCCTTATTTTTTTAAAAATGACGTTTCCTATTTTCGTTTCATGTCTTATCATATTTTCCGTTTTTCGTTTTCCGTTTCCGTTTCAGTTCCATACAACCAGCTAGTAGATACATAATAGTATGCAAGAGGATTAAAAAAAACAATGAAAGAATACTTGTCCGATTCTATTAAACGCGTGTCATCACCTAGAGAAAATCTATAATATAACGGAAGTATCACGTCATTCGTGTAACAATCCAATAATCTATTATCACGCGTTCATTTACTAATTTGTTAATGCATGATATCACATCACACATATTTATGTTGCAATAAAGAATTACTCCATCACCTATATAAATCGTTTAAACAGTCACTACTCTAGCAATCACTTCACTTATCTTGCAGGAAAAAGCCAAAAGCACTCTCACTCTTCATGGATATCGAGAAGAAACTGCCGAGTAAAACCGCCGGGAAACCAATTCAATGCAAAGGTGGCGCTCGCTCACATATATTACATATTTAAATCTTTCATTAATTTAAGCAATATCATCATCATATAATTCGCTTTTAAGATTAGACATTCATGTTTAAGATCGTAAAATTCTGCAGCTGCAATCGCAAGAGCTCCAGGAGAGCCTCTAGTTATTGAAGAGATTATCGTAGACCCTCCAAATCCGCACGAAGTTCGAATTCGTATCACCTGTACGACTCTCTGTTTCAGTGACGTCACTTTCTGGAAAATGAAGGTCTCCATTCATTCTCTTATCTTTAATTTTTCTTTTCTTAAGTTCTTATTTATTTTTATTTTTGTTTGTTATTACAATTTTTTTAAATCTTTTTTTGAAGGAATTTCCGGGTATTTTTCCAAGAATCCTCGGTCACGAGGCTACTGGGTGAGGAATGGATAATATTTTGTCTTATTTATTTATTTACTTTCACTGTTAGTTGAAAAGATAATGCGATATGCATGCGCTCACAGTCACGTGTATGTAATAAGTTGCGAGATAAGGAGGAAGTATATATTTTTTAAGGGTCCTAATTTGTTATATGTATTTTATAATGATAATTGCATTTATTTTTTATTTTTTAGTATCTAAAATAAAAAATAATAATAATTATAAAAATTCAAAAGTTATCTTTTGAATTTATCATTTTTGACATTCAAAGATAAAAATTCGGGATTGAAGTACACAAGAAATGTAACTGTTATTGTTATATTTTTTTGATTATATGCTGAGTGTATTTCTATTAAAACATGTGCTTAGCTCATCTTAGGGCAATCCAAATTCATATTTTTTAGTGAACATCAACTGAATTTGAGCATTTCATTATTTGATATAAAGCAACTAACCATATTAAATAGAAATTAGATTGAATAAATTAGTATCACTATCTAATATCTATTGTCAGTTGCTAACGCTAGAAACTCAATATTCTTAGTATCATGAATGCATTTGCCACAGGCCAAGTTGATTGTGCATGATGAATGAGACTGTTTGGTCCTTGGCTGACACGGGATCCTCTTAACACACACACATATATATATTTTTGCAGAATTGTGGAGAGTGTGGGGGAGAATGTAGATGGATTAGCAGAAGGAGACACTGTGATCCCACACTTTCTGGCAGATTGTACAGAATGTGTAGATTGTAGATCAAATAAGAGCAACCTATGTTCATCATTCCCTTTCGAGATCTCTCCTTGGATGCCGAGAGATAAGACAAGCAGATTCAAAGACCTCAAGGGAGAGACTATACACCATTTCCTGTCTGTTTCAAGCTTTTCCCAGTATACTGTTGTCGACACTGCCCATGTACTCAAAGTTGATTCTACAGTCCCTCCAAATAGGGCGTGCCTTCTAAGCTGCGGAGTGTCAACAGGTAGTAAGTAGTCTGTTTGTACATTCCCCCTGACTGTTCATAGCATTGTGACTTGAGTAATTAGTTTTGTTTTTGTTGAAATTCGTGGGCCTAACTCAACCCAAAAGCCAGCTTGAGAATTGAGGGTTGCCCAATGTTTATATTTTGAGTTTAATTGTTTATCTCAGTCGATGTGGGATATTTTCCTCAATACTCCCCTTCACGTGCAAACCGGTCTTTTGCCTGGTTCATGTCACGTGGACAGATAGTGTGGGCCCACTCGTGCATGAGTGTGGTTCTGATACCATGTTGAAATTCGTGGGCCTAACTCACTCAACCCAAAAGCCAGCTTGAGAGTTGAAGATTGCCCAATGTTTATATTTTGAGTTTAATTGTTTATCTCAGCCGTTCTGTGGGATATTTTCCTCAACAGTTTTTGAATTCAACTATTTCTATATCGACTAGAATTTTGTGTTTTACAGGAGTGGGTGCTGCTTGGAGAACAGCAAATGTGGAGGCTGGATCAACCATTGTTATATTTGGGCTTGGTTCGATTGGATTAGCGGTATGATATTGCAGAAATTCGTTGAGTGTTATGTGATATATTGCTGAAATAGGCTCATAGATACCTTTGGGTTTAATTACAGGTTGCTGAGGGAGCAAGACTGTGTGGTGCTACAAGGATTATAGGCGTGGATGTGAATCAAGACAAATTTGAAATTGGTAAGTGAAATTTTTATCGTGTATTTGTATAAATACAACATTCTGAAATCAACCATTCTAAGTTTTTGATTGATGTTCATGATCTACACAGGAAAAAAGTTTGGAGTAACAGAGTTTGTAAATCCTAAAAACTGTGTGGATAAACCTTTAAGCCAGGTCTTTCTGTCAATCCATGATCTTACATTCTGTAATGTTTCTAATTCTATAAGAATAATCTTTCATTACTCGGTTGTTTGTTTATCAATTTGAGCAGAAAATCAATGAGATGACTAATGGGGGTGCTGACTACTGCTTTGAATGTGTTGGCTTAGCATCCTTAGTGCAAGAAGCATTTGCTTGCTGCCGAAAGGTCTGCTTCCAAAGCCTCTCACTCTTAAATGCAGATTTAACGAAGTTTTATTAAACATGAACTTATTCTTTATGTGACACTAGGGTTGGGGTAAAACAATTGTTTTGGGAGTGGACAAACCGGACTCACAGTTGAGCCTCAACTCTTCCGAAGTCCTTCTTAGCGGAAAAACTCTGACTGGATCCTTGTTCGGAGGTCTCAAAGCTAAATCCGACATTCCTATTCTTTTGAAACGGTACATAGACAAGGTAATTTTAGCAGCTCTCATTCCTTTTCAGAAAAACCTATGTTGTGTTCTATGATTATAATTGGCAATGATCAATGATTCAATGTGTTGGTTTAATGTTTCGCTTTCAGGAGCTACAGCTGGATGAGTTTGTCACTCATGAGATGAAACTTGAAGACATTAACATGGCATTTGATTTGCTTATCAAAGGAAAGTGTCTCCGGACTGTGATATGGATGGATAAATGAGTTCCGGCCTTCTCTCCGTTGATTGAAATGCTCTTCTATTACTTATAAACTTAGAGCATTGTTCTCTGTTCAGAGTCTGCCCCGCTTGAGCGGTTCTACAAATATGAATGGGCCATGGGGCCCTGCTCCAGTTTCATCAATAAATGGCTAATCTCGGAGTCTTGTATCCAAAATTTAATACATATATTATGAAATAAAAAATAATTAGCAGTTCAGCATGAGTTTATATTTGGTCAATATGTGTTCTGGTGGTGGGTTAAATTTATTAAGATTAGTTTTTTCTCAGAATTTCGAATGAAGATACTGTGCGAATTTATCTCTTGGCCCTTGACATTTAACATGATGTCTCTCTCGGGTTGTCATTAGCTGTGATGACAAAAGAAAACTTGTGCACACAAAACAATCGACTGAGTTCTTAAATTTGATTCAAAATTAAATTCTGAAACAAGAAAAATTTTAATGTTTAGTGTATAATATATTTATATCTTACAATAAGGGCTCCAATTTAAGAACTCACTTATGGTCTTATAAAATTCATAATAACTCAAGATTTGTCCATGTTTCCAAATTCCAAGCACAAATAGGGTTTTGAGAAAGCCCCAAAGCTTATTTTAGGACTTTGCTTGTATGGGTGGAGATATGATTGAATTGCTGTTAAATTAAATATTAAAAAAAAAATTATTCCTTGTAACTTCACGCGGTTTATTACGATATTTGTGTGGAGATATCCAATATTCATATTCTTCTAAAACTTTTTTTTTTTGGAAATATTAAAAATCATGCTACCAAATCAAGATTTGACAATCAAATTTTATACTCTTTAGTCTTTACCATCAAACCATACCTCTTGCCGATATATTCTCCTGAAACGTTACAAGGTAATCCAACATTTAGCTTTAACTTTAATTTTTTTCCTTATAATCTTGCACCAAGCGTAGCCTAGCTAGCTTGATTATTTTCTTCACCAAGCACATAGAATGGTCACTATGGTCTCTATGCCACTGTAAATGCACTAAAAGCATAAAAGCATAAATAGGGTTTTGAGAAAGCCTCAAAAGTTTATTTTAGAACTCCGAGATAAAATTGAATTGCTATTAAACTAAATATTAAAAAAAGTATCATTATTTGTAACTTCATGCGGATTATTACAGGATAATTGTGTGGAGGTATCCAATATTCATATTCTTCTGAAACGTTACAAGGTAATCCAACATTTAGCTTTAACTTTAAATTATTTTTTTTGCTTATAATCTTGCGCCTAGCCTAGCCTGGCTAGCTTGATTATTTTCTTTAACAAGCACATAGAATGGTCACTTATGGTCTCTATGCGACTGTAAATGCACTAGAAGCACCAGTAAAGTACTCATTTGTAGAATTTTCAGTTTTCTTAGATGACCCAAAGTGCCTTAGCCGATAAACTCCAGGGATAGCCTCTCTTGGCACTGCCCATTCAATGGTTGCTAAGCCATGGAAACTTGTGTTCTCCAAACTCCATTTAAAGTACAAGCTGAAATCATCATCATCAAAAACTGGAACCCATCGCTTCCCTTTAAGCATCTCAACGACAGCATATGTTCCTTCTGTTAATAGATCGTATCTTGGGTTAGCACTCCAAAATGTGGCACTTGGTTTTTCTCCTTTGTTAAATGAACCACTCTTTGGTTGGTTTATATCTTGCTTTATGTCACCGAACTTTTTTCCCGGCGGCGGCAAGTCTCCGGTAGGATTAAGTGCAAGACTGAGTTGAACGGACGAAAGATCCGGTGGCGAGGGACCCTTTTCGACCTTCTCTCCTTTTGCCATATCTTGTGCTAATTTATTGAATTCTTGAATGTATGCTGATAACGTATGTGGTCCATAGAGTGTTGAAGCAGCCTTCATATATCATAATCAAATAAAATTAATTATGACTAATCAAATGTATTATACCAAGGCAGAGCAACCTAAAGTAAGATTTGGTACTTTTAAAAAAATATTTCCCTATATTTTGAAACATAATCTTTCACATATTTTCCTAAATTTTATTTAAAAAAATATTCTTTAGAATATTTTTTTTTTAAAATCTTGAAAAATTCATTACCCATTGCAATAGTCGAGAGCGTTAATGTTTTTATCGAATGCTCCTAAAAATATTTTTTTTCCTTAATCGCCACATAGAATTGATGTTTTTTTTCCCTAAAACGTGAGGATTTTTTTTTATTTAAAAAATATATATCATATTCATAATTAAATTCTATCTTTAGATCTATTATTATTATTATTATAAGAAATTAATTAACATTTAAATTTTACTCAATTTCCAAAAAAAAAAAAAAAAAGGGCTCGTTATATTTGGAATAAAATTTATATTGTTCATTTTGGTATGGGCAGAAAGTAAATGGTACCTCATATCGTTGATGTGTATATTCTTCGAATGTGGTAATGTATTGCGAGTAAGTATTTGTAAGTCCAGCTATTACAATGTGAGTCTCGTTATCAAATTCTCCATTTCCGTTTGTTATTAGCGTCTCCTTAACTGCTTCCCTTAATCTTCGACCCGCCATTGTTGTGAACTCTGCAATCTTCAACTGTTAGTGCTTGCCCTAGACCAAAATATTATTCACAATTAATTTGCAAATTAGGTTAAAAAAATGAGCTAACCTCCTGGTACAGAGAGTATGATCAGTTTCCCCAACCTCAGCATTTGAATGGGTAGAATCGCTGGCTTTATTGATATCAGAAATATGAAAATTAGAAAATATTTTATATAATAATTTCTCATTCGAATGAGCAAATCATAGACGGCTCATTCTTAAACAATTTATCTGACGTCCGAATGAGTCTGTCTGTTTATTTGAACGGATTTATGCATCAATCCAATAAACATAGTGTAATTTTTTTGTTTTTATATTTTCCTATTTATGTTTTAATTCAATAAGATTCATACACTTTAGGGTGGGTAAGTTAATAACTATAGTTTATGATTCTAGTTAATTATAAAAGGTTTTAAACCCTCATTTTAGACATTAATTTTAATCAATAAACTCAATTTTTATTCAGAAACTTAGGTTGTTTTGTTATCTTCACGTATAATCCTGGCTAATTAATAAATCATGGCCCAGTGGTAACATATGTTCTCCCCCAAAGGGGAGAATATGTGTTTGAGTATTGTCTTCAATCCCAAAAATTGGGATTTGGGAGTAGATTTCTCCCCGATTATTTGAGTGGATGTAGATATTTCCGGTTAGGGCTCGTCTCTTAGTAGATGTCTGGGTGTGCGATAATTATATGTATTGAATATCCCAGTAGATTTCAGATTGTATATCTGTTGAATTGTAATTCAAAAAAAAAAAAAAAAAGAGAGAGAACATTTTCATGCACAAGGGAAAATTTCAGCTCATTACCGCCCATGCATAAGGTTCAAACATTTCACCAGAGGAAAGCAGAACAGCCTTGGGCTTTTGGCATTCCTCTTGATACTTGCTTGGCTTTTTCAATAAATCCCTCAACTGTTTCCACAGCTTATTGATCTAAAAACATCATATAACAAACAAAAAAAATCATATAATTTCTTACCTTGTTCATTATAATTAAATAAAATCAAAGAATATAATCAAATTCCTGAGCCCTAACCTCTGTATCACCTTGTTGAAAACCAAATACCCCAGGACCATCTGTAGTTCCAGCGGCGAAGCCTGGACCAAGGGCTGCAGGGCAAGTCTTGACTGTGTTATTTCCACCCAATTCAACTTCAATATTTGTGAAATTTATGTAGTCATGACGATAATCAATCTTTCCCCTCAATTGTTCTGAAGCAGAACTGAATAAATCAATAGCCTTTTGGAATTGCCTTTCTCCTATGATCCTTGTGCTTGATATTTCATCTGGGTACCTGTTAAAAAAAAAAAAAAAACTTCAGTTGAGTTCATTTATTAAGTGGATCAAAATACATTAGTATGTTTAAATGAAATGAAACTATTAGTACCCAGGTCCACGGCCTATACAGAGCTGGTCATTTCCATGGCATGAGGAGTGATTGAAGTCACAAGGCTTTCCAGTATCAATGCAAAATGCTCCCAGCACATTTGGGGTCACATCTCCTACATTTGATTGGCAAAATGCTCCCACGAATAAGGATCCATCATTCTTCCTCACCTTGAAGCCTTGGCTAGTTGTTTTTCCGCATTTCTTTCCTCCAGTAGCCTTGAATGTTTTGCCAGTGTCTATGTCAAATGAATTTTAAACATCGTTACAATCTCACTCTGATCATGGACTCGAATGCATTAAGTGTTTGATAAATATTGTTGCACTTGGTAGTGCAAACATTTTACAATAACTGTCTCAATCCAAAACTGTTCTTTTGCTTTAAAGCAACTTACCCAATGAGGTAGAGAACTTTCTGATTGTTTTGGAGAAAGATTTGTTTGGGGAAGTGAACCAGTCTTCAAAGAACCTGGCAGCAGCGCCTTTGTTGTCGCCGCTGATGAGCAAGTTGTCTCTGGACATAGAGGTTCCATGTGTGGCATACCAACTGAAGGCTCCTATGCTCTTCTCACTTGCTTCATCAACAAATTTCAAAAGGGTCATTTCTTTATCAACATTTGCTGGGTACCGAGCCCTCTCTTCTGCTGGATTGAGCAGATAAGCACTTGGACTCCGGTTTATTCCTGCATTATCTACGTCCCCTGCAGCATAAACAAGACATAAATGACAAGCAAATCATTTTGTTAATTTTCTGAATGAAGATGAATAAATGAATGAACAAACTGAACCTGTGTTGATAAAAATTGAACCAGGCTTTAAATTGTTGTGAGCCTGAACAATGCTCTGTACAATTGCAGTAACAATGGCATCAAATGATTGTTTCACAAATCCTAGAGACGTTATTGAGTAAATCAAATACTGCAAATATCCCCCAGGCCCAGCATGAGTATGTATGCCACTTATTGCTAAATTCTCTTCAGTGTACAAATTTCCAAACCTTCAAAACAAGTAACCTCACAATCAAATTTTGATATCTTATGGTACTTTTTTAAGTTTTACTTAGCTTTTATTATTAATATATACCTGGACTTAAGTTTCTCAAGAACTTTAATAGTAACAAGTTGTGAAGCCATGCCAGCATCAAGATTAACAAAAGCAAATCTTGTTCCATTGGAACTCTGAGCCACAATGAAAGTTCTAGCTCTAAGACGGAAATGAATCCCTGCAGTATTTTGGAAAAAATTGGCATAACCCATCATGTTTATTCCAGCAGCAGGACCTGTCATGTCATAGCTTCCTACTCCGATCAAATATTGGGCATTAGTGGTTCTTATAAGAGCAAAACCAAAACCAATAGCAATAACAAGTGATAGAAAATTGAAGTGTTTGTTTATTTTGATATCCATAATCATATCTCTGTGTGTATGTAGAATTTGATAGCCGTAAAGTTGTATATAAAGTTCCTTAGCTTGGAATTTCTTGGATTTGTTGTGACACTAATGCTTCTTAGTAGTTAGTGATCACTAGATTCTTAAAAAAAGAAAAAGAAAAAGATAATTCGGCACAAGAGAATCATTTCTTGGGTTCCTCAGCATACGGAGATTGATAAGGCGTGATCTTGTCCATTATCATGAGCATTATGCTGCTTTAAAGTCGGAGAAGTTCAATTCCTGAGCTGCTTTGGAAGATTTTTATATGTAATCAGTGTGTTTCACAATTCAATGTTTTGCTTCATTTTACAGCAGGAGTACCGCCCATTTATGCAACAATATAATGAAATGTACATTATGTTGTGTTATTAATTGAAACAATTGTATCGATGTGTATTGTAACAAATGCTAATTCGGTATCGAAATTTGTGTCTCTTTCATATTATGAGTTTGGAACGAAAAAATGATCTCAAATCGCAATTATTATTTTGAGTTGGTAATCCTAAATTTTAAGAGATATTAATAAAAAAATATATATTTAATATAATTGAAAATTGAAATATTATTATACCTGACCCTGATTTTGGGATAAGATTTTGAGATCTCTCATCTGCGATGAAATCCCTCTCCATCCCTACTTCAGACCCATCTCACCATTAAATATTCTGGACCTACATTTGTATTATTTATTATTCTAATTTAAATATTTATGAAAGTGATATAGATGAGATGAAGCGTCTAAATTGATTTTGATTCAAATTTTGTTCGTTGAAATTCAAAAAGCCAATGCATTAGCGAACACTTGGCTGGCTATTCATTAAATAAAGGCCGTTGCTACACGATAAAAAAATTGTGATGGGTCGTTTTAAGAGGATTAATCTCAAATCTCAATCAAAACTTCAAAAAATTAATAAAATATTTCCGCAAGTTGTATTCAAAATATGGCTGCTTTCTGGAGTATTCTAGCCTCAGGCCATTGTCCACGTCCCAAGGTCCACAATTATAAATGTTTATTTAATCCGAAATTAAAGTCCAAAACTTTAATTATTCATTTACTAATTAAAAGCAAAAGGTGAGGAGGATGCTGCCTGTAAAGCAATTAAAGCATCATTACAAGCACAAGCGAACCCAGCGATATTACATTACAGCAATGAAATTATATGAAATTATCAACACAAATACAGCAGCATAAACCAAAATATAAAAGCAAAAACAAAAAATAATAATAAAAATAAACCCATTACGAAGAACTAAACAAACCACACAAACATCATCACAGTACAAATTTTGTCTTCTTAATGGGCAGCACTATCCTTTTCCTTTTCCTTTTCCTCGTCAGTCTTGGAGTGGTATCCAGGAAGCTTCTCCTTGAGTTTCTCAAAAATGCCCTTCTTCTCCTTGGGCTCTCCTTCATGTGCTTCTGCTGTGGTGTGCTCAGCATGATGAGTTGCAGTTGCAGGAGTATGAGGAGGTGGAGTAGTGGCGCCTTGATCTTCAGGTTTCTTGTGCTGCCCTGGTAATTTGTCCTTGATCTTGTCAAGAAACCCCTTTTTCTCTTCTGGGTGAGCTTGTTCTTGGTGGTGGGGTATTTCATCAACTCTCTCGACAGGCACTGTAGTGTCTTCATGCTTCTCTTCTTCTTTTTCTCCAGATATTTTCTCCTTAAGCTTCTCCTTCAGTCCCTTCTTTTCCCTCTTCTTTTTCTTCTTTTCCTCATCATCGCCTTCTTCCTCATCACTTGACTGCACATATATAAAACAATTACATTATGGATACGATCAGTCAGATTTTTTCTCAGAAAAAATGAAACAGAAACTTACACTAGAGCTGCTGCTGTTGGATCGATGAAGCTTCTCCAAGAGACCAGGCTTCTTCTCTTCTTCATCCTCCTTCTTGTGCTCAGAGACATGAACTTTCTCAAACTCAGTGGCAATCACTTGACCCTGATCTTGTTGTGGTTTCTCTTCTTTTTTCGTCCCCAAGAAATCAAACAACCCACGATCCTTGCTCTCCACTGCACCCTCTGTACCAACACTGGACTCGTACTCATGGCTCTTCTTGTTCTCTTCAGCCATGCTTATGAATATCAACAAGCTAAATCAAAAAGATCAATTTAAAGATAAAAGAAAATCAAATGCAGATATAAAAAAGTTTTTGAATTTCTTGGTTGATGGATTTGCTTAACGAGAGTATGAGGCTTTTATAGTATCTACAAAACGCGGATATGACGCGATTAGCCAATCGAAACGGGTTTCTCTGTAAACGACGTGTCCGTTAAATAAAGTGTCAGACAATATATACCCACTCTCTCGAATAAGTAAACAATAATACTCGCCATTAATTTGATGACAGTTGTCTTTTCTTACACGTTTCTAACAATTAAGGAGAGTGAAGCGTTTGCTGATGGGAAAAGAAAGTAGCAGTCAAAAATGGAAAAGAGGAAAGTAGTAAAGAGGGCAGAGAGACACGCTGTAATGTAATGGTGGTGCAGGGATATGACCGAAAGAAAAACTGACACGTGTAAGAAGAGCGTGAAGAGTTGCACTCGGTGGGACCCGAAATTAGAATCGGATTGGGGGAAGGTCGGTGTAGGGGCCCAGCGAAATACTATCAGGTGGGGTCACATTGCAGTTACGTATGTGAAAAGCAAGAGTGCGCGTTTCGAGATTTGCGCGACTCAGTGAGCTGTGTTAAGTTGATGCTATCATTAAATTAAACATTGCATTTTCCCATGATACGTTACTAAGGGGATGGTCGGTTAGATTAGATGTCGCTAATTCCTTTTTAAAATAGATAAAATTAATTAAACAGTAATATCATTTTGTGTGGCCATTTATGCGCGTATGTGGACGTTAGCACGTGATTTGTTCTAATTCTTTGCTATTTGTCTTAGGCTTCGGTGGATGTTAATGTCATTAGTAGCGAATTCGTAGTGAGCTACAAAGACGTGGGCAATGGGAGCAAAAAAAATCCGGGTCCGATTCGATTGGATTCTCCAAATTTTAATTTAGGTTAGTGATTTTTTTACTGCTCAGATCAGGTTTGGGCAAAAAAAATCTAATCTTGTCTTGGGTCAAATTTTTATTAATAAAAAATAAATTTTTTAATTATATAATTAAAATTTTAATTATAAATATATACATTTATAATTAAATTTTTGAAATTTAATATTAAAAAACACTAAAAACATCAACAACAAAAAAATTCTCACTCTTAAATGTATTAAAAAATTTCCACAAAAATAAATATTTTTTTGAATTTTTTTTTAACAAAATTATTTCTATCTGGCCCGGCCCAGCCTGACAGATTTCAGGCCCGAGCCGAACATGACAATGCCCGGGCCCAATATTTTGCCACAGACACTCTGGTATGAATTTTTAATTATTATTTTTTTTAATCTATGGATAGAGTAACTATTTGAGTGAGCTTAGGCTCAATTTAGTGTTGCGGTTAAAAAGTGTGATGAACAAACGATTGTTTATAAGCAGTGTTATGAAATTTTGATTTATGCAAAAAAAAAAAAAAAAAACGAATTACGATATGTTTTTTTAATATTTTAATATTTTTAGCTTTTACAAAGCTCAATTTTAAAAGAAATCACAATTTCTCATCATTAACCAAAAAAACTTAAAAATTATATTTTAATTCAAATACAATTTTATCATATTACCCCATATCAAATCATAATATCAAACATACCATTCCATTGGTCAAAAAGAATTATGGAATTCTGATGAGTGGTCCGTAATTTAAGTAGGGGGACCATCACAGCCCATTTTGTGCTACGTGAAAGCCCATTTTGTGCCTAGTATTAATGCTTTCTGAGCTGGGTTTGAATTTCAACCTTGGTCCAATCCTAATGATGGGTTTCCGTAGGCTGAGATTTTCAGTAACACTAGGGTGTGTGTTGAACTAATGATGCAACAACATGAAATAATTTTAAAGAGGACGATATCAATCCATCATCGTTTTGAATGCAGTCCCGGTTGGCGGGTGGGTTGAAAGAGAGGGGTCTCTGCTTTATCCCGTTCGTCCATAGAATGTGGATAGAACGATTCGTATGTCCGGGTGCGCCCCTACAGAGAAAGCCGGTTAGAAAGGAGCACTGGATCAGTGAGGGAAAAATGCATTGGCTAGCGCAACTTCGGGAATCCACAGGATGGATTAAATGGCCAGCCCTGACTTCCTGTGAATCTGCAAGTATCCACAAAATTGAATTTTGGCTTTCTGCATCTTAAAAGAATCAAGAGGAAAATGGTAATGAAGTGAGTCAACTACTTCTCCCAATTTATCAAAGACAATGAAAGAAAACTTCTTCTTTTTCTGATCCCAGCTTTCCATTTTAAACCCCATCATTTAGAATGAATTTAGTTGCATTAATGCTTGCAATAAGAGATTCTGCAGCGGTACATAAACCTCTCCTAACAACCAACTTCACCCCAAAATTATCATGTAACATTTTCATCCAGTTACCATCGCCATCTTGCTCACTAAGCTGAACCGCCTGCTTCTTTGATACCAAGCCATAGAGACAGAGATTAACATTATCCAATTTTTCAACTTGGGATTTGACCCCCAACATCCCCTGCAACAAGAGCCACGAGAAGTGGACCTTCTGAGACAGAAGAATAGCTATAAAACAAAAAGAACTCGACCAAACGAATCAATCTCTCAGCCCCAAAATATATGTGCAAACAACATTGCAACTTTATTAAGCAGTCCATATCCTAATCTCTAAATTGCATCCTTCTTCTGTTCAGGAAGTTCAGATACAAACTCAATTGTTCCCTTCTAAGCACTCATAATGGGACAATACAAAGAACCCTATCCCCAAGAAACTCCTGCTCACCAGCATAAACCACAACCCCATCAACACCATATCTAATACTCTGAACAGTTCATTGATAAAATATTGGAAGATCGGAGATCCTCAGCAAGTGCTCTAACAGACTGTTCATTCTCTCCAGGAATAAAACAGTGATCACCACCCATCTCATCTCATACGGATCATCCTGATCCCAATAAGTCATTGAAAAATTAGACATCAAGGAAGCATTAGCCTACTCCAAATTTGTTAAATGCCAATTCAAGAGCATTCTCACTTGCAAATCCTAGGCAACTTTTATAAACATTTAAAAAAGCTTCTAGTGCAATACCTAAGGGAACATCAACAGATTTAAATTCCTCAATCATATCATGTCTAAGCTTACAAACTCTATCCAACAACTATTAAATGACACCTCTACTCTAAAATCAGTATCAGAATCAAATGCTTTCCCGTTAGGTAAATACAAATGACAAATATCTCTCACCTTATGAAGTGGCAATCCCAACTGTCTAGCAAGAACACCAAGTGTAAGTGGGTTCCCATTTATTCCAGTGAAGACACTCCCATCAACATCTGATGCACCCACACTCCATCACCCTTCATTTTGTGTGTCTTAATATGCCCGCCAAGACGAGCCCTGCCTTCCAAAACGACAACCTAGACCCCAGCGAAATCAACTACGTCGCTGCAACTAACCCTGCAAGTCCAGCTCCTACAATTACCACATTACCCCTCTCCGCTCCGTTGAATGATGTTAATTTCACTGCCTTAATAGGCGGAACCAATCCAAAATTAATGTACCCATGTTCTCTTAAATAATTATAAGCTGAGTCGACTGGGATTTTATGCTCAGAACGATTTGACTCGAGCGCCTGCTCACGAGTCAACCAATCGGAAACATTCGATCTCCAAAAAGAGAGAATATGATTTCTCACGAAAAAATAATTTGCTTGCCCGGTACCTCCAATTTTGGAAACTACATTGGCTTGGATTTCTTCTTCAATTAGTGAATCAACTGGAAAACCAACTGATATTGCGATTAGGGCTTCAGTGTCAACTTCTTCAGCAGGCAGCAGAATCTGGGCCGTCGAATCCTCGGAGGTAGTCCTGTTTCGGCGGGGCGAGGGTTTTGGAGCTGTTGGACTTTGTGAATTGGAGTCCGAAACGGGAGGGTCGAGCGTCGTATTGGTTCCCGTTGCGTTTTGGAGATCATCAGTTTCCAACTGAGTTTCGAGTTGAATGGGAGAGAGCGCGTGGCGTCTGTCTCCGGTGAAGGCTCGTCGGAAACGACGTCGTCAATTGCGTTGTCGGAGGGTCCGAGCGATGTTTCCATTTTGGCTCATTCAGAAGGCTCTTACGAAGTTACGCCTTACATTGCTTTAAAAGGCAAGCCCAAGCAAATATCACATCATTTGTAAAGAGATTTTATATAACTTACCCCACAATTTTATCCGTTTAAAACCGCCTTTTTTTTTCTCATTTTGGATGGGCCTGGAAATAAAGCCCAAATATAATGGGTTACTCAGGTATTAACCGGGTCACCCCGTCAAATATGTCGGATTTGCTTAAATGCTTAAATGACGATTAAAAATGTGAGGAAAATTATCGTAACAGAGGGTATACGAAAATGAAGCCAGAAGCCAAAAGCAATTGAACAGTGATGCTCTCTCTGCTGTCTTTGTATCAGTGCATCGTTCAATCCGTCTTTTGGCTCAGCGAGATCTGCATTCAGAAACGATTCGTAAAGAAAATTATTGAAAGAAAAGCGAAAGTCAAGGCAGCGATGATAACGCGATCAAATCTCGCAGAGCAATTGAAAGAATATCAAAATCGATCGAAGCACGATTGGGCCTCTGTCTCTTTTTTCTCCTCCACTTCTAATATCCCTTCTTCAAGGTATTTTAAATTCCAATTTTTTTTAATTACAGTTATGAACATTTTCTTTGATATTAGCTGGATTAGCTTGGGTTAGTGGTAATTTGAAGAATTTTCATGATCAGAATGCATTTAATTTGAAGCCTTAATTAATGGTAGTTTGGTATAAAAGTTGCTTTGGTTTTTTCAATTACGTATTTTCGATTCGATTCGATTGGTGAAGAAGGGCAATTGCTGTTTTCATTTTTATTGCCTACGTTCTTTATGTTTCCTTGCCATTCTTTTTTAAGTTTGGACTCGATTTCTAATATTTCCGAAATCTGATAAATATTGTATCTTTTAGAAAATAACGGGACCTGTATTTATGAGATTTTAAATTATATTTTAAACAATTTTGTAGTTCTTATTGATGTGGTAAAAAATAGAAAGTGCAAGAAATCTTGGCATATCCATTTCGATTTAGGTTGGCTTTCGTGCAAGAAATCTTGGTCAATCGAATAGAGCCATTATTGAGTGGGAGTCATTGATAAATTCTTTTAATTCTTTGCTCTGTGATAAGTTCTAGAAAGAAAATAGTTTTTGCCCGATTTGTTCTTTGTGCCTCAATTTTGCATATGATGCTTCTATGGATGCGTAGAAAGTACTGGGAAGATAAGAATACATTTAGAAAATGAGGCAAATTTAAGAATATTGTCTTTGGGATGAAGGGCTTGAACTCTTGTGGATGAGGTTTTATTGCCTACAGCCTACGTTTGCTAGGTTAAGCTTCTTTCACAGAAAATAAAATGTGTTGCTTGTAATTTTAGAGGAATGAAATTGTGCTGTCAATGTACCTTATATCTTGTTGGTGACTATATTGACAAGCTTGATGGTCAGTGCTGTTCAAGTAGACAATTTCATCTCATCTGCTTTTGTTTAGGGAGATCTAATTTTATATTTTGCATGTCTCCTTTTCGCTTCGGTGTTTCTTGAGTAAGAACCCTTCTAAAATTTGTTTGTCTTTCCCCCTCTTTGCTGTGGATGCAGGGTGGATGTTGCGATATTTGTAATATGGGAACTTGTCATTCTGGCTTTCCTGGTCTTTTCAGTAGTTTCATTATACTTCATGCATATCCGACTTGCTATTATCTTAGTTTGCATCACAATACTACTGCTTTTATGCATGAAAGTTACAAAACAAGTGAGATTGGATAGAAAGAAGAAACGAATGATGCTTCTTCCATTGTCTATGTAGAATGATACAAGTTGACAAGTTTTTTCAAGTGACCCAACTTTTGTTCAGTAAAATGTAAATCATGAAAGTTACTGGCCATTGCATTTGGTTTATTTGATTTTGTTGTTTCACACTTTCACCCAGAGCACATTGATTAAAAACAACAGTTGGGCCTCAAAGTAGCGAGTTGAAACTTCTTTCTTGTTTATGTCACTGTATAAACAATGGCCTTACAAATTTTGTGTTATATAATATGAATTGCTGAATAGATAGTTTGAGTTCATTTATTTTTTTCTTTTTTTTTTGAAACGTTGAAAATCTCGCTGTCAAATTACCCGATTCGGGCTTAAGTGGAGCATGTAAAATCCTCGACTGTCTTGGATTCGAACTCAGGATTTGGAGATCAGATCCTGAGCCCTACATCACTAAATTCCCCTTATTGTTTCTTGTTTCTAAAGCAAGGATAGATTATAAGATAATGTTAACAAGGCATTGATCAAGAAAAAAAAAATGATATTGTATAAATTTTCAACACATTTCTTGTTTCTAAACAAGGATAAATTACAAGATAATGTTAACAAGGCATTGATCAATCCAACAGACAGAAACGTCACTTTCAAGTTTCAAATTCCAAGGTCCAGGCCAAGCCTGTTAGTGCCCTCTTTGCCTTTTATTGAGGCTTGAAGAAGTTAAATTCAATTCCCACGGTGGCTAAACTCCATGTAGCTCCAATGACCACTAGAATGCTGAGAACCATTCCCAAAATTCCTAATGCCCAATTGAGGTACCAAATTGCACTATTTTTACTAGGCTTTTTGATTTGTATCCACATGAAACATGGATATGCTAAGGGAGTGCCACTGATATGAAGAACGCCATGCTCCCAAAGAAGATTCTAATCCCCGAGCGAAGCCACCATGGACATGGTTTGTTATATTTGCTAGTGTATTTGAATTCCAAATTGTCAAACACTGGCATAGCATAAATCTGAAAAGTGTAATTTTTAATTACACTTTTAAAGGACACTCGTTAGTATAACTCTATCTTTTAAATTAAATGCAAGTATGGGGTAATTTCTTTGAATGAAAAAAAGGTTGCTTTACTTGTATTTCGAGCACAAGATTATGGCCACGGAAAGCGAAGGCGATTATTCCAAGTGAATTGAGAATACTGCAAATAGAAGCCACGTCAGATTTCTCCTTCACTGGCTCATAGGAAACACCCACAGGCCTGTCTTTAATGATGGACACAACACAACTGACAAGAAACCCATTTGGATTCGAAATCCAAGCAAACCCCAAGAACCGCGAATTTGATTTTATAGAAACAAAACTCTTCCAAGGCCACAAAGAAGACCCACAAAGAACTTGCACTTGAGAACCTTTAAGATGAATCCTTGTAGTATTTTGCTAACAATGGAGACGCCACTAAGTTTGCCAAAACTTAGATAAATCCATTCAAACTTGAAAAGGGGAATCCCTCCCTTACAAGAATTCGGTCATGGCCAAAGCTTTAAGCTTTTGTGTTTTACAAATTTCGTGATTGTTCTCCAAATGAAAAAGAAAGAGAAACCTTAAAGGCATAAAGACAACAATGTCCCTAAAGGCTAAATTACAAAAATTCTTCAAGTCTTCAAAGGCCTTTGAAGCTGATTTGGGCCAAGTGAAGTGGCTTTGGGCCCTCTCTATTGAAGTCCACATGCGTCTCTATTTGTTTGTTGTAATCGGCCATAAAACTCTGAACTAATCACACCATTGCTTCTTTGAGTCTTTTGGTCATCTACCTCGTAATTGACCCTTTTGGTACTTGTAATGGGTCTTTTGCTTTGTTGTCGGCCTGGATCATGTAAACAACCCATATGATTGTACAGTAACTAACGGCTGTGATTGCTCCGATCAGGGAAACACCAGCGATTGAGTTTAAGTTTGTTAAATGAGTTACGTTGCATGTGTCCCAGCACACGATTTTGCAAAATGTCTTCAACGTGCCACCTCCTATCATGACCAAAGTTCACACGTGTGCCACCTGATAGATACATGATAGGGAAGAGTGCAAGCAGCTTCCCTCTCTTTTCACCTGAAAATCCCACAAACAAGCGTTAATGAATTTGCTATATATTTCGCTCATCTTTTATTTATTTATTTTTGCTTCAAATGGAACTGCATGAAAGCATGTATATATTCTACCATACAGGTAGGTCTTATAATTTGGGACGATTGAATCTTCACCATCGAGATAATTATTTGATCTCAATCCCGATCGAAACTTGGGATTTTTAAGATAAAATTAACGATTTGATATTATAACTATCAAATCTTTATCGAGATTCAAGATTTTCTGATCACCCACTTACCAATAACTGACATTGAAAGACGGATGTATCTGCTGTATCGTGTCCCTGATTCCGATTCGTGAAGCTGAATCAGTAGCCATAAAGTGTATAGCTGCCATATGAATACCAATTATAGACATTCAATTCCCCAGCTCCTGCATTAAGAACTGATCATTATCGCATCAAAAACTCTAAAAAAAAAAAAAAAAAAAAATTAACACCGATTCCTGAACTAAGAGTGTGAAACGCTGAGTAGTAAACGTTACCATTCCTAGATTCAGTAATAGGAACTTTGGTGAAGTCATGAATCTAGAAAAACAGATCCACAATATGATGAATTATAAGACAAGTACAAATCGTGCAAATAAAGTTACCATCCAACTCAATCTATAACTGTATGCCATTCTCATTCTTAAAAACTAGCAAAAATATATCAATTGTAAGCTTTTCGGAATTATAATGTGAAATAAAAAGAAAATAAATTGCAAAACGAAATCTTCAGAACTGGTATCATTAGAGACCCGGAGTCTAAAAAGAGAGAAATAACTATTGCAATAAAGAAATTAAAAATTCTTTATTTTATTATTAAGAATCACATACTTTATAAATTTATTTAAGACTCCCAAATTCAGTACCGCGCGATCATCTATATAAACTTTTTTTTATTAATTATTCATTGACATACTAAAAAAGGTCTGCAACTTTAGGCAGCATTGGCAGAAAAAACCTACTTATTGTGCGCTGTCTAATTTGGCAAAAGGTATTGTCAACTTTCCTAGCTCGTAAAATTATTTAAATAGATGAAATGTCGTATTTTTATATGTTCTGATATTTGGAGTGATCATTGACAAACACACTCATACATGGGTGTGACTTGTCATTGGATTGATGCATCATTTACCATTCAAAAAAGACTTATTGCATTTAGAGTTTTTGATGATCCACATACTGCACAAAATATTTATAGAATGATGAAGGTAATTTTTTATGAATATGGTTTAGTAGAACAAATTTTAACAATTGGATTTGATAATGCATCTGCAAATACTGCATCCATTAATGATTTAAAATCCTTATGTGAACCAAATTTAGGGGGTCGATTTTTTCATATTCGTTGTACATGTCATGTCGTAAACTTATGTGTGCAAGACGGTCTAAAATTATTATCTCCTTTCCTTGATCCAATTAAAATGGCACTTAACTGTATTTGGTTATATTCTCAAGTTAGAAGAGAATTGACCAAGTTTTGTAAAATAAATGGTATTAAACCGATTAAATTTTCTAGAGATGTTCCAACACGTTGGAATTGTACTTATTTTCTTTTATGTCAAGCATTTCAATACAAAGATGCATTATGTAGTTTTTTTTCTCAACATGTTCAAAATATCACACTTTATCCTAGTCAATGGGATATTTGTGAATTTTTTTTAGATATTTTAAGAGTTTTTAATGATGTTACTTTAGTTTTTAGCGGTGTTTATTATCCTACAGCACATTTATTTCTTCTTGAGAGCTTGAATATTGTTGGCACTCTCGATGAGCATGTTGACAGTGACGACCCTAATGATCTTGTTTTGCTCGAAGCCATTACTGTTATGAAGGTAAAATGGTTGCATTATTTTAGAGAAATTCTTTTACTTTATCTTATTGCTGTTGTTTTTTATCATAGATTTAAATTAGAAGGTTTGAATGGTGCTTTACAAGCTTACTATGGTTATTTAGGAATATTAGATGACATTGATATTACGAGCATAATGACGAAATTAAGAAGTGATTTAATTATTTTATTTAATGATTATATTGTAAGATATAACTTAGGAACATTAGGTCAATCTAGTAGTAGCGAACCGGTAATTCAAACAAGACTTAACGCAGAGGATCGTTGGTTATTGCAACGAAATAAAAAATCTAGGGATACGACAACTAATAATCCTGAATTAGATAATTATTTATCTATAAATTTTGAGTTTTCTAATGAAAGTTTATGCAGTAAAAATTTTAAAATCCTTGAATGGTGGAACCGGCATCAAAATATATATCATGTTTTATCTATTATTGCTAAAGAGATCTTGGCAGCACCTATTTCCACCGTTGCGGTTGAGCAAGCCTTCAGCTTGGGAGGTAATATATTGGAAGCTAGGCGATCTTCATTACATCCAAGCACTCTATAAACAACAGCTTGTGTGGATGATTGGACTCGAGCTGATATGAGACAACAAGAAGATGCCCCCGATGATTGTGAAGATTTGTTCGATAATGCTTCTGCAACAAGTGCAAGCGGAACCGGAGCCGAAGGATCAACTGATAATGATGATTGATAATTGTAAAATTATAATTTACAAAGGGGATATGTCTAAAAGACTAAAACTTGTAATGGAACTACGTGAGCTTTGATTCCTCTCACCCTTGGAGGATACGTAGGCAACTTAAATTTTTAAAAATTTAAGCTCAAGCTTTTCAATGTAATAAATTTTTTTTATTTATAAATTTAATCTCATTTTTTTATTTTAATTAATTAAAAAAAAAAAATAAACGGAACCGAACCGAACCGAAATCGAACGGTTCGGTTTTAGGTTCCGGTTCCACTTAAGTGTGGAACCGTAAATCGGCCGGTTCGGTTCGGTTCCGAACCAGAACCGAACCGCCGGCCGGGTCTACTCTAATGTGTGTGGTCCATTGGAGGTTAATTCACTAGGTAATAATAAGTATTTTCTAACTTTTATTGATGATGTTTCTCGAAAAACGTGAGTGTATTTTTTGAAGACGAAAGATTAGGTCATATATCACTTCAAGTTGTTCTATGCCATGGTAGAGCGTGAAACATGAAAGAAACTGAAATGCCTCCGTACAGACAATGGAGGCTAGTACAGTTCCAGAGAGTTCAATGCGTATTGTGGAAGATATGACATTCGATATGAGATGACTGTTCCACGCACCCCACAATATACTGGTGTAGCCAAAATAATAATTATATCATTATGGAGATTGTCAGAAGCATGATCAGTATGTTAAACGACGAAAGCCATTATAGGAGAAACTGTTCGTGTCGTCTGCTATCCGATCAACAGATCAGCATATGTACCGTTGAATTTTAAGATTCTGAAGAAAATATAGTCTGATAAGAATCTCTCATACTCTCACCTCAGAGTATTCAATTGTTTAGCCTTTTCACATATATCCAATAAGCTCGGCCAGAAACTTGATGCAAGGAGAAAATTTTGGATACATACTATAAGACCTGAAGGAAAAGATGGTCAGAAGAAGTCGGGATGTAGTGTTTCATGAAGACTAGACAATAGAAGATATTGGAAAGCCTACAATATCTTCTTCCAGTGCCGACAAAAATTCAGAGCCAACACCAGCATAATTGGCCACAGATAGAGTATACAATGAAATTTCATAAATATAACTAAAGGAGACATATGATGATTTTGAGCATGGGAGACCCATCTCGCTCTATCGGAAGCTATAGAAAAGAATGTTGAGCAAGAATAGCTGCAACCCACTCCACTAGAAGCTATAAGATCATCCAAATATGTGGATTATGACAGACCTTCTGAAACCAATGAACCTCAGACAAGAAGATCTAAGCGAGGCCGAATTTCATCAACCAGATATACGGGATCTGAATATATTCTTCTTATGGATGAGGGGGAGTCAAAAGAATTTCCCACAATGCAAGAAGACACTCGAGAATAAATAGGTGAAGGAAAAATAGCAGCAAAAGAGTATTGTGTAGAGACACGACAAAATGTGTTGTGCAGAGACGAAGCTGACATGACAACAAAAGTGGTCACACGGGATAAACTAAAGTTGTGCAGAGACATAGTCATCAGGTGATAATCATTTGGGATGCAACTGGAGGGGGAATTATAGAGTCCAGCTTGCATCCTCATGCATATTCATGCATTGTCAAAAATTATGTTCACTGTTGTCAAAAGTAATTGCCACCTTTTGGCAATTATGCAAACTACCAAAATAATTTTAGGTAGGTTTGTATTTTTGTTGAATTTTGAGTCATGAGATTTGCTATATACGGGGAGCTCATTTGAGAGCTCAAGTACCCCCCAACAAGAAAGCTCCATGTCTAGAGAGCTTGGGAGAAAGTGTAGTTATAGTGAGATTTTTTTATACAAATTTTATATTACTTGTAAATTATATTCAAATAGTAATAGAAGAATTTATTTTTCCTCATAAATACTATTCAGGGATAAAAAAAATCACAATAGATCAGTTACTAGCTAGAGACCAAAGACACAAACAATGCCTTAGAGAAAATTTTGAGACACAAGATTTTGAACAATATAAATCACATACTCCAAAAACGCAGCGTTGCGTGGCAAAATTATTGGCCCTTCAGTGGGTAACCAAACTCTTCCTCAGACATCTTATAAATAAGTCTCTGAAAATGGTTGTGTGCAAATATGCTAAAGGAATCACAAAACGTCTCATATCAGTTGAGTACAATACAAAATGGCCCTTGTTAGCTTTCTTACGTACATCGCCTGATTCTGGGCAATGCAATCTATCGTCAACCGACGCCGGCCATTTTTTGCCATTTCAATGCAATGGTAATGAGTTTTTTCAAGCTAATTATGGAGATTTTTGTAAAAGCGTTGAAGGCTCTTGTAATGGCTTTGGAAATTTTATACGTGTGTGATGAGTAAATACATGTGTTTTAAGGCAAGTTTGATCCGAAACCATGTGCTGATTTGATAGAGGAGATGGTTTTAGAAGTGGACTTGTTTTGCAGTTTTGGAATTTATAGAGGATTTAAGTTCGAAAACATTAGGACATAACAAGCCACATGCCACATGGATACTGACACTGTCTCGAAGGCTTGTACCCGTGCCGTTTGTAAGTTAATTTATACTTTCATTATAATATTAATAAATTAATTTATATTTTTAATAAATATTCTCTATCAAACGGTATCACATTGACATAATAAGAAGCGACGAAGCTGATCACGCCCATCAATTTTTTTTTTTCAGTTTCGAAACCATATATTATGAGCCCAAAATAAATAATTATAACTCAAGTTAATATCTTGTAAAGTGAAATCTAAAGCTACGTCAGATCAAACGACCCATGCCCAACTTCAAAAGTCCAAAACAGGATTCATCCTACACATGCAATGTTAAATTTCAGTAGCAAGGCAATATATATATATAAACAGTCGTAGACAACATAAAAGCAAGCAAAAATAATAGACGTACATAAATTCTTACATAAAATTATTACATCTCTCTCACTGTAGCTACAGTAATCACTGTAGCGATCACTGTAACTACAGTAAGAGAGGTGTAGTAATTTTCGGTAAGAATTTATGTATGTCTATCATCTCTCAAAAGCAAGATACTGAGTGCGAAATAGAACTATTACTTTTCAGGTCCTGTTTGAGCAAAAGCCCCAAGCATTCAAAGTTTGGATGTCGCAAGCTTTACGAGATCCTTCCTAAGAATCTTGCCTGATGGATTCTTGGGTATCGAAGCTACAAATGCTACTCTCCGGATTCTCTTGTATGGGGCAACCTGCAAATTTTAACTGCTTGTTAATAACCAAAACATCAAAAAAAATTATGTATTAAGTTGAAGTTAATCCGATGAAACACACCTGTCCTGCTACAAAATCCATGACTTCACTCGGAGATAATCCACTTCCAGATTTCCGTACCACGTATGCCATGGGATATTGCCCAACCTCCTTATCAGGGAACCTGAAATACAATATATGATATTAACTCAGGCTCCATTTTCTTTTATTTATTCACTAAGATTTTAAAAAAAAATTAAAGAGCATAACTCTTTTCGAAGGAATAAACTTCCAGTAACCGCCTTCCTTTATCTTTAACACTGATAATTTATTAGGTGCTTATTTTTCATACAAAAGACTTACGGTATGACAGCAGTATCACAAATTTCCGGATGAGTAAGTAACAAAGCCTCTAGTTCAGCCGGAGGGACCTGCCACATTGACAGACAAACTATGGGAGCTTGTTATTAACCTAACTTCTGTCAGAATATGAACCGAAATTTAAACTACATAGCATACAAATCAACATGGCAATGTTATTCTTGCATACATTAAAAGGATGGCTCAGCGTCATGGACTCTGAAGAGGATTCTATATGTTTCCGTGACTCAAACATGTGACTTCAGGTCAAAATGAAATAACTTTACCATTACTACTAAGACTCATTATTAAAAATACGAAGGTCAGTCTGAAAGAATGAATACAGAATGTTTCATTCACCTGATAACCTTTATACTTAATCAGCTCCTTCAAACGATCAACAACAAAAATGAACCCATCATCATCAATGTAGCAGAGATCTCCCGTTCTTAACCATCCCTCAGAATCAAGTGTTGATTTTGTAGCTTCTGGATTGCTAAAATAACCTGCGACAGGAGCCCCTTGAAGTATTAACCAAAATAACAAACCTACCTTACATGTAAAGCTAATAGGATAGCTATTTCATATTTGTTGATGTTTACAATGAAAGAGGTCAAAAACATAAATTAGTTCAAAATATTTAAGGCATGCTTTGGCAAGTTAATGCAATATTTTTTTCTCCTCTTGATGAAATTAAAATTATTTCTATAGCTCATCGGATTACACAAGTCACCTGGCCTTAGCCATCATAAACTGAATGTATTGAGAACCAAGAAATACAAAAGTAGTTCAATCAACTTATCAGTAGAGATTTTCTTCATTGGCTAGCTAGTATCATTAGACCTTAATTAATTGTTCAATCAATAAACTATTTTTCTCCCTATATGGACCACTTAGAATATAAAAATATCCTACTTGTGAACTTGCACAAAAGCTAAAGTCTTGTATAGTGAGTAAAATATATTTGTTTGACCAATAATGGAAACGAACAAGGCTCCCATTACTCGTTTAACCAATAAGTAACGACGTCGTTTCTGAAATAGTGGAACTCATATTACAATGGATTATGGACCAATTTTATATAACCTTGTAACTAAATAATGTGTCACATAGGATAATTTATTCTAGCAAAACAACAAATCTAAAAGTAAATGCCTAAATGGGACCCTGCTGACGCTATACCTTTCATGATTGTGGGACCCTTAATCCAAAGCTCACCCGTCTGATTCACCGTCAACGCATGGCCACTATCTGGGTCCACGATCTTCGCCTCCATGCTCGGCGACAGCAGCCCCGCCGTGCCATACTTCCAAGTCTCCTCCAACGAATCCGTTGACGCCGCAATGCTCGTTGACTCAGTCAACCCATATCCCTGAAGAATCCTCACAGTTGGATATTTCTTCACGAATGCCTCTATCATTCCCCTACTCACCGGGGCCCCACCGGCTAAAACTGATTGTAGCGAACTCAAGTCGTACTTTGACCGTATCTGATCCGCGCTGTTTATTAAAGCCACGAGTATTGACGGTACCAGAGGCAAGTACGTGGCGCGGTACTTTGAAATCGCTGATAGCATTTCGTGCATGTCGAATTTTGAGAGAACCACGACCGTCGATCCTGTTGCCAAGAAGCCCGTGGCGAACGTTGCTAAGCCGTAGATGTGAAACATAGGAACGGTGCAGATGAATGTTTGCTCTCCGTCCGCTAAATTAATTCTCCCCAATCTTGTTTGTACCATTGCTATCAGATTGCGGTGTGACGATACGACACCTTTACTAGCGCCTGTTGTGCCAGATGAGTAGAGCAGTGTTGCGACGTCGTTTTGGTTGACACGATCTATAACGGTACGGGCCCCACTTGGTTCCTTCTGCGTCATATGTTCTAAAGTAGTTACGATTTTGATGCCTTCAGTTGAGGTATTTTTCTGATCGTCGAGGAGTACGATTGGAAGCGATGAACTGGCGAGTTTTGGGACGAGTTGGCTAATAGTGAAGGCGAGGAAAGGTTTCGAATCGGCGACTTGCTTGGCGATTTCTCGTTCGGTGTTGAGAGGATTAGCGGTGGTGATAATGGCACCGAGAGACATGACTGCGAGGCAGACAACTGGAAAGAAAATTGAGTTGGGGGAGAGGAGGAGGATGACGTGACCTTTTCTGATTCCCATTTCAGATAAACACGTGGCGACTGAATCAACCGCTCGCCAGAGCTCGTCGTAGGTGACGTGGCGGCCTGTGGAAGCGTCGATGAAGGCTGTCTTGCCATTATGGGCCTGCGAGGAGATGAATGTCGTCACGTCTAGAGACTCTTTTGGTGGTAGTGGAATTGGCTTGCGTTTGCTGTAGAAGATGGAATTTGATTTGCAGAATCCACTTCTCGTATCAATACTAATGTCTGATGCCATCGTCAAAGCCCGAAGGTCTCTCCTGTTTCGTCTCTTGGTCAAGACATGAAGAAAAACTCATATATTACCGTTTCTGCAGCAGCATTCAATCAATAAAGGACACAAATTTTAGTTATTTCTCTTTCGAATAAGACGTGTCATTAATTAATTGGTTAATTTTATAAGGATCATCCCGAGTTGTTTTCCAATACATGATCAAGGTTTTGAAAATTTTAATGGCTTTTGCATGGTTTTTAAAATAGGACCGGATCGGTTGGTTCGACCGGTCGAACCAGGATTTGGTCTTGTGTCCGGTCCGACCAATACATAATAATCAGGGTGCTAAAAAACCATTGATAATCGGTCAAATAACAAGGAGGGATAAGATATGTATTGTACTTAGCCCAAAAATACATATTAGAGGCCTAAGGATTCAGAAAGACATAAGAGATTTGACAGAAGGGTCCGACCTCATTATACAAAATGGTTCATGCAAGGGGTGAGTATGTTAGTGATGAAGTAGGTTGGTACGCCGACCTGACCTAGAGAAAAAGTATTGGATTTGATTTCAATTAAGTATTTGTGGAAACCGACCCGAAGGGATCCATGCTTAGCAACCCGACTTGATTGAAAATGTCAGATGTAGTTTTGACTAATATCTTCCACCTTGGTATGCTGACTTGAGGAACGAACATGAGATCACAAGACGACCTGTGTTAATGTCATGTAAGCTATGCCCTAATTGAGATGATAAGCTTTTAGTAGGCTAATGATAACTGTGGGAGAAGCAACCGTTTTTCATTGGAAGTAGTCATTGTCAGTCAGTATATGGCAGTACAGAGGCAGGAATGTGACAGAACATAGCCGCCATAGGCCGGTGCCGTGACAGAAAAATGGGCTAATGTGATTGGTCGAATTGTGGGTAGTTGTGGATAGTTGTTACTGCAATGATGAAAGAGTGACATGAGCTGACGTCATGGGCGGTGGAATAGTGGATTTGGAAGCCTATATAAGGAGGTTGGAGTCTCATATTCAAGAGATAACAAATTTTATATCTAAACACTTATAGAGAAGCCAAGAGCAAAAAATATAGAGATAGATAGAGAAAATTGGTCGGTTTTTTGACCATTTAGAAGAATTGTAACGGGCTAATGTAAGACTCGATGTATTGTAAATTCTTTATAAGTTCATTATCTCATTTGTAGCTCGGGTCGATTTTGACCCCGAACAATAATTAAATACACCTTTTTTCTTTCGTGAATGTAAGTTAGAGTAATTCTCCGTTGAACAACGTAAATTCTTGTCTCTGTGATTTATCTGTTTACCTACTTAATTTGAATTTGATTCATTATTAACCAAACAAATTCACTATCCGATGGATTAATTTCTCATTTTACCCTTCGAATTGAAAACAACCGTCGACATCTAATTTCTCTATTATTTAGTTGGACATGGGTTACTTTGCTTGTGGTAAAGAAACCAAATATATAATCACTACCAATTCCTAACACTACTACGTCTCACTACAAGAAAAAAGGCCTTTATGACACTAAGGTTAGTGACACTAGGCTAAAAGTGTCAGAAACGACGTGTAAATGGGCATATTTCCGTGTTTTTCACTTAATATCAATAATTACTGACACTATGGTATCAGCGATTTTAGTGTCAGTAATTACTATTACAATAGTATCAGTAAGAAATAAAAAAAAAAAAAACGCGTAGTCGTCTGGAGTCGAACCAACACCTCGCGGAAGTGACGTTTTTCGCATATATTACTGACACTAGAGTATCAGTAAATTTAGTGTCAGTAATTAATGATACCTTAGTATCAGTAAAAAAATTAAAAAAAATATTATTTCCTTAAGTCTGCTGGGACTCAAAATTGTAACAATGATATAAATTTTTTTTTTATTGTAAGGCTTTACCACTGGGCCAAATCGTGACTTTTGTTCCTTAAACCGCGGTTTATAAAAATATATATGTATTTGTCGGGTCAAAACCTGAACCGTAGTTACCAAATCAATCTTAGTAATTTAGGGTTCCTCTCATTCCCATTGATATAAAATCTCACCATCGGGACACATTAATAGCACTTTGTTGTTCGTTTGATTAATTAACATTTTTAAGATTCAGATCACGGTTCACGCTCACAGCAGAGATGGCTGTCTCTCTGCGGTTCGCTCTTCTACTATTCGCTGCTTTTGTTTCATTTCAGTTGATCTACGCTTCTGATGATGCCACGGTACCGTCTTCTTCTTCTTCTTCTTCTTTATTTTAAAAAAAAAATTTGATGTGTTGCTTGTGTTTGTATGTATACGAATCTGATGATGCCACGTTTCAGATCTTGTACGAGTCGTTTGACGAGTCATTCGATGGACGATGGGTCGTTTCTGAGAAAGATGATTACAGAGGTGACTTTTTTTGTTGTTGAAGTTTTTGATCTGTATTTATTAGCCATGTTAAGGAAAGTTGTTGCTTTTCTTGTTACTTATTAAGTTTTGGAGATTTTAATTATTGTTGATTTTATTCCAAGTGATATAATTGCGAGACGAGATATTTAGAAACTAGAAAGTGGAAACCATAAAAAAATTAATAGGTTTTGGTGCATTTAGATTATAGACATAACCCCTCCATCCATTCGCGTGTGAGTTTGTGTTAAGTGATTTGATTAGGATTCATTTTTTAACTTTAATGTGGCGAAGAAATATGTTTAAAGTATTTCTCTGTGTGTGTGTTTGTGTGTTGTGAAAGAAGTGTTAGTTGTTGTGTTCTTCGTGTTGGGATGCAGTGGTTCTTAGTGTTTTGAAGGTATTTGTGTATAAGAGATCAAGCAGGGAGTTATCTTTTAGATTTTCATCGAGTCCTAACTTACTGTTGACATTCCAATACCTGTGATTTTGCCAGCACAACAGTAACAGTATCAGGATTTGATTCACGTGCCACAGTGGCTTTTTTCTGGTTGTTCCCGACATTTAGAATATTTTTTCATGTTTTTAAGATTATGACTTGTGTTGTAAACTCTAATATTGGAGATTTATTTAGAGATTTGCTAAATTGTAATTTATCCGTCACTGCCACTCTTGCTAAAGAAGCCGCTCTCTACTTTCAGTCTCGTAAGTTCGATGAGTGCCTCGATTTGCTCAAACAGCTGTTGGAGAAGAAGCCCGATGATCCTAAGGTGATTTTAACACTTATCTTTAATGCTTGATGATGGATCTCCTTACTTGTTTTTCTGGTTTACTGTTGGAAAAGATACGCCTTTGATTGAAATCTTAAAATGTGAGTGAATTGAGATAGTAGATTTGTTGGAAGACTGAGCATGACTGTTATTAAGCACTAGAGTAAGTGTCTCTGTGAGCTAAGAAACTATTTTTAGCAGAGTTACAAAGTTATTATATATGATATATTTGTGGTGTGATATGCAACAATATTGAGAATATTGTCTATGAATCTGAATCTGAATATTGATATGATAATTCTTTTTTATAGTGTCCAATGCAGCCTGGAAGTTTTGAATGCGGTTATATGTGATGAAATACTGCAGCAAATGTACCCAATGTGAACATTCTAAAAGACAATGTAAGTTAACAATAGTTAAGTTTTATCATTAGTCAATTAAGATATCTTACTGTTTAAAATTCTAACTTATAAATTTTTTAAAGTTCAAGGGGATTAATGAGTACACTCTGGAAGATATAACGCAACTCCGTGATGATTGGGCAATATATGTTGCACATATAATCACACAGTATAATGAAGAGGCAATTACAAGGACATGTTTTACAGAGGTGATTATTACTTCCTATTTTTTCACTTTAATTCATGACATATTGGGAAATCTTCTATTCTTGCAGAATACAAATGACAAGGACAACATAGCTATTGTTCGTTGAGTTAATGAAGTAGTATGGTATTTCTCTTTTCTGTAAATTAATACATTCTTGTTTCTACTTTTAGCTTAGAATTTTTTCCCCAGATTTTTTACTTCAGTGAAAGCAATATGAATCATATCTTTTATTTCAGTTTTATGCCCTGATGGGTTTAATTTGGTGGGTTAATTTGTTTTATTTGTGAGTTTTGCTAGTGGGTAAGATTGCTTTGAGACTTGAAAGTTAAAACAATCATGATGTAAAATATTCTATTAACAGTGTCTCGATGTTCTCTATGTCAGACATGAACTTGGAGATAGTTTTTTACCTGATGAAGTTTTGCCATGTTCTGATTGATACTTGTTGAAACCTTTGGGGGATATGGCACATGTCATCTGATGTGCTTTGAGGTGCAGCATGAATGCTATGAAAGCAGTATTTGATATATTGAGATCTAACATGTTTATCTCATCTATTTTTATGGCAATTACCTGGAATGTTACATTCTAGTACATTTTGAGCTTTGAACTTTTAGTTTCCAGGAATTCCATAATGAACAACTATCTTGTCATCTTGATTTGCTTCCTGCATTTGGAAACAGTATTAGATCATGTCATCTGATAAACTTCATCTGGTTCATGAGATCCTTTTATTTCAGTTTTATGTCCGTCTATATGTGTGTGTGTGTGTGTGTGGTGTGTGTGTTATTGATTGTTTGTTTTGGTGATTATGTAGCGGTATGAAAGATACAACTTGTTATTATGGATGCCATTTGGTTTTTTATATGCATGCTCTTAGGTTGTTGGTATGGTTATTGTCAATAAGTGCTTTATGTGACAAAAATTAGATTAGGGTTATATTTTGTATTTTATTTGGATGTAGTTAATGTTTTTATTTATGAAGATATCGATTTTTTTTGGAAGTCCATCTAATTATTAACATTTGGTTTATAATTTCAGATTTTGTGCCAGATATCATATTGTTGGGGGATTGTTGCAGGCTTCTCAACAAGTATCATGAATTTTGGTGGGGGCATGACATTTTGATGGGACTTTAAGAGTAGTTTTTGAAATATATATATGTTAATTTAAAGATTGTCTATGGAGTTTTTGTATTCATCATGTGATACTGTTGAATTGATTAATACGATTAATCTATTATATTGCGAATTTTATATAAATGTAATTTTTTAGTTTTTTATTTCATTGAGTTGGTATATATATATATATATATATTTTATGATTAATTTAATTACAAAAAATAAGAAATATAATTGTGAAATAATACGATTTTTAAATTTTAAAAGATATTGACGGATATTGATACTATAGTAACAATAATTACTGACACTAAAAATCAAATATATGCGATATACTGATACTGCAGTGTCAATAATTTACTGACACTAAAATAGTGTGAGAGATTACTGATACCATAGTGTCAATAATTTTTTGATACTACAGTATTAACGTTTACTGACACTAAGAATCACTGACACTAGAAACTAGTGTCAGTGATTTCTGGCTGCGGCAACACTGACACATTTATATAGTGTCAGTAAAACCCTTTACTGACACTAATTTAGTATCAGTAAAAGCCTTTTTTCTTGTAGTGTCTGCCATCTGTTTGTTTATTTGACTCTTTCACTTCCTTTATTAATTTTTGTTATAGGTGTTATTTGGATTGGTTGGCCACAATAATTTGATTATATTTAATATTAAAAATTATTAAAATTAATGATTATAAATTTTTTTTTTTATAGATATATATTGTGTTATTTTTATTTTTATTTTTTACAAAAATAATAATCCATTGAATATTTATGATCACCATTCGATCACCGGACCGATTTTAAAATTATTTGCCCTTTTGCTAAGAGTAGGCGTAACCTTGACTTGTTGTAAATAATTGGACGGCGTCGTGTCATATGCTTATATTATATCCAAAAATATGTCATTAGTTTGTCCAGTATGGTAGTGACATGGATGCAATACATCATCTTGGTTTATCTGCTTCTCTTTGTCGTGCCACTATAGCTCTCATTTTCGTTTAGAATTTTCCTTCTATTGGTTGGGTTAAAGCAAATTGGTGGTTTTTCCAAATATAATTCGGAATTAGTTATAAGTGGTGGTGTTTTAAGAAATCTTCAAAGTGAATTTAGAGGTGATTTTCGCGAATGGCTTTGGATAAATATTGGATAAATCTTTGGCTTGAACCTGATTTTTTTTATTTTGGGAATTGTTAGAAATCCCGTTACCAAATCATCATTTCCGGATTTAAATAGAACAGATAAAATTTTCGGACATTCGAACCCTAAACCTCAAGGCTTGAACCTGATTTAGCTTAGACTATTTCCCTTATTTTTTGTTTGATTGTTCTTTCTTTTTATTTCCAATAAATTAGCCTCTGATAGTTTGATGTAAGGTTTTATTTATAAAAATAAAATTTTTAATTTTCCAAAAAAAAAAAAACCCATGTCAAAGATTTACAAGAGCTATCGGGCCAATATGGGTCCAATTAGAGGAAAGGCCAAGCCCGTGGGCTAAATATGTGATTGGAGGGCAAGATCCAGTGCGGCAAATTGGGGAATTCAAATAGTGATACTTTGAACGAAGGTCAACATATTTACATCCGACGGCTCTCATTTTAAAATCAAGAAACATAAAGATTAAGCACACCGCAGTGTCTTTAGAGGCTGTGTCTTGAATCATTTCTGTTTTCTGATAAAGCAAGCGAGAGAGAAAATGGGCGGAGGAGATCATGGAGAGAGCATCACGTACAAAGGAGTGACCTTGCACAAACCAAAGCGATGGCACACCGTCACCGGCAAAGGCTTGTGCGCCGTCATGTGGTATCTCCTTCACTTTTTCGTACGCTTTAATTTACTAAAACCCTAATTTTTCATGTACATTTTAGATTAATTATGTAGCATCACTCGTTCACTTATGAAACCAGCGATTGAATCTAATAATTTTGGGTTTGTTATGCTCCGATCTAAATGCCTTTGCTTTCTTGAAATCGTTAATTTTGATCAGAGATGAGTATTCTGATTGTTTGGCAATTGGCATGATTTTATGTTATTCGGTCTCATTGGTTGTGAGCTTAATAAGATTGCTTAGCTGATGATTAAGTTTCGATACTTTTCGTACACAGTAAGTAGTTGTACTTAATTTTAATGCTTCTCTTTCATGGATAATATAGCTGTTAGGGCTTATTGGAGAAAGAAAAAAATAAGTTTTATTGTGGGAGATTAATACCCACTTATGAAAATGTCTTTTTTCCCTGTGTTCCTGGGATCCAATGCGGGAAAAATGGTAAACCTTTTTATTATTGTAATATTGTTAGTTTGGTTCTAGAAATGGAACATTCACGAAGTTGATAATTTTACTGCTCTTTGTTTCCACTGAGTTTGTTTGTGTAATTTTTGTTGTTTCAGGTTTTGGGTTCTCTACAGGGCTAAGCAAGATGGTCCTGTAGTTTTGGTAAGACTTATTTCTGTTTCAACTTTCTTTTGAAGTGAGTCCTTTGTGTTGCTAGTATTTGAACTTCTTCTTGGTTTCATCAGGGTTGGAGACATCCTTGGGAGGGCCATGATGACCACGGCCAGGGGCATGATCATTAGGTACTCCTATTTTCTGTATCAGTTGTGGATGATTAGTTGAGGTAGCTTGATATCTTTGAGTGTGACTAGGTTTTTCATGTTAAGATTTTTAAAATGACAGTATTTGTGGAGGAGTATTTACTGCTTATTGATGCTTGATTCCATAACATTAGTTATTAACACCAACTGTTTTGACTTTTCTAATTTAATGTATGGACTATGTATTGTGTACTTCTCAGGTGTGAATTTTGATGATAGTAACCATGATTTTGACAATGATGAAAAATTAAAATTGAAATAGCCATCCTATATTCCTATTGTGTGTGCAAGTCAAAATACCTTTTTCTGTCAAGTCTTGTTTCATCATTGTCTTGGTGTTATTACACCCTTTTTTTTTTGGAATCATTGTAAACCCCGCCGCCAAACCACCCCTTCCGGGTTTAAGCGGAGCATATACAACTCTCGGCTGTCCCAGACTCTTACAAAAAACGCACTCCCTGGATTCGAACCCATGATCTGAATATGAGATTCTGAGCCCTACACCACAAAGTTACGCCCCTTGGGGACTTGGTGTTATTACACTTGATCATTTAATCAACAATAATTTACATAAATGTTCTATTCTCATTTTCCCGAACTTTTGCCTTAGATATAAAGTGTAATATACATTTACACTGATTTATTTAAAGAAAAAAAGTATTAAGTTACACAAACTTTGGTGTTATGGTCCTTTGGTGGAAGTAGACCACTAATGCAAATGTAAATGATAAGTGAGAGTAGTTATTTAGTTATTATGTTTTCATATTTTGCTGATTTTCTTGCACCTGAGAAGGTGATGAACAGTTAGTTTAAATTGTTGGCCATAAGTATTCCTCTCATATTACTTCCTTCAAGTAGATGACCCATAAATGAGCTAGATAAATGGTACTTCCATGCCACATGTCAAGCGAGGTAGGGAAGGCCTAATTTGATATAAACAGAAACCATCAAAAGAGACTTGCGTTTTATGGAACTTGATGGAACAATTATCTCAGATGGAGTACAACGGTGTTGAATGATCGATTTAGTCGTCCCCATCTAGTGGGAAAATGCCCTGTTTGGTTTTGTTTGAGGGAGAGAAGTGACTTTATTTCTTCTCATATATGCAAATTTTAAGTGAAATCGAGAAAACATGATTATGTTGTATTGATTGCAGGCGTCCCGTTGAGAAGCCTGATGGAGAAGCCATGAAGGGTTCTTTTGAAGGATTCTCAGTTCCATCGTGGTCTAGATCATGTTTGTTATTTTATTTTATTCAATAATCTGCTGTGATGGGCATCATGTCATGGACATCAAATCTATATGTATAATCTATAAAAGCTGAAGAAAATGTAGCTCTCTCATTGCTTCTAAGAAAATGCTGCTCTCCCTTTATTTTGAGGGTATATATTGAATTGAGATAGGTAATTTAGAGAGCTTGAATTGACGAATTAAATGTTTAATTTTTAAACTGGTATTAAAGATGAAAAGCTATTCCCTTTCCTTTCTTTAGTTGCAAATTCTTCATATATCCATAAATCAAAGTAACCAAGAAACCGTCATCTAATTGGTTTCTCTCAATTCTTTTCATTTCTCTTTATAATCTATAATATCTTTATACTATCTTTGTATTGCTTTAAGTGTGTTTTTTAATACCTATTGTTGATTTTAAGTTTCTTTATTTTTTAAAAATATAAGAAGGTAGAAGATCAAAAAATGCAATTAAATAAATTAAAAGAATCCAAAATGAGAATTATGTGGATGAATAAATATGGAAATGAGAATTATGGTGGGCGCGGCTCTGTTGAAAAGCAACAAATATTAGTCTATTTCAGGCTAAGCTATCAGTTCATGCTTTGTGGGTACCGGAGGAAGAGCGGTATTGTTTATTGAGAAATGCTAACGAGTGTCCGTTAAGAATTTATCTAAGGAAAGTTTTGATGATAAAAAAAAAATCATAAGAAAGAAAAAATTCATTAATGTTTTGACGATAAAAAAAAAATATCATCAATGATTTGCCCACATGGTGAAGCAATGACCTGGAAATAGCGATTTGAAATTACAAAATCAAAAATAAAGAAAAAAAAATAGAGAAATGTGAGGTTTCGTATGGATTCTTGTATGAGAGTTACATAACTTCAAAACCAATTCACACAGGTAGAGCTACGAAGGTTAAAGACTCACGTAAATTTATTGATTTTCATTTTCATTTTTTGTTTTTTTATTTAAAATTTTTCAATTTTCTTACGAGCATGAGAAGAGACATTAGAAAGCCAAGTTATGTTTTTTGAGATTCTTTACCTATTAAAATGTTAAATTTTATTTAAACTCGTGCATTGTGCGGGCGTTCCAGTAAAAATGTACACTGTGGTTTCAATCGTTCAGTCATTGTGAAGTTAAATGAAGCATGAATTTAGTTACTTTGGGGTTTTTGTTGTATCAGGATTCAGGAGAAGGTTTTTCTGTCCGGTTTGGTATATTGTATGGGCTTCGTGATCCAATAAGTTTTCAGATTATCCTATCATTTGACATATTTAATAAGCTAATTTATAATCTCAGTATAATATTTATAAATTAATTTAAATTCTCAATTAATATTCTCCATTAAAAGATACTTATAATTATTATTGGGTTTGCCTCTTTAATGTCTGCTACTGCTTGACGGCTTCCATAAGTTGTCCCCAAGGGGTGTGGCTTGGTGGTGTAGGGTCCAGGATCTCACCTTGAGGTTCTGGGTTCGAATCCAGGGGATGCACTTCTTGTAAGAGCCAGGGACAGTCGGTGGTTTTACCTGCGCCGCGGCCCAGAATGGGTGGTTCGGTGGCGGGGTTTCCATCGTTTCAAAAAAAAAAAAAAAAAAAAAAAAAAAAGGCTTCCATAAGTTCACATACTAATTGTAGTTTGTGAAAATTGAAATTAGACATTGGGTAATAGCTAGATCCAAATTATAATTTCTTTGCATAAAAATCCTGCACGATTGATTCGCCGTCTTTTCAACTCCTCCCCGAGGCCCAAGCTCTATGACAGAGCTTCTTTTTTTTATTATTATTATTATTATTATTATTATTATTATTATATAAGTCTACAAAAATATAATCTCTGAAATATACTAAAATATTGAATATAAATATTTATAACATATCTAGAATTATATTTATAATTGAGACCAGATAAAACTCTAACTTAAATATGAGAAGAAATCAACTCTAAAAATTTAGGGAATTGAGTTATTATATATGTAGGGAGTTCACCATTGGACAATAACTTGAATTTTGTTGAGGAAAATATCTCACATCGGCTGAGATAAACAGTTAAACTCAAAATGTAAATATTGGGCAATCCTCAACTCTCAAGCTGACTTTTGGGTTGAGTTAGGCCCATGAATTATAACATGGTATCAAAGACACACTCATGCACGGGTGGGCCCACACTACCTGTCCATGTGACATGAACCAGGCAAAAGACCGGTTTGCACGTGAGGGGGAGTGTTGAGGAAAATATCTCACATCGGCTGATATAAACAATTAAATTCAAAATATAAACATTGGATAATCCTCAACTCTCAAGCTGACTTTTGGGTTGAGTTAGGCTCATGCATTTCAACCAATTTTCTTAATTAACTTAGCATCTGAAAGCTATTTTGTCTTCAATGATACGAGAATTTGAGAACATTTGGATGCTTCATGCTTGGAAAAAATTCGAGCCAAATTAATGAATTGAAATCTGAAATGTAACAAGATATACACATATTATTTTGCTAGGTCCTAGGGCATTAATCAGTGACTGCTTCTAATATTATAGTGTGTTACAATTGTTTTGCTAGGTCCTAGGGCATGGCAAACTCTTAATTAAATAATGGGTTGCCGATTCTAGGGTTTTGCTTCCTATAGCTAGTTTGTAAGTATGTTTAGAAGTGAAACCCTAGTTTGAATCAGACGCCTAAACATGCATTCTAGCTCATCTTCAAGAACTTCAATGGCATTTTCCACTGCCTCCATTCTCTTATTTGCACTTTGCAACTTCATTTCATCACAAATTGATGACCTCATAATAAACTTCGAGGCAAAAGACCCTTTAGCCGATTTCCTCTCCAGCCACGGTGCTGATACGAGGGACAAAAGCGACTCCACAATAGAAATAGCAGTGACTCTCACTTCCTTCAAAACGTCAACAACTAACATAAGATTGGGTTCAATATTATTGGGAGACACGTCACAAGTGATCAGAGATTTGTTCTTCATTCCTCTTAGCGAATGCAAACACTTCAATATCTTTTTCTTTAGCTTCTTTCTATAACAATTGTAAGCTGCAATTTGGGTACTAATTATATCTGATGACTCGCCAATGATGAGTACGCGACGCAACGTGAACTGCAGGTCTTGTAGATGTTCTTTGACAAGCAAAAGAACATCTTTGGAGATACTACACACATCCAACATTCTAAGGGATGCTTCAGAGACTTGGTTAACCCATTTCTCTTGCCCTTGATGGACTAGAGATTGTTGGATCAATGGTGAATGGAGTAGATCTTTTGCAGAGTTGTGTAAGTCTCTCAAAGCATTGAAATTCAAGCGTGCCATTGATGTCGAATCAATTGGATTAATGGGAAAGTGTTGGTTCAGTGTTTTTGGCAAATTCCGTAACAAACCAAGTTCGAAGAAGAGCTAGAACTAGAAGATGTGAGTGAAAGACTGAAAGGGATGATCAATTAATTAAGGATATTGCATGATATTGGTTTTATAAATAGTGAATTTGGGGGACACGTTAAGGTTTATTAGATCTCAGATCTTGAGGAAAAGTACTAAGAAGGATCCTTTTTTGTACGGATAGTTTTGGATTATTAGAAACAGCTAAGGCATTAAATGTGTCATGAGGAAACTTCCATAAGACATTTTGTGTTAAGAAATTGCTGGTAATGGTGATATATAGACTAATATGAAACTGTATGCATGCACAAGAGGAGCATGCCAGCCTGTAATTAAATTTGATTGATTTATATAAACTAAAGAAAAATAAAAAAGAAGAGTCAAGATTAGTTGTATTGCAGCAAGCAGATAAAAAAGAATTAAACAAACTTTGGGAGGATTATCAACTTTGCCTGATTTTGTTTTCTTTGCAAGCGACATGGAATCTGAGGCTAAGATCCAACATTTTGGGCAGGTAATTTCCAAGAAAATTTTGTGACGGTTCCGAGATACTGAGGCATGAGGGGTGAGGCAGGCAAGCTAGAGAGGGCAATGAGTCGGTATAATATATGAATGTCAATACTTATATTCAGTCTTTTCAATTAATGAATATATAATAATATATATTTTAATCCAACCTTAACATATTGGATCTCGTGCGAACTCCGTTCACACATAAATTTTTACTTTTACTAATACAAATTGGATGCTGTTAACTATGCACGACCTATCTAACCAATAAACATATAAAATTATACTCATAATCAATACTAACGTATCGGGTGTTATAGAATTTTTTCCACTCCAATATTACATGCTTGCTTTGCTCGTTTTTTCTTTAAAAAACTTAAATTATTTGACAAACATGAGCATGCTTGCAAGAAATTAATTTGGAACTTGGAAAATTTGGATTCAATGATAAAAAATTTGGAACTTGCAGTAATAAACACTACAAAAAAAAAGGGTCTTTAGCGTCGAAATTTTTCGACGCTAAAGTACAAATTTTTGACGCTAAAGGTTATTAGCGTCGAAAATTTTCGACGCTAATTTTCGACGTTAAAACTTGGACGAGAAAGACAATTAGCGTCGAAATAAAAAATTTCGACGCTAAAGTACAATATTTTGGGTCAAAAATATTTCGACGTTAAAACATGTATTTGGCGACGAATAATTTCGACGCCAAAAAGTTGACCTTTAGCGTCGAAATATTCGACGCTAAATGTGATATAATATTAAAAAATATATATCATTTTATTACCTTTAGCGTCGAATATTTCGACGCTAAAAGGTATAAGAATATTATTATTACAAATTAATCTCAAACTAATTTCATTACAAAAGTAATTAAATTTGTTATAAAAATTATTACAAATTTGTTACTAAAAATTTATAATAATGACATTTTTATTGATATAAAACTAAAATTACAAATTTTATCACAATAACAAAATATAAAATGATATTTTTATTGATATAAAACTAAAATTACAAAATTATCACAACAAAAAAATATAAAATGATAAAATACAATTTTCCATCTTCACTTTCATTTCTTCATTATCATCATTTTCACAATTTCTTCATCTTCATATTCCCCTACAAAAATAAATAAATAAATATTAGATGTGAATATAAAATACAAAACAAACAAACAAACAAAACATTTAAGGAAAAATAAATTTAGAGAGGAAATAAGAGTATGAAAAGAAAGTGATAATAGAAGAAATGAAAGAGCAAATGAATTTATAGGCAAAAAAAAACTTTAGCGACGAAAAAGATTTCGTCGCTAAAAATCCTCAAATAGCGGGAATTTTTCCGCCAAAATTTTGATCTTTAGCGTCGAAATATTTGACTTTTAGCGTCGAATATTCGTCGCTAAATGTCAAAATTTAAATTTAAATTTATTAGGCGGTAAATTCAAATTTTTTAAGGGGAATTCGAAAATTTTAAAATTAAACTTTAGCGTCGAAATTTAGATTCGACGCTAAAGGTTGAACCTTTAGCGTCCAAATAATATTTCGACGCTAAAGGTTCATCCTTTAGCGTCTAAATAATTTTTTGTCGCTAAATGATGAAACATTTAGCGTCGAAATAGAAATTCGACGCTAAAGCATCAATCCTTTGGCGTCAAATAATTATTTCGACACTAAAAGATAAACTTTTAGCGACGAACCTAATTTCGACGCTAAATGTTTGGACGCTAAAGGTCTATTTTGTTGTAGTGAAAAGAAGAATATAAAATTGTATTAGTATGTCCTTGTTGGCCTAATAACAAAAATTAATTCATATCAAAAGTATCGTAGCTCCTTCCGCTTAGTAAACCAGCCTCCCCTTTAACTGGACCAAGTTAAATGTCGATGCAGCCATTATCAAAAGATCTAATATGGGCAAGAAAGTGAAATATCAACGGTGACATTAAGTAAGTAAAATCTGAGGCATTGGTGTTTGGTCTTGGATGTGCTAAAAAGGCGAAGTTCTTGCCTCTTATCACATAATCAAATGTCTTGGACGTGATAAATTTGGTGTTTGGTATTTCTAAAAGTTCCAAAGAAATTTATTGGATTATCTCTGATATATATTTAGAACATAATTTGAAACTTTGAATGTTATAAGGTTCAATTTAGATCAACTTGTTATAATACTACTACTCATATATATATATATATATCTTAGCAAAACTTGCTTGTAATGGCTTTGATGAAGGTTTTTGAATTAGTGACATTTATTCCGCTATTAGTTGTATTCTTTAGTGTTCTCTTTATCTTGCTTAATGAAATGATTGTCTTCAAAAAAATATATCATAATTTTTTTAAAGAAAAGAGTATCGTAATTTGTAGGGGTGGGCATCGGATCGGATCCGATCCGATCCGATCCGATTTGAAAATCCGAACGAATCATGTTGGTCCGGTTCGACGAATTTCGGATCGGATCGGATTTTATCCGATCCGATTGAAATTTTTTTTTTTTTTAATATGCAAAACGACGTCGTTATATATTTTAAAAAAAAAAATTCGATTCGGATCGGATTTTATCCGATCCGCTCGATTTTTTTGACTCAAACCACTCCGAATTCGGATCGGATCGGACCAATCCGATCCGAAATAGGATGATTTCGGATCGAATTGGTCCGATTCGATCCGATCCGATCCGATAATTATCGGATTGGATCGGATCGAGTTTGATAACATGATTCGATCCGATCGAATCAAATAATCGTGGGCATTTCGGATCGGATCGGATTCGGATTCGGTCCGATCCGATCCGAATCCGATAATGCCCACCCCTAGTAATTTGCACTTATAAAATATATATTTTTTTATGGTTTAGTAACGTTAACAAGATATTTTATCTCAAATTTACTTGTGTCTCTTTTAGACTTAAGCTCTTAAATATTTAATTACCCTATGACTTTTGGCCCTCATATGCTTAGGTGTTATGTAGATATATTTCATTTTTACAATCTGTTTAGCATGATTTCTCTATCGACCAAATGATTTTTTTTAATGTGAAAAACTTTTTATTTTATATTTTTTTTGTTTGGTTGTAATTGAGTATAGTTTTTAGGGATCAAAAAAACTATTTTACTTTTATTGGGAGAAGCACAAATTTTGTACTTTTGGGAGTATATATTGTATTCTTTTTGAAGAGATAAAATTTTTAAAATATCCTTTATTTTATTTCACAAAATTATTTCATTCATTTCATAACATAACTTAAAAAAATTTATCTATTGAAAGTAATTCATAATTTTTAACAAAAATTCTCATTGACAATCAAACAACTATTTAAAAATTATACTTCTAAAAATTTTATTAATTATATTTAAAAGAATTGCAAATGTAAGCTTCAATACTGACTTTTGATCATGATTTAAGTAGTTTTTTTTTCCAAATTGTTGTAAATCTCATCACCAAACTACTCATTTCGAGCTTAAATAGAGCATGTAAAATCATCGGTTGTCCAATGTTCTTATAAGAAATACACTCCATGAATTCGAACTCAGGATCTCAATATAGGATCCTGAACTTTACACCATCAAACCACGCCGCCGAATGAGGACTTGCTTTAAGTAGTTGTTGAAACAAAAAAAGGTAAAACAAATGAGTAACATCTCATGTAGTGATAATAAAACAACTACTATAAATTAGCCGACAAATTGTAAGCCATTGAAGCTGTTTTCACATTGTTGCTATAAATTCTTGAATTTTGTGAATTCCATCAAGTTGGGTAACTGAGAGTGATGTTGAATGTTTAGCTTTCTTGATTAATAAATACATGCAACTTTGTAATTTGAAGTTGAAATTTTCTATCACTTGGCCCCCTTATTTATTTAAGTCGAAGTCCACTCAACTTGAGAAAAATTAATCTCTCGTATACCCTTATGCCTAAAATAGTCAACTTTATCTTTGCTTTATTCTCCCTTTTGCATATGACTTGTCACTTATGAACCATTATTATACCAACCAAGAAAGTAATCAGTGATTTGGTGTATCCATTTTTTTCTTTCATTATTTTTTTTGCATCAAATTAATGAAAGAAAAAAAAAGCAAGCTATTGGCTTGAGAGGGTTAATTTTTTTTTTTCTTTTTTTAGATTTGTAAAATAACTTGTTGCAGTCCCGCGGACGTGACTTGGCGGTGTAGTGTAGACCCGGCCAAGGTTCCGGTTCAGAACCGAACCGGTTGGAACCGGACGGTTCCAGTTCCAACATGTTTCGGTTCCGATTCCGGAATCGAATCAAAACCTGACCGGTTCGATTATGATTCTTACCCTGACCGAACCGGTTGGAACTGCTGGAACCGAACAGTTCCAGCGGTTCCAACCGGAATCGTACGGTTCCGATTGGAACGGTTCCGATTGGAACCGGAAGTACAAATTTTTTTTTTTTATTTACTTGGAACCGTAAGGTTCCACAATTAAATCTCAATTTTTTAATTAATAATAATGAGGTTTAAAATTGTAATACTAAAACATGAATGGAACCATAACCAAACCGGAACCGACCGGTTCGGTTCCGGTTCAGTTTTACGATTATGGTTCCACATAAACCGGACGGAACCGAACCGCCGGCCGGGTCTAGTGTAGGGCTCATGATCTCACCTTGAAGTCCCGGGTTCGAATTAAGGGAATGCGTTTCTTGTAATAGTCTGAGACAGTTGGAGATTTTATCTACCCGCTTAAAGCCGAAAGAGGTGATTTGATGGTATGATTTCCAACGATTAAAAAAAAAATTGTTATAGAAAAGAAGAAAGATGTGGGTTTAATTTCCCACAAAACCCATCAAAATTCTCCACTATTGAGTTACACAATTCTCTCTTGAACTTAATTTATCTCATCATTCGTATAGTTTTATTAATTTTATGTGATAAGAATATTTTTTATAATTATCAAATATACATTTATATTTGTTTAAATAAAATTTCAGATTAGGAAAGAATTAATTCAGTTTTATTTTATTATAATTAACTTAGGAATCAAATTGATTCAATAAGAGGTCATTTTCTTGTCAAGTATTTTCTTGGAAAAGTTGTGCACGTAAAAACCTCTTAATGGGGCCAATGAATAAGTCTCTTGATAAAAAGAAAATATATAGAGACTAAATATATGACCACACGATAAGACAATTATTAGCCAACATTCAATAAAGAAAAATGATATGGGTATAAAAGATGATAAAATGGTAGTAAAATAATTTCAAAAATTAAGTAATTTTGGATGGTAAAAAATAAAAATAAAACTAATTAAAATTTTGGAGTTTATTTTGTCACATTTTTATCCAATATCATCATTGTTGTTCAATAAAATAGGAGCAAATCAGAAGAAAAGGAAGAAGTAAATGAAAGGAAAAAAAATATGAAGTTCAAATTGCATAAGATATTTTATTTTGAAATTATTTTTAATTTTTGAATGATTCACAAGCGGTGGTTACAAAAAGATGGAGCCTTCATCGAATATGCTAGTAGGAAAATTATGGTGGAAAAATTCTTTAATTAATTGAAACTAGGAGGAAAAAAATGGAATGGGGACCAAACGAAGTTGCCTTCACTTGAATTCAAAACTTTGAAAAACATATATAAAAATTAAAAAGAATTGACCTGTCATTAATTAAAAAGCTAGATCATAATTTAATTCAATTTTGTAATTTTATAAAGTCATCAAACTTTTCTTATTTCTTCAACTACCAGAATAAAAATAAATAAATCTGAATGATAGAATATTCTTCTTTATTTCAAAAATAATTCCTTTATTTCAAGTAGAATATTCTTCTTTATTTCAAAAATAATTCCTTTATTTCAAGTATTCTATAGTTTTTTTTTTAAATAGTTGGAAATCTCGGAGCAGGTAAAACCTCTGATTATCTCAGACTCTTATAGGATTCGAACTCAGAATCTCAATGTAAGATCATAAATCATATACCATCAAGTCACGTCTCCTGGGGACATATTCTATCAATTATTCTTAAATATTCTAATTTTTAATTTACTGACCTCTTCATGTCATTGAATACTAATAATTATTTAAAAACATGAAAATTAGTCCAAATGCATTATGTTACTCCAAAACTAGTGTCACTGGATACCATTTTTGGCGTGATGCTAATTTTTAAAACTTATCTAACCTATTAATAAAATAATTAAGTAATATGGACAAAAAATTAATAGCATTATTGATATTATTACGTTGTTGCACGAAAATAATCCCATTTAAAATCCCTAAAGCTCTACTATTTTTTTATTTAACTGGATATATTTTATTTTCAATGACTTAGATTCAGTGTTAAGTTACATTTTGTGTTTAGAATTTTATAATTTGTGATTTGAAATTATTAAATAAAAATTTCTATGTAATTAACTTTTAATAATTTATTACCATTAATTGCGTGATAAAATATTATAAAAAATTTAATATAATTTAATTCAGCACTGTGGATTCAAATTCTAATTTCAAAGTGTTATCTTTAAATATGGTGTTGATGAAAATTATTGGAGAAATAGCTACTGCACTGTGCCGCCCGGCCCCCACCGTCATTATATAATCTTCTTAAACGACAACACTTTACTATTTAATGTTACGAAGTTGAAAGTTTGCGAATGAGTGATTTGGTGGGGTAGGATTCATGATCTTATGATTCTAGATTCGAATCTAATGAATATGTTTCGTGTAAAAATTTAAGACAATCGAAAATTTTATATGTTCCGCTTAAATCCAAAATAAATAATTTAATGACGGGAAATTCAACGATTCAAAAGGAAAAAAAATTTCTCATAGACTTTTATGATTGTTAAGAGGCTATTATAAAATGCTTACGTAAAGCTAGCTTAATTTGATCATCATCACAAAACGCATACATAAAAGTTATTTTAGTACACATACAAAGTTGGCCTATATTATATAATTTACATTCTAACTTATTCAGCAAACGTGGTATTATCATATAGCAGTATCTAATATCTATTGTGGTTTAGGGTTCTCATTTAAAAAAAAAAAAAAATTACGAAATAATTTTGTGATTTATAATCCCTATATACTTTCTGCTACTGTTAAAAATTAATAACTTCAACCTAATTTAATACATCATTTTTAGAAAGCCACTCAAATGTTAGAACCGTCTTATTTAAATCATTTCATATACTCTTATTAATTAATTAATAATTTTGACAAATTTTAGGATCTAAATTTTCAGGAACTCACATAGGACCACTCAAATCTCAAAGCTGGCCCCGTTATATATTTATAGGGATGGATTCGCCATAGTATAGGAAAACCATTTGATCTAAGTGCCCATCATTTAAAAATAAAAATAATACTAATAATAATGTTAGGTGTGCTTTATTTCTGTGTACGTATGACAAAAATTTGCTATTTAATTATTTCGAATTTTAATAACAATCAATTACTCACGGTAAGAGTAAATAAATTTAAATATATTTTTAATTCATTATCTATCTAGTCCTCTCAAAATTGGAATCCAAATATCATTTTTTTTATACAAAAAAAAAAAAAAAACTTAAAAAACCAACTCGATTATATTTTTGGTACGAATCAATTTTCTTAAATAATCCCAGTTCATATAATGGTAGCCACAAATGCACTGATAACAAAAGTCTGAGATAGCCGGTGATTTTACCTGCGTCGCAGCCCAGGATGGGTGGTTTGGTGGTGGGGTTTCCATCGTTTCCAAAAAAAAAAAAAACTAGTAATTATTTTATTTTAACTTTGATAAAGACTGATAACGCGGAGAGAAACTAGTGGATATATGACGACCACTTATGAATCAACACACTAGATTATGCGAGCCTAGAGCAAGAAGAATTAATCCTGTCGGTGAATTTTTGTAAAGAGAAAAAATTAGGCACGTGGGATAATATATTTCACGGATATTATTAACGAGATATTATCACCGATTAATAATTATATGTATTAAATGTAATTATTATAAGATTATTATATTATATAAGGATCATTTCCTTTTTATTTTCTCCTATTTTATTTTCACTAATGGGTGGTGATAGAATTGAATGGGGGAGACTCTGTGTAATATGCGTGGTCTTTGAGTGTAATTATGGTTGCTTTAATGCGATTGAGCTTTTCAAAATTTTTTAGGGTATGCTGACACGTGTAATATTTAAAAAAAAAGCGGTTTTGATTAAATTTTATTATATTTAATGTTAATTAAAACAATAATTAATAAACAGGCTTTTAAAAATGAATGAGTAGGATCGAGTCATCCTAAATACTAATTTAAAACAGCCATATTAATTAAAATAGTCATTATTAATTCAATCCTATTTATTAAATTAATATAACTCCTTTTTTTTAAAAAAAAATTATTGGAAATTTCGCCGTTAAACCATCATTTTTGAGCTTAAGTAGAGTGGGTAAAAACTCCGGCTGTCTTAGACTCTTACAAGAAACATTCTCAGGATTCGAAGTCAAGACCTCAATGTGAGTTCATGAACCATACACCACTAAATCACGTTCATCGATGACGCATTTAGGATAACTCAATCATACCTAAAAGCCTATTTATTACTTATTGTTTTAATTAACATTAAATACAAGAAAATTTAATCATCACCATTTATTTATGAGTAATGATATACTCACCAACACTCTCACTCACAATAATCCCAACCCTCTCACTGTAGCTACAGTGAAAGGGTTGAGATTATTGTGAGTGAGAGTGTCGGTGAGTTTATCTTTTTTTATTTATTTATTGTAAGAGGATCCAAATCCTATTACACGGCTAACGTTATAACTCCTTTTTAAAGTTATCACCGCTACCATCTATTGGCCCATTGGGATTTTCTGTAGTCCCCTATATATAGTTTCTTTCTGTTTTTTTCTTTATAACAAGCGTTAGCTTCTCTTTTTTGAAACATTTTCTCAAAGAAGAAGAAGAAAAAAAAGTAAGAGAGAGATCAATGGAGGAGAATAAAGCAGCAACAAAAGCAACTTCCAGATTCAAAAGGGTTTGTGTTTTTTGCGGAAGCAGTACTGGTAAAAGAAATTGTTATAGTGATGCTGCCCTTGAGCTCGGCCAAGAACTGGTGCATGTCTTTTGAATTTATCTTTTGCCTATTCTTAATTTTCTTTAAACCCTTTTTGTAGCAGCTTGAACTTGTTCTCGAGTTTTAAATTAGCCTGTCTTTTTGTTTGTGAAGGTCTCTAAGAAATTGGATCTTGTTTATGGAGGAGGCAGTATTGGCTTGATGGGTTTGGTTTCTCAAGAAGTCCATCGTGGCGGCGGCCATGTTTTAGGGTATGTTACTTATAGTCTTTCACCAATTAATTACTCATTATTGTTTGATGATAAATAAACTTTCTGCTTTTATTTTTATTCACAGAATCATCCCCACAACTCTTATGAACAAAGAGGTATATACAAAAATATTTCTCTCTTATTCACCACAAATTAGATTATAATTATTCTCCAACAAGATAAGGTCAATAATTTATCCAAATAAGGTCTTTTCCGTTTCACTCTTTAAAGGATAGAGTAAGGCTTTTCCTTGGCTTGCTTGCTTGTAATGAAATATAATTAGCACATGTATTGTATTAATTTACTAAACAGATAACTGGAGAAACAGTTGGTGAAGTCAAACCAGTAGCCGACATGCATCAAAGGAAAGCTGAGATGGCCCGCAACTCTGACTGTTTTATTGCTTTACCAGGTCACTATCTTTCCCCTATTCTAACCACCTTCATAATTATATTATTTTACCCGACGGACATGTTTAATAATAATATTGACCTATTTATTATTTATTCGAATATGTTTTCGGACAAAACAGTAACCCTATTCTCATACATTCTTAGTGATTTTGTATGTTTTGTTTATGTTTTTATTATAATAATTAATCAGGTGGATATGGAACACTTGAAGAGTTACTTGAGGTCATCACATGGGCCCAGCTAGGAATCCACGACAAGCCTGTAAATCAACTTCACGTCTAATCAATGATTCAATTCCTTTAGCTAATATTAAATCAATCAAAAATTAAATTTGGAATTTGTTTCCAAACCAAGTCCATTATTTTATTTGTTATTATTATACAGGTCGGTTTGATAAATGTTGATGGATACTACAACTCTCTTCTAAACTTCATTGACAAAGCCGTTGATGATGGCTTTATTTCTCCTTCTCAACGAAGCATAATTGTCTCTGCACCAAACGCTAAAGAACTTGTGCAAAAACTTGAGGTGGGTTTCTTCTTTTCTCGAATTTGCTGCCGTTTTAAATTGTTATTATTTATCTTTTTGACACTATTTTTTTCCATCCTAATGATACCATTTTGTTTGATTATTAGGAATACGTGCCTTCGCACGATGGAGTCGTTGCTCAGGCTAAGTGGGAAGCTGAACAAGTGGAGCTCAATACTTACTTTGAAGACTGACACTGCCCGTTAATTAATTAGCTTCAGTCCTTTTGAATGTAATCCTGAAAGGAATCTAACTACGGACATTATTTTTATTCTTTTTCCTTTTTCAATTTGTAAATATTTTTAATTCTTTTTATGGAAGTTATTAAGTGGGAAAAAAAAGGTTCAAATTTATGATATCTTTAAAGAGTGGGCCGGGGAAAAGACACGTATGTGATACAAAATAGGGCAGCTTTTTAATTCTCCGTTGCATGCATGCTGCAGCTTCTGCTCCTGCTATCTTGTTGCTCTCTCTCTCCCGCTAGCTTAGTCAAAACTTGCTTTCATCTGTAGCCATTCAAATATTGGCCCCATCAAAACTTTTTACTTGATCCTTTTGAATGGAACGATCAAATGATAACTCTACTTTTTATATTTCTTTTACTTATTTCATGAATTGTTTATGTGGACACAGTTCATGTATTATATTACTACCACGGATGTTTTAATGCGATCGAGTTTTATATGAGATAATTGATTCATCAAACTGTATTAAAAATTCATATCAAATTGGATTTTTCTCTTTCTCATTTGATATATGACAATATTATATATTATTTTTATTTTTTCACTATATCACTCAAAGGCTTACATTCGATACAGAGTTAATGTATTGTTGCAAGCAAGCACGTATACACAAGAATAAGAGAGAGAATAAATGAGTGTCTTTAATTTAACTGGACATTGAAGGATAGGGAAAATGCTGATAGAAAATTATCGATGAGTGGCCTCAAAGCAGTAGCTTAATCACTGCGGCTTCATAAGCCACGAAAGGCCATAGCCATACATTGATTAAGCTAGCTAGGTTTTTTTTTTTTTTGAATCCCGCTGTTAAATCATCACACCTGGATATAAACGGAGTAGATAAAACTTATGTATTCGAATTTAGGACCCGACAATCAAATTCTAAACTATTTATCACCAAGTCAGACCCCTTATGAGCAGTTAGCTAACCTACAAGTAGCATGAATCCACCGTATGTGGTAGTAGAAGAGATATATGAATTTAGATTCAGTATTGAGCGGAATTTTTTAATAAATTATTCATCAGTCATTGAAAAGAACTTATATATAAATAAATCATTATCATCTCGTGAGATTAATCGTAATTATAAGATAACTTAAATTGTAGCATGAGAATATAATAATAAAAAAAAAAAACTCAATATAATTAAATTTCATATTAATTCCAAATTCAAGATATACATGGAAAATATACAAAACGTTATTGCTTACCTTTTTTACAATTCAACAAATTAATATTTTCAGGTGCTATATTATTAACTTACAAATATATTCTAAATGAATTAACAACGTTTTCCTTTCATTTGCTTTACTTCATTCCCTTTTAATTTGGGAAAGGCAACCTTCACCATAGCCCATATGAATGAGGTGCCATTTGAATCCGTACGAGAAATTAGGCGCCACTTTTAATCCTTCCTTATCCATATTGTTTTTAATGGCCATCAATTGGGCCGTCAAGTTTCCATCCTTATTCATCATGACTGCTTTATCTTATTTTGTTTAGATTAGGCAGTTTAATCCATAATTAATATTATATTATTATATTAACGATTTGAGTGATTTGTGATTAATAAAAAATAATCATGGATTGATAAAAAAAATTAACTAAGAATAGTAAAATTGATATTTTGTATTATTGTAAATAATTTTTTTTTTTTAAATATCTCAAGATCATTAAAAAAATTACAGACCATTCATTTATAATAAAAAAGACTAAACAAACTAAGAACTTTTAGTCAAGTCAATGTGACTATAAATCATTTTGATATAAATATTTATCATTATTTAAGAAAATATAATAAATCAAGAATAATGGTGTTATTATCCCGATAATAATTTTTTTAAATCAAAACATGTTATCATCATTTCTAACGGGATCATGTTTTTTTCCACGCCAGTCAAAACTCCAATAAAGATATTAAAAAAATAAAAATAGAGTAAAAATGAAATCGAATCGGAAATTGAGCGATTAATCCATCAAAATCACTCAACAATCAATATCGATTTAAAATGCTCAAAATTGACCTGATTGAATCGCTTAAATGAGATTATTTTTTAGTTCTTTGTTATGGAAAACCATGCTTAATATTACATTTATTACTTTTGTTAGGTTGAAATAGCTTATCGAATTACATAATGATGAAAATATTTAAATGGATGTATAAGTAGATTATAGACATATAGTTAGAAATAGATAAATTTAAAAGAAAGCGAGTGTACCATTGATTGATGAAAAAATGAGAAAAACATGACTTATATAGTTCAGACATGTACAACGAAGTATGAGAAATCTTACGTTGATATTGATTTAAATTATAAACATAGATTTATAATTTATTAAATTTAATGAGACAATAATTGCAGACAAAACACAATAACTTCAAAAGACCTATGTAATCGATCCAATATAGTGGAAAAATATTTTTAATTGATTTGATTAGATTCGGATGCATTCAACATGTTGAATTGAATAATTGGCATCCCGTTTTCTTTAATTAATTTTGTTGAGTGGATTCAAGTTCTCCGAATTATGTGGGAGTAGAGCGCGCCCTTTCAAAAGTACTATTTATCGCATCTTCACAATATTTTATCGATCGATAATTCGATTTGTAAATAATATATTTCGGTAGAAAATTATCAACAAATTGATAAAATCGTAGGTGATTTTTGGTAATTTTAAGTGAAGTGAAGAGATATTTGTGTCTCCATCAAACACTTGTTAGGAGGGATATCACAATTTGCTACTTGTACTAAAACGTAGACTGAACAATTGGCTTTCCGCAAAAATGTAATTGTCAAAACGTTGGGCAACCAGCAATGGCGAAAGGACGTGAATCGTGAAGAAAGCATGCATGAAGCATGTGAGGTTGCAAGAACTGAAAGATACATTGGATCCTAAATCAGTGGGCTAGCTAGCTTGATGCTGATGGAAAATCACTTATCATTTGGAGGAAAAAAAATGAAATTTTGAGACAAAAAGAATATTAATTATAAACTAGTCCTAATCAAACAATGGAAATTAGCTATTTTTTCATTTTTTTCTCAAGTAACAAACAAATACGAGTTTTAATTCTAAAAAATTGTCTCAGTGGTAAAGACTTGGGGCTTTAGTGGTTTGTTTTCTTTTAGATTCCGTTTACAAAAGAAAGTCACCATAGAGCGAAGGAGTAAAGGACGAAGGCAAGCAGAGCGACGAAGGGAAGAGCGATCGGAGCAATCACCAGATGACACATCGATTAGAACGACAAAGAACTCAAGACGACCAAAACAACGATTAGAACGATAAGGGACTCAGGATGACCGAACACATGATGCAGTTGATCCCACAATTACAGCAGTTAGGCAGTTCCCTCCACGATCAGACAGTTAAGACGCACAACTCAACGGTTGAAGACATGACCCGGCAGTTGCAAGGAAGTTATGAGCCGAAACCGCCCGAGCGGTATATAAGTTTCACTATAAAAGGCTCACTCATGCGCATATTAGAGCCCCGAAAAAAAATGAAGACTCAAACGAGCATATTTTTATTTTACATTTCTTAGTTTCATAATCCTTAGGACTGTAACTTGTGTGCTTGCGCCCCTTGGAGGCTTATTCACTTAATCAAACACCTCTTGCTAGGACTTTGTCTCATGAGGTTTGAACCTTACACATTGTTCTTTCTTCATGGAGAAAATTGCGCAAACAGATTCAAGGATTGAATCTCACTAGATACATTTCCTTGAGTCTTTGTTCACTGATATAAAAAGTCAGCGACTTATCCTGATATGTGCTGGGAAATTTTTGAGAACACGAAACACAGATCCTGGAGATTATTCAAGATGCGCGTAAGCTGTACCGGACATCCCGGTTATTAAAAAAAAAAAAAACCACCAAATAGGAGCTTTGTGTAGTAGACTAGGGAGGGGTTCCACAGTTTTTGGTATTGTTATGTGAGCCAATGCCCAATGGTCCCTGTTCTGCTACTCTGTCAAATGGGCCCCTTCTCAAGTTGCTATTTCTTGGAATGGGCTTCGTTGGCCCTCAACAATACGTGTGCCTTGATGTAACACTTGACATTTCTCATGCCACAATTGAAGTTCTCAGACTGGTCCCTCGCTCGGATGGCCTCCAAAAATCTATGCAATTGGGATTTGGTTCATGAAGAGACCTAAATAGCCTAAACTTTATCGGTTGTGATTCATTGTTGAGTTAAATTTATATTAAATAATGAATTAACTGTAAGTATTTATCTAATGTGATTCTAAATCGGTCTCACTTATTTATTATTATTTTTTGGATAACCGGGGTGTCCGGGTCAGCTTACGCGCACCTCGACTAATCTCCGGAACATGTACCCCGTGCCCTCAGAAATTTTCCAATACAGATCAGGGTAAGTCGCTGGCTTTTCACACCAGGGGGCATGACCCTAAGAAAATGCATCTAATGAGATTCAAACCTTGAACCTGAGAGGGAGCAAACCACTTGAGCCCAAAGTCTTTACCACTGAGGCGACCCATTGGGATTCAGTCTCACTTATTTATTAATAGTTGATATAATACTTAGTACAAACTTAGATCACACTCAATTCTAATCCAAACTTCAGACCCAATCAAGTGGTTTGATTCGTATGGTTGGAAATTGAAAATCCACCACAAGGTTCATCCTCTGCTAAGTTTCGGATCATGCGGTTCCAAACAACAATGTGCCACGTTTATGTGTAAATGACCGAATGAGAGTTTTTAGAAACGTTTAAGCATTAATACACAAGAAACGTTTTTAGAAAACAAAAGTAGCCAGAGTCGAATGATGTATCTTTTGTGTATTAATTCTTAAATCGACATCCATCATGTCAGAAGTATATGATGGGAAGGGGAAGCAATTCTGGTTCCTCGGACGAGCCATTTTCAGGTCGTGAAGCTTTGGGCTTTTCAGGTTTTGGGCTTTGTTTCGGTTGGTCCAAAAAGGCCTAGCTTAGTTGAGGTCCATTATATATCGGGCTTATTGAATGAAACATGTAAGCTAAGGCCCATATGCACCACATAAGGTCTACATATATGTTGTGAATAAACACACAATAATAGAGGATAATTTGAGAGAAAATTCTTCTTTTATATACCCACAAAAGAATTACAAAGCTTCCAATACAAGCTTTACAAAAAACTCTCACCAATCACTCTCACTACACTTTCACACATTTAGGGATAATGAAGAATGGTCTGGGAGCTCCATTTTATAGAGCCAAAAACGTGTGCACTGTTGCAACACGTTTTGGCACAAAACGCGTTGCACTTATTGCAAAGTTGGCAGCCAAGCTTTCTGCCAAAACTGCCGAAAGTTGCATGTCTTTATGCATGCAACTTTTGGCCACTTTAGTCAACAAATCTCCCCATCGGTGAAGATTTGCCCTAAAATCTGAGCCGACCATCAATCATCCAAACCGGATCCTCCAAAGGATCCTCCCCTGGCTGCATCTGTATGACTGCCTACGTACCCTGAGTTGGGATCAAGCCAATCGTAGTTCTCTGAATCTCCCCACTCTGACTATGTGGAGAGTTTTGTCATCCCGGCTATGGCACGACAGATTTCAAGCTTCTCCTTCGGTAAGACCTTCGTGAACATATCGGCACCGTTGTCGTCGGTGTGAATTTTCCTGAGTTCTATCAGCCTTGAGCTCAGGACGTCCCGTATCCAGTGATACCTTACATCGATATGTTTTGACCTCAAATGAAAGGTGGAATTTTTACCGAGATAGATAGCGCTCTGGCTATCGCAGTACAAAATGTACTTCTCCTGCTTGAAACCCAATTCCTGGACGAATGTCTTCATCCACAGCAATTCCTTGCAAGCCTCTGTCACTGCAATGAATTTTGCCTCTGTTGTAGAAAGTGCAACACACCTCTGCAACCTCGACTGCCATGCCACAGCTCCTCCTGAGAGAGTAATCAGATACCCCGAAGTAGACTTTCGGGTATCCACATCTCCTGCCATATCTGAATCGGTGTAGCCCATCAACACTGGCTTATCGCTGCTTCCAAAACATAACCTCATCTTGGAAGTGCCTCGTAGATACCGCGTGATCCATTTGATCGCATTCCAGTGTTCCCGTCCTGGGTTTGACATAAACCGGCTGACCAATCCAACTGCGTGTGCTAAGTCTGGCCTCGTGCACACCATGGCATACATTAGACTTCCCACTGCTGAGGTGTATGGAACCTGTTTCATTTCCTCCTTCTCTGACTCAGTAGAGGGACTCTGTCTCGTACTCAATCTAAAGTGGGTAGCAAGAGGAGTGCTTACCGCTTTAGCCTTGTCCATCTGGAATCTCTGAAGTACCTTCTCGATGTACTCCTCCTGTGACAAGTATAACCTCCTGGCTTTCCGATCACGACCGATCCTGATGCCAAGAATCTGTTTAGCTGGCCCCAAGTCTTTCATCTCAAAGGACTTACTCAGTTGCTTCTTCAAATTATCAATCCTCGATTGATTCCGGCCAACTATCAACATATCATCTACATATAACAGTAAGATGATAAAATCATCGTCAGAAAACTTCTGAACGAAAACACAATGGTCTGAAGTGGTCTTCTTGTATCCATGCTCCCCCATAACTGACTCAAACTTCACGTACCACTGTCTCGGTGCCTATTTCAAACCGTAGAGGCTTTTTCTGAGTCTGCACACATAGTCCTCTTTCCCGCTGACTCTGAAGCCTTCTGGTTGCTCCATATAATTTTCTTCTTCCAGATCTCCGTGAAGAAATGCGGTCTTGACATCCATCTGCTCAACTTCCAGGTCGAGGCTTGCTGCTAAGCTGAGTACCACTCTGATGGATGACATCTTCACAACTGGAGAGAAGATTTCATCGAAGTCAATGCCTTTCCTCTGATTGAATCCCTTGACAACTAGTCTGGCTTTGTACCGGGGTTGTGAAGTGTGCTCCTGTTGCTTCATCCTATACACCCATTTATTCTTCAAAGCCCTTTTGCCTCTTGGCAATTTCACCAACTCAAAAGTGTGATTGTCATGCAAAGATTTCATCTCATCTTGCATGGCTTCCTCCCACTTTTCTCTGTCATATGTTTCCACAGCCTCCTGGTAGCTCTCGGGTTCTCCCCCGTCAGTAAGCAGCACATACTCATATGCCGAGTATTTGGTTGAAGGTCGCCTCTCTCTGTCATACCTTCTCTGTGGAACTGTTGGTGTAGCTTCTGGTACTGGTGGTTGATCATGATCATCATCTCTGGGAGCTTCATCACCTGTACCCTCATGTCTGGGAACCTCATCTTCAACTCGTACTGGCACCGGTGTATGAGGTTCTGGATTCACATTTCTGTATTGCTGGGGCATTGTCTTCAATTCCTTCCGGATATCTTCTATGGTCTGGTCTTCAACAAAGACAACATCTCGGCTTCTGAAAATCTTCTTCTCCACAGGATCATAGAGTTTGTAGCCGAAATCATCCTGACCATAGCCAATAAAGACACACTGTCGCGTCTTCGCATCAAGCTTGGATCTCTCGTCCTTTGGGATGTGTACATAAGCTTTGCACCCAAAGACATGTAAGTGTTCATAAGACACTTCTTTACCTGTCCAGACTTGGTTAGGAACATTACCTTTCAGTGCGACCGCTGGGGACATGTTCAAAACATGAACTGTTGTGATGAGTGCCTCCCCCAGAATGTCTTCGGCAGCTTGGCTTGTGACAACAAGCTTCTGATCCTCTCGCACAAGGTTCTGTTCATCCTCTCAGCTAGGCCATTCAGCTGAGGTGTCGTTTGATGTCGGATTCCTTGCATCTTGCAGTACTGATCAAACGGACCTCTGTATTCTCCACCGTTATCTGTTCTGATGCACTTCAGTTGCTTGCCGGTTTCTCTCTCTACCAAGGCATGAAACTCCTTGAACACTCCTAGCACTTGATCTTTTCTCTTCAAGGTGTATGCCCATATCCTCCTTGAATGATCATCAATGAATGTCACAAAATACAGTGACCCTCCGAGTGTTCGTGTATGCATCGGACCGCATACATCTGAATTTATGAGATCTAGTACCTCCGGTTTCCGTTGAGGCGGGGAGCTCTGGAAGGATACTCTGTTCTGCTTTCCAGCCATGCAGTGTTCACACTTCCGTAAGTGTGAGTTCTTCAATTCCGGAAGAACATTTCGCCTGCGTAGTATCTCCATCCCTGTTTGGCTCATGTGACCGAGCTTTTTATGCCACAGCTCGGCTGCCTCATTACTGTTGACTGTATTTATGCTACTATTTGAAAGCTTAGCATGCATCAAATACAGGGTTGAGTCTTTCTTACCTCGTGCCACGACCATTGACCCTTTAGTGAGCTTCCAGCATCCATCACTAAAGGTGCTGCAGAAACCTTCATCATCCAGCTTGCCTGTTGAGATCAGGTTTAACCGGATATCTGGGATGTGCTTGACTCCCTTCAACACTAGCCTTGTCCCGTTCTCTGTTTCAAGGCAGATGTCTCCAATACCGACGGCTTTGGACTGTCCGTCATTCCCCATCCTTACAACACCGTAGTCCCCTGGTGTGTAAGATGAAAAGAAGTCTCTGCGAGATGTGGCGTGTATGGATGTGCCACTATCTATCACCCAACTGGTCTCGTGGCTGGCAAGATTCACAACAGCTTCTTCATACATTATGCAAAATTCTTTGGAGGTTTTCTCGGTGGTAGTAGCAACTCTTTCTTGATTAGAGTCGCCATCTCTCCTGGACTGCTCGTTCTTCAACTTGTAACAGTCCCTCTTCATATGGCCTTTCTTCTTGCAATGATAGCACTCAATATCTATAGTTCTTGACTTACCTCGATTTTTGTCTGATCTCCCTGGGCCTCGGCTTTTACTCCTCCCCCTTCTGGTGTTCTTTTCTGTCACTAGAGCTTCTGAGGTTGAGGCTGATGCTGACTCCTGCATTCTCGTCCTCTTTTCTTCCTCGAAGATCCTGGTCTTTGCCATCTCCATAGTGACTTTCCCATCTGCGGCTGAATTGATCACCGTAGATCTGAACGTTTCCCAAGATTCTGGTAACGTATTAAGGAGAATTAAGCCACTTACCTCATCTCCGAAGTCTATGCCCAATCCAGACAATTCCTTCATGGTTCCGAGGAAATCGTTGATATGGTCCGCCACAGCTGTACCTTCCTGGTATTTCAACCCCATCATCTTCTTGATGTAGTACAGCTTGTTGTTTCCAGTCTTTGCTCGGAAAAGCTCCTACAGCTTTCTCCATAAGACACGTGCATTTGTTTCTTCACTGACATGGTTGACGATACTATCGTCGATCCACTGATGAATAATACTGCATGTTTTCTGGTGAAGATTAGCCCACTTTCCATCGGTCATTCCTTCTGGTTTCTCCTCCAGAAATACCGATCCATCATAGTCCTTCACATACAGAAGGTCTTTCATCATTCCTCTCCATGTGAAATAGTTTGTACTGGTTAACAAAATCATTTTTCCGTTGCTCCCCTCCATCATAAAAAATTCTAAGCAGAATTTCAAAAAACGGACCTCACCGTTGCGTCCGGAATGGTCGAAAATGGTGGAAATGACACTTCGTTTGTCAAAATCCGACACAGGGACCAAATTGCAAATTCCAGAAATTACAGGGGTCAAAGTGCAATTTCTGAAAGTTCAGGGGCCAAAGTGCAATTACGGAAACGTTCAGGGACTAAATTGCAATTTACAAAAAGTTCAGGGACTAAATTGTAAATATCTGAAAGTATATGGGCTAAACTGTAATTTTCAGAAAGATAAGGGGCCTATCTGAAATTTACCAGGCACCGCTGACGTGGCAGCTGACTGGGCTGCTGACTGTGCGCTGACGTGGCGCTGACTGGGCGCTGACGTGGCAGATGACTGACTGCTGACTGTGCGCTGACTGGGCGCTGACGTGGCGGCGACGTCACCGTCTTCAACCTTCAGACGAGAGTGGGGCGCGTGGAGCGCGTCGCTGCGCGTGGTCTGCCCTCTGGACGGCGCGTGCGGCGTTCTGGGACCTCCGTTTGATCGCCGGAAAATACTGCCGTGCTCGTCTCGCCGTGAAAAGTCTGATGGTATGCTCAAAATCGATTTTCGACAACTTTCGTCGGAATCGACTTTCCGAACCGAAACTTCGTTTCCGAATTTCGGGATCCCTCCGTGGAACCGTAGCTCTGATACCACTTGTTGTGAATAAACACACAATAATAGAGGATAATTTGAGAGAAAACTCTTCTTTTATATACCCACAAAAGAATTACAAAGCTTCCAATACAAGCTTTACAAAAAACTATCACCAATCACTCTCACTACACTTTCACACATTTAGGGATAATGAAGAATGGTCTGGGAGCTCCACATAAGGTCTACATATATACCATTTAAAAATATATGCGACATTGAATTCAATTGCTCCTCCAAATTCTCAGCAATGGGGTGAGATGTTGTGGGCAAGCTGATAGAGCGAGTATGTGAAGCAACTTTATGTAAATTGAGAATTATATAAATCAAGATTGAAGAAAAATTATTAAGGGTGGTTCCGGTGATAGCCTGCATAGACGGTCGGTTAAGATCCTTAAATCTATAGTAAAATTAATGATCTTAAATTTTAAAAAACTTAATACACATTATAATAAGTCAAAAAAAAGATTTTTATTATTCAAGATATATATTTTAGAAACTCATTTAGAGCCACAAAACTCATTATTTCTGCAATTATTGATAACAAATTAGAGTCTCTTAAGAAATAAGATGCATGCACAAGATCAAGTAGCTTGCTTTTGGCCACAAGAGGTGTGGTTTGGTGGCAAATGGCTTAAAAAAAATTCATTTCTTGTTAGAGCCTGGGATTACCCAGGCTTTTACCTACTCCGCTTAAGCCCAGATCAAGTGGTTTGACGGCGTGGTTTTCAACGTTAAAACAAAAAAAAGAGTAGCTTGCCACTATGCTACGAAACAAAATTGAGACAAGAATCGTGACAATATCGACCAACCATGAATTTGCATAAATTCAACATTTTAATTTAGCAATTAAGCACATGAGAAATGATTATGACCTTGAGAGCACTTGCATTATTTTTTCTATTTTCATAATAATCATCCATCCACATAGAGTTATCAATAATAAATCTCAAGTTGTTGTTAAGGCCAGACTACATGCATGTATCCTCCCATGCCTCTATTGTTAACACTAAATTTTCCCCCAAGCTAATTAGTAACATTTACTCTAGTTTATCAACTCTTCCACAGCAGTAGCTTTACATTGATTTAACAATTACATAAATTTAATCTTACTATTTGTTCAAACTCTAGAAATAATTTTTTTTTTTGAAAAAAATTGAAGTATTTGTGTATGTTCTAGTACTTGTTAATAATATTTTAGTTGGTCTCACTACATAATCAAACAGTGCAAATAGTAAATTATTATGTGTAGGGTTTTGGGATTGAGTTCAGTACTCAAAAATCTTAATGGACCATATGTTTCATGTTTATTTAATTTCTGAAATATAAAACGTTATTCTCATGAAGTATATTTATATTTCATTTAATTAACATATATACAATATAAACATGAAGTAGATCCTCAGACAAACCCCTTGTAAAAACTGGGGATGCCTCACAAGATCACAAAATGCCTCAGCCTAGTGGTTGATAATATTGAGGAGGGACACTCTACTTTTGATTAAATACCTGAAAACACAATCCAGTCCTTCCTCAATTTCCTTCAATGTCAACTCCATTGCTACAAGACCTTTCTGTGTCTTATGCACTTGCATTTCATCAGTAGCTTTGCTTTTGTGCCTCATTAGATCATCAAGAGCATCATCAATATTCTCCAAGTTAACAATATGTCCATCATTTTCCTCATCATCTTCACAAGCAACACCCTTTGATTTGATAAACTTTGAGACCAAAGACCATCTATGTGAGTTTGATCTTTGGCTAACAAATGATAAAAGAGACTTGAACACAATGAAACTAACTGTTTCAACTTCTTTTAGCAACCCAACCAAGGCCACAATAAGCTCTTGGTCTTTGTCTAAGAGAGCCGAATTACCCTTCTGCTTCAAATTCTCATAGCACTTGCTAACCATGATCTTATTAACTTTCTTTCTTGAAATGAAGTACTTTTCAATCTCATTTGCTAGGCTGGATTCGCGACAATTTCTTCTGCGAAGGGATGATTCAAGACCTTGAACACAACCTTTGATGTGTGAGTAAACATCCCTTATGTTACCACACATCTCCAATAACCTCAGTGATCCAACCAACACATCTTCAACAAATTTGTCCTTCTGCTCATTGCCAAAACCCTTTTGTGCTAATGGCGATTGAAGAAAATTGTTCACACATTCAAACAAATCCTGAAGTGCAGCCAAGTTCTTGGATAGTATTGATGGCAAAGAAGATGCTGGCTCAGAGGATCTCAATTTCTGTAATTGATCCTCAACGCTAACGAAAAGAGGGTGAGATTTGGATGGCAAGCTATTGGAACGAGCATGGCCAGTAGCTTTTGTGGTTGCAATTGAGGCCTGATCCATTTTCCTTTTGGAGAATGAAATTGTTCTGAGAAATGTACGATTCAATTTTGATGCTCAGGCAATTCCCTTAGGGATATTATATATGGGAAAATGATCAGATATATATAAAGAATCCCATTATTTGAGTTATACCAGCTGGCTTTCATGTTAGATAAATTGCATTTAGTCAGCTGATGCAATCATATTAATCTTTGTTGTGTATAAAACACACACAATAGAGGAGATGTGAGAGGAAAACTCTTCTTTATTTACTACTACAACAAAAGAATTACAAAGTTTATTATACAAACTTTACAAAAAACCTCTCAACCCTCTTTACTCTATATTCTCTCAATTTCGGGATTTATGGGATTTCTCGGGATACTAACAATGATCTGGGAAGGCTCAATTTATAGTGCCAAAACCGTGTTGCCAGCTTCTTCAACACGTTTTGCTTTTGCCAGCTTCTTCAACAAGTTACTTTCGCTTGCTTCTTCAACAAGTTACGTTTGCTTGCTGACTCCAACAAATCTCCCCCTCGGTGAAGATTTGTCCTAAAATCTGAGCCGACCATCAATCATCCAAATCGGATCCTCAAAAGGATCCTCCCCTGGCTGCATCTGTATGACTGCCTACGTACCCTGAGTTGGGATCAAGCCAATCGTAGTTCTCTGAATCTCCCCACTCTGACTATGTGGAGAGTTTTGTCATCCCGGCTATGGCACGACAGATTTCAAGCTTCTCATTCGGTAAAACCTTCGTGAACATATCGGCACCGTTGTCGTCGGTGTGAATTTTCCTGAGTTCTAACAGCCTTGAGCTCAGGACGTCCCGTATCCAATGATACCTCACATCGATATGTTTTGACCTCGAATGAAATGTGGAATTTTTACCGAGATAGATAGCACTCTGGCTATCGCAGTACAAAATGTACTTCTCCTGCTTGAAACTCAATTCCTGGACGAATGTCTTCATCCACAGCAATTCCTTGCAAGCTTCTGTAACTGCAATGAATTCTGCCTCTGTTGTAGAAAATGCAACACACTCTGCAACCTCGACTGCCATGCCACAGCTCCTCCTGAGAGAGTAATCAGATACCCCGAAGTAGACTTTCGGGTATCCACATCTCCTGCCATATCTGAATCAGTGTAGCCTATCAACACTGGCTTGTCGCTGCTTCCAAAACATAACCTCATCTTGGAAGTGCCTCGTAGATACCGCATAATCCATTTGATAGCATTCCAGTGTTCCCGTCCTAGGTTTGACATAAACCGGCTGACCAATCCAACTGCGTGTGCTAAGTCTGGCCTCGTGCACACCATGGCATACATAAGACTTCCCACTGCTGAGGTGTAAGGAACCTGTTTCATTTCCTCCTTCTCTGACTCAGTAGAGGGACTCTGTTGTGTACTCAATCTAAAATGGGTAGCAAGAGGAGTGCTAACCGCTTTAGCCTTGTCCATCTGGAATCTCTGAAGTACTTCTCGATGTACTCCTCCTGTGACAAGTATAACTTCCTGGCTTTCCGATCACGACCGATCCTGATGCCAAGAATCTGTTTAGCTGGCCCCAAGTCTTTCATCTCAAAAGACTTACTCAATTGCTGCTTCAAATTATCAATCCTCGATTGATTCCTGCCAACTATCAACATATCATCTACATATAACAGTAAGATGATAAAGTCATCGTCAGAAAACTTCTGAACGAATACACAATGGTCTGAAGTGGTCTTCTTGTATCCCTGCTCCCCCATAACTGACTCAAACTTCACGTACCACTGTCTCGGTGCCTGTTTCAAACCGTAGAGGCTTTTCCTGAGTCTGCACACAAAGTCCTCTTCCCGCTGACTCTGAAGCCTTCTGGTTGCTCCATGTAAATTTCTTCTTCCAGATCTCCGTGAAGAAATGCGGTCTTGACATCCATCTGCTCAACTTCCAGGTCGAGGCTTGCTGCTAAGCTGAGTACCACTCTGATGGATGACATCTTCACAACTGGAGAGAAGATTTCATCGAAGTCAATGCCTTTCCTCTGATTGAATCCCTTGACAACTAATCTGGCTTTGTACCTGGGTTGTGAAGTATGCTCCTGTTGCTTCACCCTGTACACCCATTTATTCTTCAAAGCCCTTTTGCCTCTTGGCAATTTCACCAACTCAAAAGTGTGATTGTCATGCAAAGATTTCATCTCATCTTGCATGGTCCTCCCACTTTTCTCTGTCATCTGTTTCCACAGCCTCCTGGTAGCTCTCGGGTTCTCCCCCGTCAGTAAGCAGCACATACTCATATGCAGAGTATTTGGTTGAAGGTCGCTCTCTCTGTCTGACCTTCTCTGTGGAACTGATGGTGTAGCTTCTGGTACTGGTGGTTGATCATGATCATCATCTCTGGGAGCTTCATCACCTGTACCCTCCTGTCTGGGAACCTCATCTTCAACTCGTACTGGCACCGGTGTATGAGGTTCTGGATTCACATTTCTGTATTGCTGGGGCATTGTCTTCATCTCCTTTCGGATATCTTCTATGGTCTGGTCTTCAACGAAGACAACATCACGGCTCCTGACGATCTTTTTCTCCACTGGATCATACAGTTTGTAGCCGAATCATCCTGACCATAGCCAATAAAGACACACTGTCGCGTCTTTGCATCAAGCTTGGATCTCTCGTCCTTTGGGATGTGTACAAATGCTTTGCACCCAAAGACATGCAAGTGTTCGTAAGACACTTCTTTACATGTCCAAGCTTGGTAGGAACATTACCTTTCAATGCGACTGCTGGGGACATGTTCAAAACATGTACTGCTGTGATGAGTGCCTCCCCCCAGAATGTCTTCGGCAGCTTGGCTTGTGACAGCAAGCTTCTGATCCTCTCGCACAAGGTTCTGTTCATCCTCTCAGCTAGGCCATTCAGCTGAGGTGTCTTCGGAGGTGTCGTTTGATGTCGGATTCCCTGCGTCTTGCAGTACTGATCAAACGGACCTCTGTATTCTCCACCGTTATCTGTTCTGATGCACTTCAGTTTCTTGCCGGTTTCTCTCTCCACCAAAGCGTGAAACTCCTTGAACACTCCAAACACTTGGTCTTTTCTCTTCAAGGTGTATGCCCATGTCTTCCTTGAATGATCATCAATAAATGTCACATAATACAGTGACCCACCAAGTGTTCGTGTCTGCATCGGACCGCATACATCTGAATGTATGAGATCTAGTACCTCCGGTTTCCGTTGAGGCGGGGAGCTCTGGAAGGATACTCTGTTCTGCTTTCCAGCCATGCAGTGTTCACACTTCCGTAAGTGTGAGTTCTTAAGTTCCGGAAGAACATTCCGCCTGCGTAGTATCTCCATCCCTGTTTGGCTCATGTGACCGAGCTTTTTATGCCATAGCTCGGCTGCCTCATTGCTGTTGACTGTATTTATGCTACTATTGGAAAGTTTAGCATGCATCAAATACAAAGTTGAATCTTTCTTACCTCGTGCCACGACCATTGACCCTTTAGTGAGCTTCCAGCATCCGTCACTAAAGGTGCTGCAGAAACCTTCATCATCCAGCTTGCCTGTTGAGATCAGGTTTAACCGGATATCTGGGATGTGCTTGACTCCCTTCAACACTAGCCTTGTCCCGTTCTCTGTTTCAAGGCAGATGTCACCAATACCGACGGCTTTGGACTGTCTGTCATTCCCCATCCTTACAGCACCGTAGTCCCCTGGTGTGTAAGATGAAAAGAAGTCTCTGCGAGATGTGGCGTGTATGGATGCGCCACTATCTATCACCCAACTGGTCTCGTGGCTGGTAAGATTCACAACAACTTCTTCATACATTATGCAAAATTCTTTGGAGGTTTTCTCGGTTGTAGTGGCAACTCTTTCTTGATTAGAGTCGCCATCTCTCCTAGACTGCTCGTTCTTCAATTTGTAGCAATCCCGCTTCATATGGCCTTTCTTTTTGCAGTGATAGCACTCAATATCTCTAGTTCTTGACTTACCTCGGTTCTTGTCTAATCTCTCTGGGCCTCGGCTTTTACTCCTCCCCCTTCTGGTGTTCTTCTCCGTCACTAGAGCTTCTGAGGTTGAGGTTGATGCTGACTCCTGCATTCTCGTCCTCTTTTCTTCCTCGAAGATCCTGGTCTTTGCCATCTCCATAGTGACTTTCCCATCTGCGGCTGAATTTATCACCGTAGATCTGAACGTTTCCCAATATTCTGGTAACGTATTAAGGAGTATTAAGCCATTTACCTCATCTCCGAAGTCTATGCCCAATCCAGACAATTCCTTCATGGTTCCGAGGAAATCGTTGATATGGTCCGCCACAGCTGTACCTTCCTGGTATTTCAAACCCATCATCTTCTTGATGTAGTACAGCTTGTTGTTGCCAGTCTTTGCTCGGAAAAGCTCCTCCAGCTTTCTCCATAAAACACGTGCATTTATCTCTTCACTGACATGGTTTACGATACTGTCGTCGATCCACTGACGAATAGTACTGCATGTTTTCTGGTGAAGATTAGCCCACTTCTCATCGGTCATTCCTTCTGGTTTCTGCTCCAGAAACACCGATCCATCATAGTCCTTCACATACAGAAGGTCTTTCATCCTTTCTCTCCATGTGAAATAGTTTGTACTGGTTAACAAAATCATTTTTCCGTTGCTCCCCTCCATCATAAAAATTCTAAGCAGAATTTCAAAAAACGGACCTCACCGTTGCGTCCGGAATGGTCGAAAATGGTGGAAATGACACTTCGTTTGTCAAAATCCGACACAGGGACCAAATTGCAAATTCCAGAAATTACAGGGGTCAAAGTGCAATTTCCGAAAGTTCAGGGGCCAAAGTGCAATTACGGAAAACTCCAAGGACTATTATACAATTTCCAAAAAGTGCAGGGACTAAATTGAAAATTTCTGAAAGTATAGGGGCTAAATTGTAATTTCCAGAAAGTTAAGGGACCTATCTGAAATTTACGCTGACGTGGCTGCTGACTAGGCTGCTGACTGTGCGTTGACTGGGCGACACGTGGCGGATGACGTGGCGTCTTCTTCTTCCTTAAGCAGGCGCGTGGAGCGCGTGATGAAGTCTCTGACCTCCGATCGATCGTCGGAAAATACCACCGTGCTCGTCTCGCCGTGAAACGTCTGATGGTATGCTCAAAATCGATTTTCGACAACTTTTGTCGGAACCGAATTTCCAAACCGAAGCTCTGTTTCTGAGTTTCGGGATCCCTCCGAGTAACCTTAGCTCCTGATACCACTTGTTGTGTATAAAACACACACAATAGAGGAGATGTGAGAGGAAAACTCTTCTTTTATTACTACCAACAAAAGAATTACAAAGTTTATTATACAAACTTTACAAAAAACCTCTCAACCCTCTTTACTCTATATTCTCTCAATTTCGGGATTTATGGGATTTCTCGGGATACTAACAATGATCTGGGAAGGCTCAATTTATAGTGCCAAAACCGTGTTGCCAGCTTCTTCAACACGTTTTGCTTTTGCCAGCTTCTTCAACAAGTTACTTTCGCTTGCTTCTTCAACAAGTTACGTTTGCTTGCTGACTCCAACAATCTTATTAAAGATATTAATTTATCTCCATTAATAGTTGAATCAGATTCTTTACGTGTGTTAATCTTGTTACAGGTCAATATTTACTTCAAATGATATATATCCAGATTTCGGTAACTTTGAAATCCTAGACTAGCCACAGCTCCTTGATTTTGGTTAAGAAATGAAAGATATTACAAGTTGTAGCACTATGAGCTTTTGCATTAGAGGTAGCTAGCCATTTTTCCATTTTGCTGTAGAAAAGATTATTGAGTCGATTGCATTGATCAAAATCTATCGAAAATGATAAAGAAGCCAAAGAGAATCTCATTCTCAATCCTCTTAAGCTTGGTATTGTGCCATGTGCCAAATAAACACAGTTTCAGTTAGAAATGTCCATTGTGACCTGAAGGATGAGCTTTGAAGTAACAGTAAGATTATTCTATTATGATATAAAGGTCACAGTTTCATAGGTTCAAGTTAAAGAAATAATCTCTGTGAAAAAAATAATGAAGTTTCATGCGTTGGGTACTTAGGTTAGCTAGAAATGTCCTTTCATTGTTGATTAGGAAGAAGAGTAACTAACACCATTGAAATCTTTTTGAAGTAACAAATAAAAAGGTGTCGCACAAATGGTATTATATACCATGGCTCCAGACAGTTGACGAAAATTATGTTATTTGTTTGAGCTTGAATCTAATAATGCAAATTTCTCCATGTAATGACATCCAGCAAATGGAATCTTAATAGCATATTGTTCAATTTAAAAGTGGTGGCCGTCAGTGTGTATGATCTTGATCTATCTATATATACCAATATATGATTATCTTAATTAATCATATAATAATTAATTGATTAAGAGCTGAATTGCAATTCTTTTCCATTCTTTTCAAATTTTCGAAGCACTTGCTGATCTCACTTTATTCAATCTACAATTTCATTTTCCAGGCTAGATTCTCCATTTCTTCTTCTCCGAAGAGACGATTCAAGATCTTGGACACAGTCAGGAAGCTGAGGAGTTGGAATATGCCTTCAGGCAATTAGTGAAGGCTAGAATTTCCCTCCTCAACAATCTGAACCACTAGTCATATTTATTTGTATCATATGATTTTGGTCTCAATGTATATAACATTACATTTTTTTTTTTTAAATCGTTAAAAATCTCACCGCCAAATCTAAAGGTGGCAATGGACCGAGTTCGGGCCGGACTAATCATTTGTTTTTTTGAAATCGTTGAAAATCTCACCGGCAAACCTAAGGGTGACAATGGGTCGGGCCAGGCCCGGGCTTTGATAAGCCTGGCCCGAGCCCGGCAAAGAAAAAAAAACCGAGCCCGGCCAGGGCCGACTCGGGTCCGGGCTTTATTCAGCACATTTTTTTCAAAAAAAATTAAAAAATTAAAAACATACAAATACAAAAATACATTCACATTTTGCATAAGACAATTCACAAATAAATCGAAAGTTTCATCGATAAATTAACAATTTTAATGCTACAAACATATTAATATATATATATATATATATTGGTTTTGGCCAGGGCCGGGCCGGGCCCTGGGCTTAAGTGAAATAAGTAAAACTCATGTATGTCTCAAGCTCTTACAAGAAACGCACTCGCTGGATTCAAACTTAGGACCTCAATATGAGATCTTGAACCCTATACCACCTAACCACGTCCATTGGGGACGTATATAACATGCAGGCATATAAAATCAAAATCAAAATCAAAATCAATACACATACATTGAGTACAATTAATCTCTATATTTATTACCTTCTCTTATTATTGTGTAAATTCCAAAAATCAGAACATGGACTTAATTGGGCTTCATTTTCTCACCAAGCCCATTAGATAGAAATTAACATTGGGCCGGACCATGTTCAAGTTCGTAAAAACATTGCTCGGTTGTCGTTTTGCTAAATCTAAAAATCAAAACGACTGGGTGATGTATTGAACGCGTGGACGCAAAGCAAGCAACACTTGCAGATATGGCTTGGGTTTAACCAACAACATTAGTTCTCTTTATACCTCTCAAAAATCAAATTACTTTGCAACTGGAACTAATTTTTACATTTCACACTACAAAAATTTCAAATAAAATTTCAAGAACAGATACTATAAAGGATTAAAGAGAGGGAGAATTAGAACACAAAGAAGAAACCAAAGCCATGGCTTCTTCAATTAGTAACCCATTGCTCACTTCAAATTTCTTTGGTTCCCAAATCTTAATCTCAACTCCAACTCCCAAAACAAGAAAATTATCACCAGTTAGCTTCCCATTTTTTTCAAGAAACAAAAGAATTACACAAGCAATTCTCAAAAAAGATCCGAACAATGCATCATCATCAGAAGCCTCGAAGAGAAAAACAATTACAACCGAAGCCACGCTTGCTGCTTTGCTCTTGTCTTCAATAACCCCACAAGCTCTAGCCGTAGATAACACAACCCCGCCTTCAAATCCGCCGTTAATCCAAGCTCAACCCACTAAACCAAACGCTTCAAATTCTTCACCTTTTGGTCAAAATATGTTATTGACGGCGCCTAAACCCCAGTCTCAATCCTCTGACCTTCCCGAAGGCAGCCAATGGCGCTACAGCGAGTTCTTAAACGCTGTTAAAAAGGGTAAAGTTGAAAGGGTTAGGTTCAGCAAAGACGGTTCTGCCCTTCAGTTAACGGCAGTCGACGGTCGTCGTGCCAGTGTGATTGTTCCCAATGACCCTGACCTTATCGACATTTTGGCCATGAACGGCGTCGATATCTCCGTCTCCGAGGGAGATTCTGGCAACGGGCTTTTTAGCTTTATTGGGAATTTACTTTTTCCGATTATAGCTTTCGCCGGATTGTTCTTCTTGTTCCGTCGGGCACAAGGGGGGCCCGGCGGACCCGGTGGCCTTGGTGGGCCCATGGACTTTGGAAGATCTAAATCGAAGTTTCAGGAAGTTCCTGAAACTGGAGTCACATTTGCTGATGTGGCTGGTGCTGATCAGGCAAAATTGGAGTTACAAGAAGTTGTTGATTTTTTGAAAAACCCTGATAAGTACACAGCTTTAGGTGCTAAAATTCCAAAAGGGTGTTTATTAGTTGGGCCACCGGGAACTGGGAAGACTTTATTAGCTAGAGCTGTTTCTGGAGAAGCTGGTGTGCCGTTTTTCTCATGTGCTGCTTCAGAGTTTGTTGAGTTGTTTGTTGGTGTTGGTGCATCAAGAGTGAGAGATTTGTTTGAGAAGGCGAAATCGAAGGCACCTTGTATTGTGTTTATTGATGAAATTGATGCTGTGGGGAGACAGAGAGGCGCGGGGCTTGGAGGAGGGAATGATGAAAGAGAGCAGACTATTAATCAGCTTTTGACTGAAATGGATGGTTTTTCTGGTAATTCTGGTGTTATTGTGTTGGCTGCGACTAACAGACCGGATGTTCTTGATTCTGCTTTGTTGAGGCCTGGGAGGTTCGATAGGCAGGTTACAGTTGACAGGCCAGATGTTGCTGGTAGAGTCAGGATACTTCAGGTTAGTTCTTGACGAACTTTGCTTATATGATTATTCATGTACTTTGATTCCATTTTGTAACTTTATTAGATTTAAAGTTACTTGTTTAACCTGTTGATATATGTGGGTGCCAACGAATTGGGTTGTTAAAATCTCATGTTGAAAACAAGAGGTTTGTCGAAACCCACTCACATGGGTGGGGAGGGGATTGGATTGATGTTAGGCTAAAAAAAACCAGTTGATATATAACACTCGGGGTTATCATAGAGTAGAATGGATACAGACAATAGAAAGGGAATGAGTGGTGTTATAGCATATGTATATAATTGCTTGCTATTTTGATCTATTATGGTGTGCTGATTGAAAATGCAATAGTAGATTGGTAACCACTAACCACTTACATTTTTTGAATGATGTCTTTTTTAGAGAGAATTCCATGCAGTTGATGGACCATAACTTAAACTGGTATTATGCTTTGGTATTGAAATTCAAACAAGTTGCTGCTATGGTATTTTGTTCAGTATCTTGGCATGGACTAAACTCGGAACATATAGCTGTAATTGTTTGCTAGTTGAATTCCAGTTGAAAAACATTATACGAGATTTCTCATGTTCTGATAATTCTTCTGTCATAGGTGCACTCCAGAGGAAAAGCACTTGCGAAGGATGTGGACTTCGAAAAAGTTGCTAGAAGAACACCAGGTTTTACTGGAGCTGACTTGCAGAACCTGATGAATGAAGCAGCCATTCTTGCAGCCAGGCGTGACCTCAAGGAGATAAGCAAAGATGAGATATCTGATGCTCTTGAGAGGATCATTGCTGGACCAGAGAAGAAAAATGCAGTTGTCTCAGATGAGAAAAAAAAATTAGTTGCTTACCATGGTAATTATTATTTACTTTTTTCATGGTCACTAAGCTCTTTTATGAGTATCTTTCGATTGTTTAACTATCTGTGCACATCCAAATTGCAGAGGCTGGCCATGCTTTAGTTGGAGCTCTCATGCCTGAATATGATCCCGTAGCTAAGATATCCATCATTCCTCGTGGTCAAGCTGGTGGTCTTACCTTTTTTGCTCCAAGTGAAGAGAGGCTTGAGTCTGGACTGTACAGTAGGAGCTACCTGGAGAATCAGATGGCTGTTGCACTCGGTGGAAGGTTAGTTAATTTATCTTCTGTTGATGCCAGGATAAGTTTCTCCCTGAAGAGTATAAACATGTCCTTGGATATTTAGAGTATCGCTTGGTTCTGATTCAACTCAATAAAATGGGCTGGATTGGATTTTGATGGAACACGGAACGTGATGTGATTCAAATTGCATGTGCTTTGTTCATCTCCTATTAGTCTACCTCATTCTTATTTGACAAACTCCTTGTTACCAAATGCAGGGTTGCAGAAGAGGTAATTTTTGGTGCGGAAAATGTGACAACAGGAGCATCAAATGACTTCATGCAAGTTTCACGGGTGGCAAGGCAGATGGTAGAAAGATTCGGGTTCAGCAAGAAAATTGGACAAGTTGCCATCGGTGGACCTGGTGGAAACCCCTTCTTGGGTCAACAAGTAAGATTGTAACTCGATAATTTAATTGTTGTTCGATCTTTATCCCCTCTGCATTATAAACATCGTATTAAAGGTTGATTTCTGTGTTTCAATTTGCAGATGTCTTCTCAAAAAGACTACTCCATGGCGACTGCCGATGTGGTGGATGCGGAGGTAAGGGAACTGGTAGAAACAGCATATAAAAGGGCAAAGGAGATCATGACAACCCACATTGACATCCTTCACAAGCTTGCTCAACTCCTTGTAGAGAAAGAAACCGTTGATGGAGAAGAATTCATGAGCCTCTTCATTGATGGTAAAGCTGAGTTATATGTTGCCTGATTGTAACATTTAAGCAGTAACCATCACTACTCAGAACAATGTTGTATTATATAATATTGCTTCCTAAACAAAATCATCAACCAGTGTATCAAACATTCTTGTAAATGAAACTTCATGGATTTTTCATAGTATAATCAATCTTAGTACAAATTAATACTGAAAAGAACTTGACAATTATTACAATACAAAAGTCACAACTGTCAAATATTAAAAAAAAAACAAAAACGAAAACAAAAAAAAAAGAGAGAGAACCCTTTTTAGAATTCTTTTCCAGATTGAAGTTAGAATTTAGAAATATAAAATCATAATAAACTCGCACATCGCACAGGCTCTATATTAGTTTAATTTATATATTAACCAAATATGCATCCGCCAGTCAATTCAAAGTTTCAAACTGAACCGTTTACACTCCTGACGTATTTTGGAATTTGGATCACCCGTTTGAGGAAGATTTATTGCTTGCACAGTTCCTCTAATTTTGACCTTTCAATGAAAAACATTATCTTATGAACTGATTATTTGAACGGAAATATTTAAAAAAAAATAGCAAAACAGAGAAGTACAGAACACGTATCTCTTCCAAAATACATTTTTTTTTTAAATAAAAGAAACCCGCAAATGTTTTCTTACAACCACTACAACAATTGATTGAACACAGGTTACAAAAGAATATTACAGTTTCTCAAGAGCTTCTCCCACCCCGTTGCCTTTTTTCTTCTAATGAGGCAGCCTCCTTCAACATGTCGGCTGCGTCCTTGTGCATGTCCAGCTTCGCAAGGGCAACAGCCTGCATGTAAAATGCTGTGGACCAGTCGGGATAAACACATTGTGCTTGCATTGCATCTCGGAGTGCAGCATCTGGCTGGTCACACATAAGATGGCAAAGACTTCTTCGTGCATAGACTGTTGGGGAAACCATGGTTCCCACATCTATGAACTGCACATACACCATCGTAGGATGAGTAAGAATTAACCGATCACAAGCACTTCTCAATACAGCATCTGTTGTTTACTTTGACCATGCTTATCTAGATTTTTTACTTTAATCAACTCCCAAGAAATTAACATATGTATATCATGTTGGTTATCCCAAAAAATGAAAAACGAGAGTCGATATTGGCTTTTTTATACTACATACCTGAGAATAGCAATCTATAGCAGTTTTAAATTCCTTCTCCCGGAATGCCACATCCCCGCGCTTTCTGGCCTCTAACATATCCCTCATTTGTTGGGTCCACTCTTGAAAAGACAACTATACGAATCCATATAAGGGGAAAAAATCACATTCAGTACATTATTCTGAATAGAATCTGCAGGTCTGCATTAGAACATTTCAATTACCTCATTGGTTCCTTCATCATCTTTGTAATGTGTCATCACCAAGATCTGGTGGATGGCTGTCAGGTCCATCCGTGAACAAGCATCACCCATTGGAGAAAGAGGGTGCTGCGGAGTAGGAGGTGCTTCCTCTTGCCTTGGAATTCCCAGCATCACATAAGATGGAACCTGCAAGGAAAAACTTATGAACCTCAAATTATGATAAAAATAAAATGCTAAAAGCTTTCTTCTATTAATATTCCACTAACAACCCCTTAACAACATGCCCTAAAACCAATCAACAAGTGCACAAAGCAATCCATCCAACTTCTAAGAAGCAGAAGAGTGAGAACCATAAAAGACAGAATGCCAAACTTGCGAATTTCTGGCAAAAATGAGGAGGCTTTTCAAGTGCATAACCTCCAGATTATAGAGACCCGGTATCATCTTTATAAGCAAAAAGTTGGAAAGAAGCCGACACAAGCATGGATGTTAACTTTTTAATATCCTGCTAGTAGAGAGAACTCCCTGTTAGCGACTTGGTCGCATAATCAGTTGTAATGGATTTTGATGACGTCAACGAGAAATAAGACTTCGACGTACAAACACGAAGTAATACAAAAAGTGTCGAAGCATATGAGGTGAAGAGCGAGAATATGAAGACTTGCGGCAATCGAATATATATTGTGAAGTCTTAGCTTAGGATTTAATTTGTAATGTGAATTGTAATATTCAAGTGCCTAAGCTCATATGGATCATGCATATTCACTTAGATGCATTAGGATCATGACAAAATGCTTTAAAACCTTCATTATTGTGCATTTTGGTCTGAGACCGGCATACCGGTCCCTTACCGGTCTCCATACCGGTGAGATGCTCTGTTACGCATGCTCACTGGAACCGGCATGGACCTTACCGGTCACCATACCGGTCTTCCCAGCGGCTAGTTCCCTTACTGGAACCGGCACGACATAAACCGGTCTCCATATCGGTGACCATACCGGTCAGGCTCTTCATTGTGCGACTTACTGGAACCGGCACGGACCATACCGGTTTCCATACAGGTCTAACGGATACATTTTTGAACGTTAATATAGCCGTTAGTATCCATTGGAACCCTAGACCGGCATGCCGGTCCCATACCGGTTTCCATACCGGTCTCGCTGTAAGTAGGGGAAAGCTTTGCATTTTATTATAAATAGAACCCCAACTCATTTGCATTTAGTTAGAGACTTGATACACAACCTTCATACATTCTCTAAAGCAAATACAAGAGTGTCTTAACCTTCATACACTTAAACACTCATACAAGCTCACACATCTTCATTACATTTAGTGAGCTTAGAACACTTGGGTTTGCAACTCACACAATCTTCTTATTATTGTGAGTGTCCAAGTGTGTTTTAATTCTTTTTATCAAAACACTTGTGGTTTGTGAAATCCCATTTGGTTGGGTAAGTTGTAAAGGTTGTGAGTGCGCCTACGAACAAAACTCAAAGTTGTAAAAGGTTCGGAGTGCGCCTTTGCGGAAAACTCTTGGTTACGAGTGAACCACGGAAAACTCGATTCTAGTGGAAATCTTCAAGCGAGGCTTGGGGGAGTGGACGTAGGCACGTTTGGCCGAACCACTATAAATCGCGGTGTCGTATTTCTCTTTCCCTACACTTTTACTATTTGCAAGTTTATTTACATTTATATTATTGAATAGAAAACTTGCATATAGGTTGTTATTTATAATAGAGAAAATTAACCTAAGAGCCTATTTGGTAATAAGAGCTTAAAATCGGCAAAGATTTTATAATTCCGCATTTGTAACGATAACCCAATTCCCCCCCCTCTTGGGTATAGAGATTCTTTGTCGCTATTACTTGTAGGTACTTTCACTCCCAGCTAGCAATCATCAGATAATTTGAGGTATACAGAATATAAAATTGCGTGTACACAAATTAATCCATCTTTCAAGGTAAGATAAATCAGAGATGTGGCAGAAAGTTATGACAAGAAATAGCCTCATGGATCAATAATACTCATAATTAAAAAGTATCTTGATCTGACCCCATATTGGATTTATATTCGACTTGATAATATTTTAATCCAAAAGATGATGAGGGGCACATATGAAGGGTAAGAGAATTCATAAAATCAGAGATCTTACATCAGGTCTATTTTGTAGGGGAGCAAGTGTAGAAACAAGATCTTTTGTATTTGGCCGCTCCCTAGGTTCATACTGCAAACACCGCGAAGCAAGATCAAAGACTACTGTTGCCTCTTCAGATGAAAAGTTTCCCTCCAAATGTGAGTCCATTAAGAGAAGAATATTTTTACCCCGTATCATATCAAGTGCCTGCATATAAAACAAAAATGAGATAGGGGCTAAACAAAATCTGCAGAAATCATCAATACACTCAATGCACCATGGGCACAGCCTCAAACACCAAGTCCAACAGTCTCAACCCCAAGTTTAAATTTGATAGGTACAGTTTCCAAAACAATCATGTCTCATATCATATGAACAGAAATTGAAGGTTATTACTTATTATCCTAAACACCCAAATAGTTATATTCACTGAGGATATATCTAAAACCAAGACAATCCCAATTAAGCCAGTGGCAAAAAAAAAACTGTGTCAAAGAGCACTTGAACTGTGGCGGCACTAAATTCAACTACATAACAACCAGCAAACAGCAAAAAGACATTATGATTTTAAAACCCTAATAACAAAATAGCTGGATAACAAGTCCACAAAGAAAATAAGTATCAAAAGATATTGTACAGAAAAATGCGACATTAAAATCCATTGAGAGCAGAAAATTCATATTGAAATCCATTGACAGATTCAGTCTCCCAAAATCAGAACCATAAAATACATTTTTGTTAAAGCTTACTAAGGAATATAGGAAAAATAAGATACTTACATGACTTGGGGGAATATGCTTTCCACTGAGAAGATCCAAAAGGACAGTCCCGAAGCTGAAACTAACACTTTCTGGAGTGACCCTTCCTACATCATGGATACATATAAATTGGATATAACACAAAGTAGTCTTTAACCAGTATAGACTATTGAAAAGTAAACATGTCCATAAGGTATGTATTAGTTACCATTTCTTAGATACTCTGGAGGTGTATAGGCAAGATTCGTGCTATAACTTTTTCCGTCCCTACTATTTTTCATCAAGCCAAAACACGAAAGCCGAGGATCACCATTCTGCCAAAACCATACACAAAAATACCTACTTTGCTCATTCAAAATCCAAAGTATCCACAAACAAAAGCATCTTAACACAATAAAATTGATTCAGTTACTCAAACAAAAATATAAACAGGGAAATATCCCTGCTTGATTAAGGGATTCGTTAGGTCACCTCATCAAAGAGAACTCTATAGGCATTCAAATCATGGTATAATGGACGTCCTTCACTACTGCAATAATCTAAAGCTTCAGCAATATACAAAGCAACTCTTAGACGCATTGCCCACTCAATGGTTTGATTCTCCCCTGTCAAGGTAAACAACAAAATATAAATCAGAAGTTATGGCTAAGAACTTAAAAACAATAATCCAAACTGAAACTACAAGCACAGAGATCTTAATAAGAAAGGATAGCTGATATATCTACATAGGAACCGATAAAGAAAACAAGTAAGCCAGCTGCCATTTGCCAATGAAAAGTTGCAAGAATTCACTAGTTTCTTTAATGTATTTTAAGCACAATTCACATCTTTGTGTCAATTTATCATAATGTTGAGGTATTTTCACACCCAATGCCAAACTCAAGAACATTGCCAAACATCAAGATAGTATTCCAGTATCATAAGTGATGCAGCTTTCCCTAAATGCAGAAAATGACAACTTAAAAAGCAATAACTTATAGTATATGATTCTAACTGCTTTCTACTCAATTTTCTAATGTGTTGGGTAAACGCCCAGCGGCCAATGTTTCCCAGCCACTCAGCAGCTGTGGACTGAAAAAGCCACGACACCTTAATCCCTCCCAAAAGTAAACTTCCATTTAACAGACAGAACTTACAAAAAGAGTAATTGCATTAAAATTAAGAGATCAATAAAACATTAAAAACCAGCAAATTTAAAAGCCATACAGTGAAATAAATGTTTAGCAAGAGTATCATTGGGCATGTACTCGGCCACCAGCAACCTCTCATCACCATCACAGCAATAGCCAATCAAATTCGCCAGACACTTATGCCTCAGCTTCCCCACACCCCACGCCTCGTCCTAATTAGAAAAATAAACAATTAATAGCCCTATAAATTAAACAATTTGAAAAAAAGAGAGTAAAAACCTAATAATTGAAAATAAACTACATACAGCGAACTGTTTGGGATCGGGCCAGGCGACTTTGGTGAATTTTTTAACGGCGATCCAACGGCGGTTATCATTTCCGTCTTGGAGGCGGCCTTTGTAGACGACATTGGGAGCCTTCTCGCCGCTTTCGGATACAATAAAATCAGAGCTGAAGTTGTTCGTAGCGGCTTTGAGGTTGGCTAACGAGAACTCGGCGAAAACCGGCGCGCCGTCCGAGCCAGCAGCGGCTCCGCCGGAGCCATCGGTACCATTAGAAGGCTGAGTCGGATGATTGCGGTGATTCTGTTGCTGGTGATTTTTGTTATCAACCAAGACGTGTCCTTTCAAGAAGGTCGATTCGCAACAGCCCATAACTCGGTCGAGTTGACTCAGCAGAAACAAACCAACCAAACTCCCAGCTCAGCTGAAGCTAAATAACATTAGCTGTTTTTATTTTTCAATTTTCTTTTATCAAGAGAGTTTTGTTTGTATCTTGGTGAGCGCTCGTGTGGGTGAGTATGAAAGAGAAAGAAAGAAGAAAGAAAGGGAGAGATTTAATCAATGAACAGCTGCAATGGTTTTCCTTTTTCTTTCATTTCTCTTCTTTGTTTCTGTTTTGTGTGTTTTTTTTCTCTCCTTTTTCGTTTTTTATTTTTTCGGTTTTTGTCTCTCTCTCTCTCTTATCTCTTCCTTTCTTGTCACTGACAAAAACCTCCTGTCTTTTTCTGTTCTTCTACTGTTGGATTGTCCTTTTAACATTATGAGGGTGTACTTTTTGCCTCATCGTTTCTTTTTTTAACTTCTCGCGATATTTTAGTCCCGTTCATTTACGCGCCATAGTCTTTTTTGGTCGGTAAGTTGCAACAAAAAAAAATTGAAATTTAAATGATTTAAAAAAAAAATAAATGACATATAATTAGGTAATCATACTAAAAATTAATTAAATCAATTATTTTACAGCAACTAGACTTATTAATATGGCTTGCATAGGATGGCAGGCGCTTTAGAGTTGTTTTTATAAATTTATGAAAGTCTAATTTATTAATAATAGAATTTTGATTAATTTCATCATCATCTTCATAAAATCAAAATTTATCTCCATTGTCAAACTTATAGCTATGTCATCAATCGTCAAAACGGATAATATCTCACTAGATAAATCAGGTCATCATATATGTTATAAAAGTCAAATCTCAACTGAAAATATACTAATATGGATGTTGAGTTCCAATTAAGTGGATTGTAATATTTCATATCGCTTGCGAAAAATATTATTAATGTCCATGTAAATGTAGTTTCCTTCAATTAGTTGGAGATTTTTTGAATGGATTTGAGCCCATACAAAAACAATTATGAGAATTATTCACATCGAGATGTTCTTTATTTCCAATTTTTTAGGAAATAAAATGTATTGTTATACTCGAATATATTCTAAATATTAAAATGACGTCATTTAATACCCGCATTGCTTACGCAAGCAAGATTTTGAACGCTGTGTCAATCTAATACGCAAAGTTGCAGGCTACGTGTTCGTCGATTAAGGGCCATCTAATGTGAGAGATCCAGCTTCAATGATGTGACAATTTAACTAAGAAATTCAGTTTTCCCTTTTTGGAAATTTACATATTCAAAAACAAAGTAATCATCAATTTGATGTATTGATTGTTAGATTCAACTAGCTGGGTAAGTTGTTTATGCACGTAATTATCTAAGTGGAGTGACGATAATCCATTTCAATCTTAATTGGAACATTGTGGGAATGCAGCCAATGCTAGATCTAGATACCCATATAATAGATATATATATAATTTATTAAAAAATAATTTTTTCATTTTTATTATTATTGATTAATTTCAAACTTAATATATCGTATAACAATATTCGTATGTTCGTTTCATATAAGTTTTACGGACAAATAAATAGTAGAGAATAATCAAACAACGTATTATCCTTGAGGAATGAATTGTTCATTCCTGAATTTATACACAACTTTCAATGCAAATTTCTAGGATGCTGAAGCTCGAAAGTATGTATTTGGTACTAATGAGGTCCCAAGCGAGGATAAAAGTTGGAATATGCAGAGGAAACAAGAACAGATTCTCTCGTGATTGACAGCTGTTTCAAGGATTCGTTGCTGTGGATTATGGAATTTTGCCAACATTTTAAAGCAACCTGGCATTTTGATCATCATCAATTCAACACCCATAATTTCAGATAATGACCAATTTGTCCCAGTTTTATCTGAACTTTGCTAAAATTATACAAGCATAACTATGAGTTATTAATACCATGAAAGGTGGACCATATACAATTCTTCCAATGAATTCCATGCTACATGCTCAAAATGTGATTCCAACATACTATGAAAAGCTTATTTTCGGTTTTAAAATCCGACTCCATTGACATCGTATTTTTACTAAAGAAGGAGATTCATTAGCTCGTTATGTAGTCTGAATCAGTGAAATGACGGAATCTGTAAAGATTCTTCAATAGGCTTTAGAACGAATTCCGGGAGGACCTTCGCTCAATGAGAAAATGGATCAGATTCTATAGGATCAAACTTAAGATAACAGTGCAGCTGAATTAAAACCAAAAAAAAAAAAAAAAAATTCCAATCAGGCATACCTACACATTTTTGTTCTTTAGATATGCTTTAAACAGCAGACAGCAGCAAAAACTCAACCACATGGATTCTTGTCCCTTAGCACCCCAGCAACATATTAACCTGCAACTGACGATAACCAGAACTCTTGCGGACTTGCCATGCTTTAATGTAAATTGGTGGATTCACAATTCAAACACAATCCTTCTAATGACAAATTGACTCAATATGCCTCTATTTACCAAACAATGTTCTTCAAATTCAACCTCCTTAACTTCAGCGAGGGAAACGAATTAAAATTCAACCATTTAAAAGCTATCACATACATTTCCTCAAAGGATTATACACAACTCCTCGAAGGATAAACTGTATAATATGGGTTTACAGATGTGCACGGAAAACCCGAAATTATTCAGAAAAAACTAGGGGAGGGCAGAAGAGGGAAGAATACCTTTTGTTTAAAAAAATTAAGGACCTGCTGAGTTCATTTGAGTAAACTCTCCTTCTTCAATTCGTATGCAGAGCTCATCATAAGATTGTTTAGAGTTGGCAGCGAATCTCTCAACGGCCATGAAAGATTGCTTTAGACAAGAGTGCAGACTACCTGTAATGGTAACTTTATTCCACTCCCTAGCTAATGAAGTCATCTTTTTCTCTCGTGCCTGCATTATCTTTTGCATCTTTTGCTCCTCCCTCTCCAAGAGCTTTACTTTTCTATCCATATCCTTGTTGGTCATCGCTATTTGCTGCAGCTCTACATGATGGTGTTCCACGAGTTGATTTACGCTAGTGAAAAGACCTTGCAGGGCTTCGGTCACTTCTTTCTCGGATAACTTATCAATGGCTTGTGACCACTGATGAACAATTACAAACACAGCTGGTGCTCCAATCCTACCAGGAGAGAAGGGCGCTCTGCCATCTGGCATTTCTTCTGGTTCATGTGCAAGACATTTCAGTAGCCAGCCATTCAAGGCTTTGATATAGACTTTTTGAGCTTCGATCCAATTTGAGAAGTTCAGATTCCAACTTTGTAGCTCAAACTTGAGTTTTATAGCAACTTCAAGATGATCATTCTCAAGCCTTGCATTTGATGCAATAGAATCCAAACTTTTGGCTTCTATAATGATTTGGGACTGACCCCTATGACATTCTAGCAAAGCTTTCCACATACTGAGTAACCTGCTGACATCACAAATACATTACAGTTAAAACAAATATAAGCAACATCAGTAGCAAGAAAACTTCATTCTAAAGGTTTTTGCAGACCAGGAAAACCTACGATGGTGAAGGAAAAACAGGTCGGACAGGACAGTAACAGAACCATCTCTGATGGCAGTACTAAGTTAAAATATCTCGAACAGTTTCAAAACATATATTTAAAATAAAGTAAGAAAATTAAGTACAACCACTGAAGAAATAAAATTTATTTTTCATTGCTCTTCATTGCATACTACAATTCTCTCTTTTCGAATGATATTCTAGTATCTTTCTCTATAAGAAAACGTTAATATTTGCAATCATCTTCAACAAGTAACGCTAATGTTTTACTTGGAAAACAACATGTCAAATTTGATGTGTCCATTATCAACTTCCTGATATGTCCTCAGCAGTGCATAGGAGAAAAAAAAGTTTATATTCGTCTGAAAACGGAATGATTCATGTACCTGTGAACCAATTCATTGATCTGTGGCCACAACTCTTCATCCCTCAACTTGTTTATAGAATTTGACATCTTGTCAATAACATGAATTGCAATTTGAATTTTAGTAGATAAAGCCCCAAGCATTGTTCGAGCTGCTTCGAGAGTTTCAGCACTCTTATCGTCCAAACTTTTCATCTGCTTATACTTCCTTGCATAAAGTATACGCAATTTTTCCTCAGCCTAGAAACCGAAGAATGTCAGCTTCACTTGCAACTATCAAAACACACAATCACCTCTGTATAAATTCAAAACAAAGGAGGCAAAGAAGAGTTTGTACTATACTTGCAATGCATTAGTTATTTCCAATGAGAGAGAAGAATTGCAATTTTAACCTTTTGTATCAAGTAACTACAACCATTATCCGTGCTCTGCCTTATGATCATAACTTAGTCTTTTAGAGGCAAATTGAAATGGCTGTAGTTCATTCATGCTCTCTTACAAAATTTTATCCAGCAGCATAGAAAACATAGGAAATCACAAAATGAGCTAACCTTGTTTTAATTAGTGTGATAAGCAAATTTGCCACCATTGATTATTCCAAAGAATCCATCTTTTGGGTAGATAACAATTCACATAGACATATGGACAACATTCAACACAATTCATATATTATAAATATATAGATTTAACTTGATCTAGAACAAAACAAATATATAAATATAAATATGTTCATTTGTCAGAAAATGGTAAAGTTTTCATATCTTTTTTTTTTTTTTGAAATCGTTGGAAACCCCACCGCCAAACCACCCCTTCCGGGTTTAAGCGGAGCAGGTAAAACCCCGGCTTTCACAGGCTCTTACAAGAAACACACTCCTTGAATTCGAACCCAAGACCTCAAGGAGAAACTGTTGACTGGACACGTTTGGAGGTAATTATCTCTATCAAGTGTATGACAGAATATACCAGAACAGAAGGAATCAAGATAGCTTCATAAACTCCATAGTTCTCAATGATTATTCGTAACTTCATCCAAATATATAAAACGTAATGTTGTTATGAGGATTGCATCCAACTTTGCATTAAGCGAATATTTCCTGTTCTGATCTATCAAGAATAAAAAAAAAAGTAAAAAGGAAATGATACAGATTGAAAAGCAACTTCTTCTTATAGCCATCATTCATGCTCTTTCTTACAACCAAAACTTCTTCTTTTGGTTGCAAGTTGATATTTTCTTCCTTATTACTACAAATTTTCACCAATAGCCTAAAAATCTATATGAGAAGTTTTAATTGGTGTGATAAGAAAATTTGCCACCCTTGATATTCCTAAGGATCCATCCCTTGGGATATATCACAGCGACAACAATTCAAATCCTTGCGGCTAATGATCTTGCGATATTTGTCCCCCATAGATAAAATAGAATGTATACAAACAACTTAATATGAAGATCATAAAGGTACGACATGATATTAAAACATAAGGGAACCGCAACCATAACATAAACTCCTAATTTTTTTTTTCTATAATACCTAAAATCACCATCCAAATACATGTACAAAGTTAATGCCATTATATATAAAGACTGCACATAACTTTGCATTTCACCAAACATTCCCCTGTTCAGTGGTGGTCTATCAAGAATCACAAAAAGTAACAAAGAAAAGATAAAAAATAAAAAAGCAAGTTGGTCCACAGTAAAGGCAAGCACTTTAGCATACCTTGACTTCATCATAGAGTTTCCTCTCCCACATACACAGTTTCCTCAAAGTAGCTGTTAAGTTCCTTGAATTCTGAACATCGTCGCCGTCCAATCTCTGATAACTAAGAGGAGACGATACCACTAGTTTCGATGGAGCCACAGCATAAAACATCTTAGAAGATACTGCAATGCAAGACAAGGCTCTAAACAATTTTTTTACATCTATAAAAACTACTTGACAATTTCTGAAACATTTTACATCTATAAAAGCTAATTACTAATTTGGCTTAAGCGGAACAGGAAAAACCCGCGGCATCCAAACTTTAGTTATGCTAAATAAATATCTAGGGATTAAATAACAAAATCAACAATTCGAAGGCATTTTATTACACAATCAAGAACAAAAATCATTGAAAATTTGGCAGAAATTACCTTGAGAAACAGAATATTTGTGATGATAACGAAATTTGCCACCATCAAACATCTTCAATACATCATTACCAGACTCTGACGCTTTCTCAAACAGAACTTGCACTTCTTTCATAACCTCAGAGACACCTCGTTGACTACTTTGACGCTTCGATTCACTCTTCTTTGACTCCTCTTTCTCTGTAACAGCCTTTTTTCTCTCACCCTTAGCGGGCCCAGCCTTATCATTCTTCGCTGAAATTGAAATTTTATCATTATTTATTTTACTTTCGTTGACTTTTTTTGACTCGCTTTCAGGAACGTAGGCCGGTTCATATTTCTCCAATGGCTCGAAGATGTTCAAAAAATCCCAAGCCGAGCTGCTCGGAGTCGGTGGCGGCGGCGTTGTTTTATGCGTCGGCCAATCAACAGCGTTAAATTCAACATTGTACGTGGGGTAATTGGTGTAACGGTAACTTGAACTTTGGGCTTGAATGTGGTTAAAAGAGTCAAAATCTTCAATCATTTCTTCGTCTTCAGAGTCAGAATCGAATTGAATATGCGAATCTGAGGTCAAACTCGAGGAGCAGCGATCAAGTGGAGAAAATGTCGATTCTTTGACTGCATGATCACCGTTGGATGGAGGATCATCACGGTGGTGTTTAGAACTGTAATGATCGAAGAACTGATGGAGAGTGGGGCCAAGCGTCTTCATAGACTGCATGTATGCCACGTGTGCATCGGCAAGGGCGTAGCTATGGTGAAGCGCATCTTCGAGGAACTTGTAACGGTCGTGGCACAGAGCGACGGCGGGGAGATTGTCGAGCTTAGACGTGGAGCATCCCATGGGTTGACACGTGGTTATGCCTTCTGATGTAACCCCAGTTCCGGTAAGGCACTGGGAGGAGTATTATACGGTGCCGTTTGATTAATCAGCGTGTAATTTGATGGTGCATTTAAGCTGCATAAATGAGAGACTGGGGGAGTAGGGCAATGAGGCAATCCAGAGAGTGAAAGTAGTGGGACTTGAGAGGTTAAAGCAGTGGCGGGATTCGCATAATGTAACGTCTCTTTAATAATTTTTTCGATATTTGCACTCATGGTCTTTAATTTATGATATATTGTATTATTAACCCTTTTTATATATATTTACTTCTACGCAACTTTTATTTTTCTTTCTTTATGGTCCCTTATCAATGGAAAGTTGTACCCTATGCATAAGGCTTCTGTTAGTGTAGGTGTATAATTTTAGCCTTGCACCATTGGTCATGTGTTCCCACACAGTTGAATTTTCCTCAATATGCTTTCTCGGTGGAACTGTTACGGACATGCAGATGTCCAATTAAATAATGACACGTGTCATTATATTGTTTAACGTACAGTATTAGTAAAATGGAAATGTCACGATTATCTTCAAAAGTCCGAAGTCTTCAGAAGAAACTAAAACTTGATCGGGAAAACTATAACTCGACCCCGGAATGAAGTCACTCCGAAGTAGAGGTACTCCGATATCAGTTCAATTCGATCTAAACCTATCCCATAGTACCTATTTCGGAGAGGATCTACCCTGGAACCTATTTGAGAGTACAATGGAAGTATTCCAACCCTATTATTAGTACTTCGAAATACATGATGTCACATACCACAATCCTATATTAGAGGACTTTAATGATAATCCACTTATCTTATCATGCAAGTTTAGTTTATCATGTACAATAATAGGTGAAATCACACTTAATACCATATTTCAGCATGTCTTGTGACAAGTGTACACCATACAATTAAGATTAGATCAGCAATGGACAAGTGTCAACCGGAGGTTGAAGACTCCATACAGTGAGGCCCAATATTTTGTAGGTATAGATTCTCTTCATTTTTCTCGCCTTCGGCTATAAACAGGGTTTGGAGAAGATTTTGATTAGGGATGAGAGAAAATCCTCAATCTCGATTTGTTACCTAAAAATCTTAAATTCCGATCAAAATTTGAGACCTCAAATCGTTCGATTTGTGATTTGAAATAATTTTCCATCCCAATTTAAAAATCAGTATGTGAAATTCTAGATGAAATTGGGATTGAAAAATCCCAACCCCTCTGCTCCAGATGTACGTAACTAATGAAGTATTAATATATTATTAAATTACTAAAAGTTTGATTGAACTTTTCTAACTCGTAATTGAAGAAATATTCATTCCAGAATGAAATCTGAATTAATTAATAACATTTTTCTCTAGCTTTGCAAAAGAAAAACATTTTGGCTTGTTTGGGCAAAAATTGGTAAAAGGAGAGACACGAAAGAATGGCAAGGAGGTATTGCTGCCCAACTTTCAATTATTTTATAATTTTAATTGTTATATGAGAATGAGATTTTGTGTCTCTTCTCCAATTTGCTAGCTGCTACCCCATCTTTTGAATTATTTCTTTTATAAGGCCATGCCTATATATATATAAATCTTTTTAAAAAGAATCTATATAACAAGAAGACATGCAACAACTGGCATTGCTTACGTGGCATAAAAATAAAAAGTTACCTCGTCTCTATATGCAACCTTAATGATATCACGAGCCAAAAGCAAATCTTCATTTTCAAACTTCCAATAATAATACTGATCATAATTAGGTTAGTTTTTTTTTTTTTGCTTCAAAATAAATGATACGGGCAGTGAAGTGTTTTCAAATTCCAAAATGATTATTGACCCAAAAGTTGATTAGCTTTTAAATACATAACGTCTCTATTCATTTATATGAGACTGTTAAAATTAGGGTTTCTTTTTGCTGGAGAAAAAATATTAACCCAGCTGAGTAATTTCCTCCACATCATGCTATCAAATGATTGCTAGAAAGAAAGCAGAAATTAGAAAAATGTTAAGTCAACCCAAGTGAATGAAGAAAATTAAAGATCCTCCTGGAAATTGTAACATGCTTAGGTTTATACATTTTAAAAACTATACAAATTTAGCATTTCAATTCGATTATCGTTCCATAATTTTAGATAGCTTCGGGTCATTTGATGATATAATGATTTTGGATAGAGGTAAATACTAAAGTAGCCATTAATTGAAAAAGAATTATGTTTAGTTTGATAAACGGTTTTAAAGATTTGTGAATAAAGCAAGAGTTCGCAAATCAATGATGGGTATGATTTTTGAATATGAGGATATCTAAAAAGGAGGCTAGGGTTAAGGTGGAAATCCAAGTAAGGGAATCTTGTCTGTATTGTCTCCACTTTTTGTTGTTTTTAAGAAATGGGAGATTTTTAAGCATGCATGGCCATGGTCCTCTCTTTAGCCTTGTTTGTTTTCTTGCTTGCTTGATGCTTCTATATATATCTATTTGCATAATCTCGTTTCTAGGAAAAGACCTATAGCTATCTTTTCCTTTTCCCCTATATATGTATATACACTAGTGTGTGTCCGTGTCTACAACACGGTGTTACAGAATTTACAGAGAGATTGAGATTTTGTTATTTGAATTTGTTTATAATGAAATGATTTTATTTTTAATTAAATGATTTTATTTTTTAATTAAATGATTTTTTTTAATCTCGTTTCTAGGAAAATACCTATAGCTATCTTTTCCTTTTGCCATATATATATATACTAATTTTTGCCCGTGTATACGGCACGGTGTTACAGTATTTGGCCGTGCCTATACGGCACGGCGTTACAGAATTAAATAATTTTATTTTTTAATTAAATGATTTTTTTTAACTTTCTATTTTTAATTTGAAAATTTTTGAACTTTTCCATCAATCAATTCACTCTTTTTTCCAATTACCAATGAAATGATCTGGGCCGTCAATTAAGCCACATAAAGAGAGCCGTTTGATACACTATCTTTCCTCCAACATCATTCTCCTTTATTATATATATATATATTATATATATATATATATATAATATTGTGTGCCCGTGCCTACGGCACGGTGTTACAGAATTTACAGAGAGATTGAGATTTTGTTATTTGAATTTGTTTATAATGAAATGATTTTATTTTTTAATTTATTTGGTAGTTTTCATTTTCCATTAATAAATGATTTTATTCTTTAATTTTTTTGGTTGTTTTCATTTTCCATTTTTATAGAGATTTTATAATGAAATGATTCTTTATTGGCCATTAGATTATAATGAAATGATCTGAACCGCCAATTAAGCCACATAAAGATATAGCCTTTGGATACATTATCTCTCTTAATCCTAACCATTTGTTACATTTTTTTTCCCCTCACACTATTGTGCTTTATAATATAGATATTTCACTTAAAATAAATATGCAAAGTGATGGGAAGATAAGTTCTTTTACATGCCATTACATAACTTTAGATACAGTAAGGTCCCCCACATCTCTCTTGCTGCTAATTTTCATAACCTAATTTCTCAAAACCTGCGACTTTGAAGCTTTTAAATTTTTATTAACTAACTTTAAGGAAACCCTAGAGCTTTTTTTAAAAATATATATTCTACTATAACTTACTTGTTTTAATTGCTTATACTGTTTCCCATTTTGAATGAATGGTTTAAAATTACCAAGATAAAGTCAGTCATTTTAAAGCAATCCAAGTACATCATTGTTTCTTAATTTGTGTTAATTTGCATTCTCAAAATTGAGTGTAATAAATGACTATTTCAAATGTAATAATGTAGTTATAACATTTGAATGTGTAACCTCTTGTAAAATATACTATAGATACTAGGTAGGGTTTGTGAATAGATAAATTTTTTGATACCACTATTATAGTATTATATTAGATTATTAATGACGTGATACCACCAGCCAGTAATTATTTAAATGTATGAGTTATATTAAATAAAATTATGAATGATTTAGTTATTTTTTCTATTTAACATATGTGTCAAGATATTATTGAGTTGTTATATATGTAATGTGGTACTATCATTGAATAATAGAATTTTTTTTTTGTGAAATGTTCTTATGTACGTAATTTTACCCCTATCATTTTTTTCATGATTCGAATCCCAACTAAATTGGTAACCTTTTGTGTACAATAAATAAATATATATATAAAATTATATTACTTATTATCAATACAAGAAAATGTAGAATTACCGACTGATTATTTCGGTCGATAATTTTTTGGAATTTACAAACCGAAAAAGATAAAAATAATTTATGATAATCAATTACCGACTTATTACTGACCAAAATATTACTTATTATATATGTAGAAAATAAATCAGATCTACTTTCAAAGTTTAATTAAGGAATTAATCTCCACTAATAATACACACAAGTGATCAATTCAATCCTCTTTAATTAGACATGAAAAAAAAAAACATTTACCGTCCGACAATACGATGGTTCCATGCATTGACCCAATATATTTGTATATATTAACGTTACCTCGTAGTAATTAGCAATGGCCATCCATAACTTAAGGCCTCAAAAGGATTCAATAGTTTCCAACTATTTAATTATAATATAGTCTTAGTCTTATACCTTTTTGTCTCCTAGCTATGTATCTTTTTTTTTTTGTTTAAAGTTTAAGATAAAAACTTTCCAGGAACCTTTTACTTTAAAGGTATCTTGTTTAATGTTTAAGGAAGAATTAAACAACCATCTCAAAAAAAAAAATAATAAAGGGAAGCATTAAAAAAATGATTTTTCAAGAATTTAAAATTGAACTGGACTGTTGTTTTGTGAATTCTTTACTTGTCAGCTAAAATGGAGCATTTCTGAATGTACCAGAAAGTTCTTATGAGGCCCAAAAGTTTGGGGTATATATTCATTAAGAGTGGGCTATGGTCCATTTTGGTAGGATCAAGAATCTGAAATCCATACCATGAGTAAGCCACTTGATTAATTGGTTGGTTTTCATTAAGTTATGATTCTTATCAAGTTTTTATTTATTTTTTAAAAAAATGTAAATTTCACCCAACACTACAAGAATTATGGCTTTTAGCGTCCAAATATTTAGCGTCGAAACATTATGCGACGCTAAAAGTTAGTTTTAGCGTCGAATATCAGTTTCGACGCTATATGTCATATTTTTAGCGACGGAATAAAACTTCGACGCAGAATATTAATGTTTTAGCGTCGAAAAATTTTTTCGACGCTAAAATCAGTACTTTAGCGTCGAATAATATTCGACGCTGAATAATTATATTATTACAATAATTTTTGGCGCCAAATATTACACTTTTAGCGTCGAAAAACGGAGTCGACGCCAAAAATATAATTTTAGCTTCGAACATATATCGTCGCTAAAGGTGTATGAAGTTTCCACCGACAAATCCTTGACTCTTTCGCGTCTAAATTAACTTCGACGCTAAAAAACGTATACAATTAGCGTCGATTTTGAATATTCGACGCCAAAAATAATACTTTTAGCGTAAAACAAATTTTCGACGCTAAAGAGTTATGAAGCTTCCACCGACAGGTCTTTGATTCTTTCGCGTCTAAATTAAATCCGACGCTAATTTTTTATATTAATTTTAATTACGTTTTGTAATAGTAATAGTAATTTTATTTTTGAATAGTAATTGTAATTGTAATTTTTACTTTTTACTTTTTACTATTCATGAGAAAGTAATTTCACAGCTAGGGTGAAAGGTAATTCTTTTACTGTTACTATTTAGATTAATCTCCCTTAAAAATAATATATTTACTAATTAAAATACTGATTAATAAAGGATACCGCTATATTGGTCGGTTGGCAATTTATTTTAATCTGGTTTAAACCTGTCTAATCAAGGATACCGCTATATTGGTCGGTTGGTAATTTAATTATGGTACCGCCTTAATGGCTGGTTGGACTTAATTTGACTTAATCAGGATACCGCCAGATTGGTCGGTTGGTAATATTATCACAAGTTTATATATTATTTTATGGGAGATATCTAAATTAATAGTAGTAAAAGTAATTCCTTTACCTTAGCATTTTATTGTATTTTACTTTTCAGCTTTTACTTTATGTCTTTTACTTTTCAGTATTTTTACTTTATGTCTTTTACTTTTAAGTTGTTACTAGCCCTAGTTATGTGTTAGTTATCTGGGGTTGTGATGAATTCTAATATCACCGGTTTATAATGGGTTATTTTATAGTTTGGGTAATTTAAAGGTTTACTTATTAAGTCTTAAGCTTAATGCTTCTTGTTGTCTGATCACCGATAAGATTGATGTGGTAAAACTAAAATGAACTAGACATAGGGATTTTAGGTTTCAGCCTTAGTGTTAAGCTTAATCCGACGCTAATTTTTTAATCGAATTAGTGTTTAAGGAAGAATTAAACAACCATCTCAAAAAAAATAAAAATAAATGGAAGCATTAAAAAAATGATTTTTCAAGAATTTAAAATTGAAATGGACTGTTGTTTTGTGAATTATTTACTTGTCAGCTAAAATGGAGCATTTCTGGGCTATGGTCCATTTTGGTAGGATCAAGAATCTGAAGTCCATACCATGAGTAAGCCACTTGATTAATTGGTTGGTTTTCATTAAGTTATGATTCTTATCAAGTTTTTTATTTATTTTTTAAAAAAATGTAAATTTCACCCAAATAAATTCATGACCAGATTTATTTATATATAAATGTAAAAAAGAAGCGTACGTTGTCATAATGATAATTTCATATATACAACTCATGATATCATTATAATTTATTATGGAAAAACAGATTTTACGAATGTTCATAGAGACCGTGACACTCTTTGATCTTAAGAAAGCTCCGTTCTTGTAACAAACATAATTGATATATGTTTAGATATTTAGTTAAAATTGTTCATAAAAATTTCAGCAAAAGATTTTCACATACCAAAAATTTGTATAATGATATCAACTCACCAACTACAAAATTATTTTAGGGTTCTTAATGATGGACCGTTGAGAAATTAATGCAAGCACAATACAGCTCTTGTTGTCACAAAAATTTGTCCTCCTCATTGGACCACATTCTCTATATTCATTATAACATGTTCAAATCTTGAGCTCAAATCAGCTGTCAATGCCGGTGCCGAATTATCAACAAGTTGAGGCATTGCCAATTATATGAATTAATTATAATGATAATGGTTGTGTTAAAATAAGGATTTATTTTATGAAAGCTTTCACATAATTTTTATGCGAAATGTAAAAATAAATTCAAAATATTAATTATTTTTTCATTTTCCCATGAAAACTTTCCTAAAATTGACCATTAATGAGCGCTCTTAGGACACTCGTTAACATTTTCCTTAATATATATATATATATATATATATATGATATATCCTAACATTTTAAAAATGATTAAAGCACCTAATTCGATTCAATTATGACTAACAAACCATGTGCTAATTTGTTTCAATTAGCAATGCTCTATCATTATCAACGTGCTAATCCCTTCAGTTTTTTTTTCCTTATTAGATATTCTTTTTGTTATAATAACGTGCAATTAACTTTACAGTTAGATGATCCGGATGATTTAAAAGAGAATAACTATGTGATTAATTTTGTAGCATGCCTAGTAATTAATTATCAATAAGAAGAAGTAACCCTTCAATTATATTTCTTTAGGGAGTCGTAATTTAGATGTAAATATTTAATAATTTTGATTTGTTTGGATGTTGATGATCTTAGGAAATCGCATAAATTAAAAACAAATCTATGCTTCTCTAAAGCCCTTTTTTTTTTTTTAAAGTTATTGTAGTGTTTGTGTGCATGATTAGTTTTCAGTTCAATGAATCATCTCTCTCGTAATATCAATGCACATGATCAAAATTTCTTCCAAACTCACCGAAAGGAAAAGTGATTATTTGACTTTGAACAAGTAATAAGTTGAATTAGGAGTTAGTGTTAAATTGAGTTGTACAATACACGTTAAAATTTAGTTACATATATAAAATTCAGTTTAGCGCTGAATTATTAACAACCAATTGGGTAATATGGGAGTTAATGTATATTTTTGGATTTGAAATAGTAACATTTTATTTTCATTATAAGAGTTAAACTAATTAAGTTATCATTTATAGAGTTGTAGATTGATATTTTTTTATGATTGGTTCTTTACAATTTAATGAATATTTACATTTTAAAATCTATTAGGAAACTATATATCTACACTTATAGTGTAGACTAGACATATATCGGTATAAGATCGAAAGTCTATTCTCATTAATAATCAGGAGATGTATACTCATAAATCCACATTTACATACTGAGTTTTTGAATATATGGAGTTTTGAACTCAAATCTTCAACAAGTATTATTGGAATGGTGTAGATCTGAATATGACACAACCAAACTTGGTCAAAAGAATATTATAATTTTGTCAAATCATTCTCAATTATAATTTACTCCTTAATTATTATCAGATAATGTGAATTATTCATCTAGTATATATTCAAGACAATCAATTTACAGAAAAATCTAAACTGTACACATTCAAACTCTATTCACATGTAGAGAGACTAATTTTTCACAACTTTCATTTCTTTCTAGTGGAGTAAACAAAAACAAAAAGTGAAACAAGTAATTAAAAAGAAAAAGAAAAAGAAAAAGAAATTAAATGTCCATTTTTTCCCCTTAAAAATTTGTCTACTGTGTGAGAGCATTGAGCAGTGAAACCCTAGTGCTGATCAAACTCCTAAACACTTTCTCACTAACACTTTCAATTTCACAAATACACCCCTCAAAGTTTTGCATTTTCTTCAAAACCACCCTCACTTCTTCTTCTCCTTTCTTTCTCAAACCCCACAAACTCTCCTCACCAACTTGTTCAAATTCTTGAATCCCCTCTTCAACTTTGATCACTTTCTTAGCTTTCTTCTTATTTCCCAATCTCAATCCCATCCATGAAGAATATTTTATTGACCCAAACACTTTTGAAATCCCATTAAAAAGAGCAACAGTTACAAGCATCGTTACTTCATTAGCATCACTAACAACGCCGGCTAGTTCAGCATCAGCAATGGACTCCACTAGCATTGATGGTGGGATCGGATATTGCCCTATGCATCGAACTGCACTTACAAGTTTAACCATCTCTTTAGCCAATCCTTTTCTTGCTTTCAAATATAAAGCAATCTTTGCGTCGTCTTTTTTTCTTACAGCAACTCTGGCTGCAAGCTGCTCTTCTTTGAGAGCCATAACGGATGTTTGGAAGATTCCGTAAACATCAACGAAGCGAAGAAAATCTTCTAGAAGCTTCTCAACCCACTCGTGTTGGTTGCGAAGAGACTCTTGTGTTTGAGGAAGATGGAGAATATCGTCAAGAGAATCATGAACGTCTTTGAGACGGCTCAAGCCGTCGCAAAGCCAAGCCGATGTTCGGTTATCGGGTTTTGTAGACCAAGTTTTGAGCTCACTGATCTCATCTTTGATCTGCGAAATCAACGGATGTGATCTGCAGGGGAGACTGATGGATCTAATGTGATGAGAGATAGGTGGTTTTGATGGACGGTTGGGATTTTTGTTAGGGAATGAAAGAGAGCGCCGGAATACGCCGACCATTTTGGTAATTTTACTTGTTATTTAGTATTTATTTATTTTTAATCTGCGGCGAAGAAGAAAGAAATGAAGAGGAGGAGATTATAAAGGGAAGCGGGAAGACAACTAAGGCGCACGAGGAGGAGGAGACTGGATCCGCGAATAATTGTAGCTGTTAAAGAGGGCTTAATTTAATCATGTGGGTTTTGCCTTGCAAAACGATGCGTTTTTGGGTTCCTTTTCCTGTGGGGAGGAGACACCACGTGTTTTGACACGCTGGCTTTTCTTGGACAGTGTGTTCGGTCCCATGTTTTCGTTTATCCTTGCTGTAAGTTTTTGTCCAGCTAATCAAAACTTTCTATGTCCAAATTCAAATTGCTGACACTAACTAAAGTCTAACATATTTTTATATTTCGTTTTAAAAATGAGATGCGATGAGATAAAAAAAAATTTATATCGAAAATTTAAGTTAGATAATACAAAATTTAACAAGATTGGATGAAATTTAATAAGATATAAGATGAGATTTGAAAGATTTTATATCACAAAAGAATGTAACGAGATGAGACCGATATGATTGTTCATCACATATTCATAAACGGGACGGGAACGAGATTGGAAAATGTCATCTCGTCTCATTTCTGACCCTATCACTAACCCATGTGTTAATTATACTGAATAGTATTTGAGTTTCAAACTATTCGATTTATAATTTAAGATGATTTTTCATCCATGATTTTTAATGACAACATGATCGAGATTGAAAAATCAGAACTAGTCCCGACCAATTATCATATAAACAAAATCTCATTTCTATACTTGTATAAAGTTATAGGTATTCTTTGTGTATACATTTTTTTTATGATCATAAATGTATATATGTATTTATAATTTTACAATTAATTGAAAAATATACGTGACAAAAATCTAATATAACCACATGTAAACACATAGATTATTCAAAATTTTCCTACCCTTTGATGGTAGAATGAGAGTGCGTAGGTGGAACTTTTTTTTACCACATCATCCGTTCATTTATTCAATAATTTTTTTACTACATTGGAAAATTTATTTATTTATTAGTTGAAAAATAATCATAGGATAGCTAGTTTCATTGAAACAGTCGTGATAGCTAATTTTATTTTCTGGCCGACACCCATCGTTGGACTTGTGATGTGCATGTTGCATATGCTGTCATAAAAAAAAAGTCATCAAAATTCTGGACTATTGCTAAGCTCCATGCTTAATGCTCATTCCCACTTGCAACCTCGTTTTTATTTTTTCTGTTTTACAAACTCTCACCTAACTAATCATAGATCACGGGGGGAAGTCTCTTATATGGGCGATCCTAGATCTGGCCACGATTCAAATTCGGAACCGAAATCGAATCGGATGGAACCGTAAGATTTCGATTCCAAAATCGTAACTGAACCGAACCTCCAAACGATTCAGTTATGATTCCATAATATTTGGAATCATATTCGGAACCGAACCGTGACCACCATAAAGTGACCCTCTCCAATTTTTTGCCCTGTTGAAATTACTATCATAACCTCATAGCTTTGCCCTGTTGAGGTTTTTAATTAGCTGTCACAATTTTTTATTTTTCACGGCTGCTATATATACGCGTAACGATTTGAATTTTTAATGCAAGTGGATCGAATCGGCTGCATTTTTGGTATGCGCCAACCTCGAGCACCTCGCTGGAGATTGACACCTGAAATGTTCGGAATTCGAAGAGGATTACACGGGTAGCTAATTATAGCTTGACGCGTAATTAATTCGAACTTTAAATAAAGATTTACAAGTTGCTTATAATCTGCCGAAAATATTTTTTGAATCTTTAGAAGTCAAACTAAATATGTTATGAGACTCGGAGTTGAGATCGAAGACAGATAGCTCGGTGGTTTGAGAAAAATAAACTAATAAAAAGTGCAATTGACAGAAAAAGAAAATAATTATTCCATTGTAGTGTTGCTTCCTTATTTTAGGGGAAAAATGGCAAAACAAGTTAGATATTTAATGAAATTAAATGAAATCAATATAATATTTTAAAATTAAATAAAATTCCCTACATAAGATTTTGTTATAAATATTTAGTTATTGATGTAAAATATGAGGTGACGAAAGCAAACATGATGTCATTTCCTGACGGTCTCGTCTTCCTCCATGACAATTGTGGTTTGAGGTAATTTTTTCGTCGCGTGTCATGACCTATTTTTTGAATTATAACAAAAAATCATCTAGAATTAATTCTGACTAAGAACCTTATATGGACGAAATTCATGGTTCGAGTCGTAACCAATGTCTATATGCTACGCAATAATCTCATTGCTTCGTGGAGTCATGGTGAGAGTTTGACATATGAGTCCCTAACCGCCACATTTACGTGGATGATGATCCCTACGATGATAAAATCATAAGAGACCGGGAGAGCAACTCCCGGGGACCTCTGTCATCATAAAGTGGGAGCATGGCCTTGTGGGAAGGGGGGTCGCGTCATCGCACCTTCAGATCCCGAATCCCGATTGAGATCTTGGATTTCTCAAATTTTTTAAACATGACAAGGGTTTCGTTTAATTTCAAAACATGATGAAGAATTTCATTTAATTTTACCAAACAACAGAGGTTTTAAAAATTTTCTCCTTATTTTATTTCTTAACACATCGATAATTGAGAATACTGAATTTTATGATTGCAATAAAAGTAGTTATATAAAATAAGTCATGACTCATGAGAAATGCAATATAGTCGCATTGCCATTGCATTACCAAATTTATTTTTTTTTAAATTGCCAACTCCCATAAGTGAGGATCTAAATGGTTTAGTGGTCCTGATCTTAAAAGATTCTGACATAACATCGCATTTTGCAAAGCATCACTTAGCTAACAAGTGCCTTTGTGGCTTCATATTATATATTGAGGTGGCTAAAATACGCTAACATGTATTATTTGGGCAATATGAGTAAGTCATTCATTAATAGAACAAGGAAAAAATATTAAAGTTGCAGTATTGAAGAAGTAAACAGCGTCAACTGTAGCTGGATATGTAGCTAAATCAAGCTAAATAATTGAATAGTGGTTTAATTTGCATTTAAAGACCTAAGAATTGGCAATTATCATCAAGATCCCGAACATTTTACGTCTTCTCATGGTTTATCATAATTTTATAGAATGTCAATTAAACAGGTAGTTCACGGAATTGGATGATTTGGTGATTAATTTAAAGACCTAAGAATTGGCAATTATCATCAAGCCTCTGTCTTACCCTCAATTTAACTATTTAAGATGCAAGCTTAATATCTGTTCTCGACCCTTAAGCTTGAGGGGGGATGTTAAGGAAGCTCATTACAGTAAGATGGTTGCTGAATACAGTAAGGAGCAAGTGCAGCATGTACCAGATCAGCTCACCATTCGTCCTAGTCAGCAGATTCAGTTATGCAACTTCTGGAGTTAGTCATGTGATTGGTTAAGCTTGTATAGTTAGTTACAGATCTATAATTAATATAAATACTTGTATTCATTGAACAAGTAAGAAGTAGTAATTGAGAATTCTCTTGAAAATAAAATTCCAATTCATAAACTTTCTCTGTTAATTTTCTCTGTAAAAAAACACCAATATCTTCTCAATTACATTTCTCACTTCATAAAAACACACGTAACAGAAAATTGTGAAAAAATTAACACAAATCAACTTAGTACTTAATCCAAATTCGTGCCAGAATTTGTTAAATTAGCCAATTTCTCTTATGGTGTTCCACTTTATTTAATTATCACAACGTTGGATTTTGGATCAAGTACTAATCTAAGTTATGACAATTTATTTACTACATGTGCAGTAACAACCATGTAAAAACATAAGACATTGAATACAAATCTTAAAATGAGATATAATATAACTTAATTTCAAAGGGTAATATATTATTTAATACAAATTGACAATGTTATATTTTTAGATAAATAAAATAAAATTATAGAACCCTTAAATAATAAAGTCTTAGCAAGGGCGGCTTGAGTTTTATGCAGTCCTAAACGAGTTTTTGAAGTATAGCCCGTTATAGAAAATAAAATAAAAAATATATAAAAAACTAAAATATGGCTTTACTTGATATTGAGTCAAAAAAAGAATAGCCTTTTTTTTTTTTTTTTTTTTTTTTAAGGTTAAATGCTTCATATTTGGGGCCAATTTTTACAATAAAAAATTTGAGTTGAAAACAAACAATAAAATAAAACTAATTTTAAATTGAGAGCCGTAATTTTGATGGTTCCAAATACGCGTTCATTTGGACTGTCTGGATCGATACTGAGCCTTAACAAAGAGCGTTCTAGTATGAATCATGTATAGTAAAATGTCGAGAGATCTAAATTTGACCACCATCAGTCTCAATATAAATTATCAATTCTCATAAAATCAGTATTTAATAAACAACAATGATAAATCATGTATAGTAAATTGCGTACTTTTTCAGTATAAAATCATAATTAAATTATAATTATAAATTAAAAAAATTTATTTAATTTTAAAAAATATATTCCTAATATCTTTTGATTGGTTTAAAATTGTAATTCTATACTCATTTTATATTATTGATGGAATACATCAATCACCACTCTGTAATAAATAATAACCATGTTGGGAAAAAAAAGGACATGACTACGTGTAAGGCCGGCCCGGGCCCGAGCTTTGATAAGCCCGGCCCAAGCCCGGTAAAAAAAAGTCCGGGCCCGGGGAAAGCCCGGCTCGACCCGAATTTTTTTAAAAAAATTAAAAACATATAAATACAAAAATATATTCACACTATATGCAAAGACAATTCATAAATAAATCAAAAGTTTCATCGATAAATTAACAATTTAAATACTATAAATAAATAAAAATGTTATAAAAATATTAAATATATATATAATTAAATATGTTTTTTTTATCCGGGCCAAAAATGGAAAATCTGACTCGGGCCCGAGCCCGAGCCGGACTTTCATTATCGGGCCCAGCTCAAGGTTTTTTTTACCCCGAACCGAACCAAAACCCGGATAATACGGGCCGACCCGATCCATATTTTTCTGCCACCCTTAGCTACATGGTGTTGAATCTGACTCGTCAATAACGTTCTTTATAAAAACAAACTAATTAATTCAACTAAATAAGGAAAGAAAAATAAGTAATTAAACTCCACTAGTTTCGGAACGCAAGACATGAATGCTTTTGTAGCTCAGACATGACAGATGGGCTTAGAGCAACTTGTTGTCCTCGAAGCTATCAAATGACTGACGTAATTTGAGATAAGATTTCGAATAAAGCCACGATATTCTCCCGCAAAGTAACGGCGTTACTTATTAGTAGTATGCATGAAATGCTTTAAAGGAATTCATGTTTTTTTAAAAAAAAAAAAATATTGAAAATCTTATTGTCAAATTATTTGATTTTGAATTAAATAAAATTGATAAAATCTTTAATTATCATAAATCCTAAAATTTAATAATTAAATCTTAGGTCATTTACTATCAAGTCTCACACGACACGAAATTAATGTTTTGTTTATGCAAACTTGCAAAAGCTGATAATTGAGAGCATAATATTATAGTAAATTGGCAATTGGCCAATGAAGGAGGGCGTCGAGTCAGCCCACGTGAACCGGTGCAACTGCAAATGATAAGAAGGTATTTACACCTTAAACAAAAGGGGGGAAAATCTCACGTTTTGCATTTATGAGAATAGTCTCTATTCTCTAGTTGTTGCTTTTTTATTAATAAATCTTTTGGTAGGTAAACAAAGGAGAAAAATGTGAACAAATAATGGAACAACTAGAAAAAAAATTATCCCTAAAGAGGAAAAATTATTGTATGCGAACCGTGTTAGCACGTTACTCATTCAATAACACAATAACATCTCAACACATGTAATTAAAATAATAAAAAATAAAATAAATAATAATTATATCTCATATAACTCTACAAGATTAATTAGTGATACCAACTAAAAAATTTCCAGTGAACATTAAGAAAAAAGGGCAAAAGGGGAATACCATGCCAACAAGGCAACAGATTGGGCGCCTTTTCATGAACCACTTGATGGGCTTACCCTCATGGTGAGCAAAACCGGTTTCGGTTCCAGTTCCGCATGGAATCGGAACCTACCCGGAAAAATTCGGTTCCGCACTAAGTGGAACCGGAACCTACAGAATTAAATATGGTACCCTATTATTCGGTTTCAATCCGGTTTCGGTCCGGTTCCGAATTACCCTATTTTAAAATATTTTAATGAAAATTACATTCCAATACGAGTCCGTAGGAAAAAACGGGGACCAAATCGGAGTGCGGAAGCTCAAGAACGAAAAAAATGAAGTTTTTTTAATTGATATTGCATTTTTGTGATTAAAAAAAAAAGGAATAAAGAGGAAGTGAGCAAATTTCTTTATCATTGTTGCTTCAAAAAGTCACCTGTAAGCTCCTAAAAGCTTTTGGATCATATTTGGTTTTAGCTTTCTGGTTAATTCTGTTTTTCAGCTTTTTGTATTTTGTACAGATAATTAGGTTGTTAGCTTATCAGTTCAAAATGGTATGTGGAGTTAGCTCTTTCTCATATTCACACGTTACTTTTCATTTTTCAAAGTGATTTTGGTTTGAGAATTCTTTATATTTACATTTGTTAAATATGTTTTTTAGGGAAAAAAAAATTAGCTTCTTGACTCTCTGTTTATTATATTTGCTTGCCTTAGCCAAATGAGTGGTATATTCAATTATATCTGTACCTTTTCATGGGTTTCTAAGGCAGTATCAAATATTACTTTGGTGTGTAATTCATTTATCAACTTGTCAATTCTTATTGTATCCTTATTTTATTTTTTGAACTGTCATTCGTCTTAGATGTATTCAGCTTTAGGACTCTACTTTCTGGTTCATCAAACAAGCAGCACTCTCTATCAATTCTCTCCAGTTTCATTACTTGTTTTTTACAAAAAAAAAAAATTAGTTATTATCTGCTCTTTCAGTTGCTTCAGCAAACCGGTTTCATAGTCCGGTTCCGGTTCCGATCATTTTGGAACCGGAACCTACCCGGATAAAATCGGTTCCTTCATTTTTGGAACCGAAACCTACCCGATTACAACCGGTTCCGATTCCAAACCCGAAAAACCGGTCCGGTTTCAACCGGTTCCGGGTCTACCCGGAACCGTTGCTCACCAGTCATACTCAAAGGGAAAATAAAAAAAAATTAATATTACACCCAATTATTTTTACAAAATTTCATAGAAATTCTCAAAATTATATTCCACGGTGCTACGAGCAACGCTCTTGATTTCTTCATACCAACATTGCACAAAAAAGGATCAAAGGCCCATAAAACTAAATACCAGCCCACGTGCATTGACCCATTTATTATCCGGCCCAGTTCAAGCGTGACTCTCCATTGCACTGATTCTGCATGAAATATCTGACGTGGAAGCTTCCTTAAGATGTCACGTTGCCAACATGTAACACGTTTCATTTTCTATCGACTCTTTGACACGTGCATTGATAATTGATTGAATATACAAGTCAAGCAATGGAAAAAGAGAGTGATATAGACGGACAAGAGGAGAACCAGTCAACCAGCACCAGCCACCGAATATTTCACCAATGAAGCCACTGACACGTGAGGCGTACGGCGGAAAAAACCGGGAAATCCACCGGCTAGTGAAACGCACTCGCAGAGTGCTGATGGGCCACCTGGGCCTGACAATAAGCCCAAGAACCAAACTACCGACACGTTGAAATCACTGGCCAATCTTACATTCAGTGATCAATCGCTTGTGTTTTAGTAAAACATATTTCTCATGTAGTTTTTATCAAAGTTTGTAGTTAACAGCTCTTGTTTAGTCAAATGAAATCAACGAATAACGAGATGTTCTATGCTTGATTTTGAATTTGGATTTGAACAAATTGTGTGTGAGGTGTTAATCGATTCGGCCAAATCACTAGATTTAAATTACACCTGATTTATTGATTAAGTTGGATTTCATTTTTTATTATATATTTTTAAAATAAAAAACGATTGAAAAAAAATGGAAATATATTTTGATTTAAACTAGTTATTACTGAGCTCATTTGCGAGGGTCTGTTCTCGCATCCTACGATCCTAATGAGATGTGGGACATCAGTTCATATCCGTTCTATCAACGCATTGTCTGTACTGTGTTTTCCACTGGTGATCGTTTGATCTCAATATATGTTTTGTTTCTATATAATATCTCGCATAAGCCAAGATATTACCCGCAGGAGACGGGATGTTACATAGATGGTATCTGAAAACTGAAAACTTTCTCTGAGTTCTGTGTCTCTATCTGAAAAACTGGACGTATGAGGACGTTATGTATCGACATCCCCATATACGCCTAACTAGAGCCAGCAGTGTAAATTCCTGACTTTGGGGCGTTATATATTGCCGTCCCCAAAAACATGCTACTACTGTCTCTGAAACTGGTGGTATTGGAGCGTTAATACATTTTTGTCTTTCCTTATTTTGATTTTGTTTTGTATATTATTGAAGGAGAGTCATATGGAGCAGCAATATTGCAAAATCCTGGGTTATATGGCCAGCTAAATTTTATGTCAGTTGGAGCGAATTGCTGCTCTTGATGCTAGCGTTGATAAGATTAATTGCTGAGTTTGTTAAATATGGTTTCACCATTCGGTGTTGTAGCACTCAATTTGACAAATATATTAAAGTTAAAGAGAATACTTCAGGAAATTATATAGGATTCTGGAAATTAATACATAAAATCTATTTTATCAGGGATGGCAAAACGAATCAACGAATCGAATTTATCTTGAATCCTAAACGAATCGAATTAAAATGTGATAGATTCGTATTCGATTCGTTTATTAAACGAATCGAATACGAATATTCATTTAGTCATTATATTATTTAATAAAATAATTTACCACACTTATTTTACATTAATTTTTCATAAATATATACATACGAAATATGTAATTAATATATTGACTAAAAATACATCATCAAATATCGAAAATATTAATTTTTCTATGGTAATTAGCTATAATTTATCGAATATTAATTGGAAAATAACAAGAACTAGTAAATAAAAATAATAAAACGAATCTTAAACGAATAAACGAATCGGTGATCTTAAATTTGTATTCGACTCGTTTAATAAACGAATCTAATTGAAATGACTCATTTGTTAAACGAATCCATTTTTTCAAACTCGTATTCGCTTTAAAGCGAATCGAATCGAACTAATAAACGAATCATGACCCAAATTGCCACCCATATATTTTTTTAATATATATTTATAGTGATAGACGTACTCCATGAATACAGAATGAGTACATAATTATAATTTTAAACTAATCAATAGAGGTTGTGTGTATAAAATTTATTTAATTAAATTCAAATTTTAATTTAAAATCACAGTTTAACTGTATTATGTACTGAAAGAATACTCATTCAGTACATCTATCAATGTTGATATATTTATGGTATATTGCAACATCATTGCAAAATATAGTTTTGGTGTTATAATGTGCGATAGATAAAGATTTGATTGTTCTATTTTGAAAATTAAAGCTTTGTTTCTGTTTGTTTGAATTAAGGGTCTGTGTGTTTCGCAATAAAACGATTTTCAGAAAATATTTCAGGTGTTTGGGACACTTAGTTTCAGCCCATGTAAATTATTTTCCAGTTAAATAAAAAGTTAAGTCACAAATCCTTAAGTCATTATATTAAATTTTTTCTCCTCCAAAATTTTCATAGCCGAAAGGAATTACAAAATCCATAATTGGATCAAAATTTGCACAGATTCGGATCTGGATGTCTTTTGGTGGATATGGGTTCATATTCAGATTCGGGAAAAATATCCAGACTCGAATGCGGGGGTATGCTCAGTGCGAATATGGATATACTATGAGTGGATCCATAAATCAAAAAATTTTAAATCTTTTTTCAATTATATTTGCATAAACTTAATTAAATTTTGGATCCAGATATTGAAATTCTAAATCCATATGGATTTGGATATACCCGGATTGGATTTGAAAATCAATATTTTTTTTATCTTTTCAATTATATTTATATAAAATTAATAAAATTTTAGACTCTAATCTCAGAAATTTGAATCCATGTGGATCCTAATATGCCCAAAATCAAGTATAAAAATATGGATTTTAAATTTTTTTTTCTAATTATATTTATAAAAGTTAATAAAATTATGAACCCGGTTTTTGGATTTACAGACTCGTGTGGATCCGAATATGGTATGTGTATACACGGATCTAATCCAAAAATCTGGATGTTTAAAATATTTTTTAATTATATTTGTATAAAATTAATAAAATTACGAACTTGGGTCTCAGAATGCCGGATACAGAAATATATATATATATTATATATATATATATATATATATATATTTTAATTTTTTCAATTATATTTGTATAAAATTAATAAAATTCTGGATTCGGATCCAAGAATTTTGGACCCGTGAGGATCCAGGTTCGTAATTTTTTTTTTGTGGCCTCGAGTATTTTCAGACTCAGTTTTTCTTGGTCTATGCGGATTTGGGTCTGAAAATACATAGGTATGGAATTTTGTTACCTGGGTTTGGTATTTTTTCGAACCCGGGTCTTCCGGGTGTATGTGGACCTTGGTCGGATTCGGTTCTAGATCCGTGCGGGTTTGAAATTTTGCTTTCCGAGTCCGAAATTTTTGTGGAATCAGGTATTTCCGAACCCGGGTCTTCTAGGTCTACGTGGATATGTGCAATACCTGGACCTTTTTTTACATCCATAATTCTAATCCCCGCAAAATATTTTCTGAAATTAATTGGACTCTTCGAACATCTGAAAACGCTTTTCGAAAAATATTTTCAGGTGATAGACAAACACCGAAAACCAATTTCCTTCCCAAAATGATTTTCATTTAAAATGTTTTTCTTGCAGAAATTGTTTTACGTTGAAACATATGGACCTTGAATGTAATTTGAATTTTATGGTGATGTTTGGATTGTAGTAACTTTTTAATTATGGCATGGATTTTTATTTTACTCGATCGATGCTGCATATCCTTAATAGTGTTCTTTGCTGGTCATCTGGAAGACCTGATAAGTTGGTCAATATAGATGTGGAAAATCTTTTGTTGATGAGGATTTATGCGACTAAGGCATCTGAACAGCTCGACAAGGGCAGATATGAAATTCTCATCATCCGGGGGACCCATGTTCAGAGTTTGTGTGTAGATCTTCAACCCGGCTTGGAGCTTAGGTCCAGTTTTCTCAGGATGACCGACCCGAGGACACGGCATGGACCAGGTTTTAGAGACCGATAACATCATAATTGGGGTCGACCACGGTAGACCGGCAGCTCGGCTCAGTTTTACTTTACCTTCTTGAAACGGTTGATGAGTTCAGATATTTTGGATTGGGGTAGAAACAATTTGGAAGCTCGACAGGTCACTTGGACGACCCCTTGAAGACCGACGCAAGATCAGAGTTGTTAGATTTTTCCTCCAAAAACGTGTCATTATTCAAAGGCTCTTTACAGGCTGGCACCATTATTGTTGCGTGTGACAGTGGAGAAAACAGAGTGATATGACAGACCGTTAGACATCAGGCTTGCTTTCAGCGATGACAGTCTCGGGGCATAGAGTCCATCAATTAGTCGGAGACCACGCGGGAAACGTCATAAAGTTGGAGGAACAGTGTTGTAATTCCTGAGTATATAAGTGAAAACTAGATTCATTTGTGGGAGAGATAGCAAAAAACTTGTAACTAAAAGAAAATGACTAATGAGCACTACTTGTAAAACACCATAAGCCTAACAGCTCGGTTTTCATTAGGCCATCCGTGAAAACAGGTCAGCCGAGCTGGTTTTGTCAATAAAAAACAACATCTCATTTTGTGCCCGTGGACGTAGGCTGAACTTGCTCCGCCGAACCACGTTAAAACTTCCTTGTCGATCTTTGTGTTTTTCCTTACCTTCTACCAAGTTTGCTTTTGGTTCCCCATAACCAAACAAATTCACAGTTGAAGGAGAATTGTCAACCAAACAAATTCACAGTTGAAGGAGAATTGTCCCGGAAGTACTATCCCGATATTACCTCTGAGACGAAAATCACCCGTCAACATCTTTTATTGTGGAGCTTAAGATTAAGATTGTTCAAACAAGACTGCCCAGGTAAAACTCTCCCCGCGTGTTGCATTTTCTGGCTTTGGTGCTGGTAAAATGAAAACTTTTAGTTGCTGCTTTAACGTATACACTATTTCTCTGGTGGAGCATGGAGTCATCAGTCTAGTTTTGGGATCTGTGGACAATGAAGTAAGTTAAGTTTGCATGATTCTTTCTTGTTTCTCTTTAAAATGATTATCAATTTATCACAACCTACTCACGTAACTGCTTCTAGACTCGTTTATGTCCGAAGCATGTGTATAGATGTTTATGGAGTTACTGTTTTGTATTTGGAAAAACAATAGTCCTTGTAAGTAAAATTTGCACGTGGATACCCACTTAAATTCAAGAGTTTCCACCCTCTCCCCTCTTGCATTTGATAAAGGGAAATGCTAACGAGTGTATTAATGACACTCATTAATGATCTATTTTATGAAAATTTTAATGAGAAAAATGAAAAAATAGTTAATGTTTTGATAATATTTTACATTTTTCATAAGAATGATGTGAATATTTCCAAAAATAGATCACTAATAAATGTCATTAGAGGACGGACACAATCTATATATATTTTGCAATTTCGAAGACATTCTTTTTCTTACAACCACCGAGGTTCTGCTCTGGCTACACCAAGAAAAATCATTTTAATTGTCCTGATTGAACGGTCATCGTTCCTGTCATATTTTGTGTGCTATATATTTTTCATTTAGTAATCCTAGTAAATGTGATAACAGTACTTTAATGGGTTTGTTTTAATACAAGCAGTCGACTATGAGAATAGTTAAGTTTTTTAAGCTTAATTACCTAACAAAAATATTAAATTTAGGGACTTGTTCAGTTTTGAGTCATGAACATAATCATCTCTCAAAACTACTCACCTGAATGTGATTGCGTAAGTTGTTTCATTCACATCTCTTGGTGTTACTCCTAGATTCCTGCCTTTGATCTTTTAAATACGATAATGTTAGTAGCTGCTGTTATACTCCTGGAAAAATAAATTTGTTAGATCCGGTCACGGTTCCGGTTCGGTTTCACCGTAAGATTACGGTTCTATCCGGTTCCGATTCTAAAATCGGAACCGAATCGAACCCTCAAACGATTCGGTTACGATTCCACATAATTTGGAACCGTAACCTTAAGATTCGGTTCGGTTCCGAACTGGAACCGAACCAAATTTTTTTTATTTTTTTCCTTAAAAAATAGAGAACCGAACCGAATTTTCCAGTTCAGTTCGGTTTTGCAATTCCAAAAACCTGGAACCGTAAAACCGAACCGTGGGCACCTTTCCGTGTTGTTATAGGTTACTGCAGCAGATGAATCTGGGATACATCAACGGGATCGAATTCTGAAGGCACCTGGACATATACGTCCTGGTGATAGGTTTTATGTACCTCACTATTCTTTATCTACTTAAATATTTTCTTTGATTTCATATCCTTTTCCGTTAAATGGCTTCAACTGAGAAGGCACAATCTCATTGATTTACAATGCAGGTAGTTGTTGAATCAATGAAGCCTTTTCTCTCCTGAAATTGAAGTTCAGCATAAGTTGCCTGCCTTGACCAGATTTGTTATCAGATTCATCTGTAAATTTTGGTACAGTCGGTTTCTTCCGCTTACCAAATTCTGAAGCAAGGAAAGCGTTTCACGTCTGTTACAGGTCAATTTCGTCGGTAAAATCCATTATTGTTCTCTGTGAGCAATAGAAAGTTGAAAGTGCTGTCGAAGTGACATTAAGTTTATCCAAAACTCTTGAGCTCGCGTCAATAGACATGTTTGGTTTCCTCGTGCGACAGCAGGCATCCAAGGTCTCTGCCCTGTTTTGTCCTCCTGACACGTGGCATGTCGTTCACCAAGAATCCTCTGCCACGTACTGCATAACACGTAAGCTCCCACGTATTCAGCTTATCCAGTATCGGAATCTGATGGCCAAACGATGTTCGTCATGTCACTGATATCTAAAACGCTGACACGTGGTGAAACCATGCGGAACCAACTAGACAAACGTGGCAATTTTGGCAGTACTAGTTGGATAAGAATAAGATGTAGAAATTTTGCATAAAAGTCGTTTTTGATTCCAGTCAAGTGGACATCCACCACCAACCGTTGCCACGTTGTCATAGCCAAAAATTTCGTTAAGAAAATCAGTGGTGGAGTTGGGCCAGTGGGGACAGACCCACTATTTTTTTTGTGTTATAAATTATATATATAATATCTTACGGCAGGATGTTACATAATTTACATAGAGATTAAAATTCTGTTATTTAATCTGTTTGTTAATTTTTAGAGATATTCTATAATGAAATTATTTTATTTTTTTAATTAAATAAATTTATTTTTTAATTTATTTGATAATTTTCATTTTCTATTAATAAATGATTTTATTCTGTAATTTATTTGGTAATTTTCATTTTTCATTTTATAGATATTCTATAATGTAATGATTCTTCATCAGCCATTAAATTATAATAAAATGATCTGAGCTGCCAATTAAGCCACATAAATATAGCATTTGGATAGATTATCTCTTTTAATTATAACAATTCATTACATTATCTTTCTTCCCACACCATTGTAATTTATAATATAGATATATTAGAAAATATAAATAATTAAACATCACCTATAAATATATTATTTATTAATTTTTTGAGTTATATTTTTTAATATAATATGTAGGTCCAAACCCAAATTAGTTAAAACAATTCCAATACATATTTGCACCAATCTTATTTCTTAAACATATCTAAAATAATTAAATTTAATTTGTATGTGTATAGATAATTGAATATTTTTCATTTTAAATCCACTTATTTATGTATTTTTCCATTTGCAAAAGAATAGGGATTCCATTACATTTAAATAAAAATAAAAATAACTATGTTTATACTTATGTTTGGTTATTGATCTTTTAATTTATTGATATATTTGTAGTGATTCTTTAACTAAACCACGTCGTGTATAGTTGTTATGTATAAAATATTCACATATTAATATAAATATAATTATTTTGTATATTTATTTTTTATTTATAGTTGCTCAAAGCACAAATGTTGCGTTTTAGCACTAGGCTTTCAATAATTTAATTAAAAAGTGATTAAATCTATAATAAATTAGCGGAAATTTAGTATATAATATACTACATAAACTTAAAATACATAATTTTAAAAAAAATTACTTAAATTTTTAGGGTAAATTGATATTTTAGAAATTATGGATAAAAATATAATTCTGAAAATTTTGGGTTAATTTATAAGTTTAGAAACTATGGGCTATTTCATAATTTTTAAAAGTATATGGATCATCTTGTAATTTCAAAATTATGTACGAATTCATTATATATTATTTTGGAAATAAAAAATCAAGCCACCGCTGATTGAAATTTCTGGATACACCACTTAAGAAAATCGCGAGATTCTTTGAAAAGTATTTAAGGGAAAGTGAGTTCTTAAGAGGAATTGTTTGATGGTATACGATTAATTATCTAATTCTCAAGTTGGAATTTAGGAGTATATTTTTTATAAAAATATGGGATAGTTGAAATTTATTAATTTTATTTAAATCTGAATCCGATAATTTAATAAGAAGAATCATGTTGACCTTCTACTATCAATTATCAAGTTTGTTTTCGCATGGTTTGTGTCAACCATTCATCAGTGTTCACATACTTGCATTTTTCAGTAAAAATAAATAGAATTATATGAAAATCATTTGATCACTCATATGACCGTTTTTTTTAGATGAAATGAAATTTATTCATAAAACATCACAATGATATAATTATACAGTTATAATAATTGAAAATAATTTAGAATATCCTAATATTCAAACTAATTATGATAGAATTTAATAACATAACATAACACAATATATGTATTATGTGTTTCATGTAATTAATATAGATATATATTCACACCTAAAATTATTTAAGAATATGATGAATTATTGATCTGGTCTGACATCCCTACTTCAGCCTTAATGCAAATTCGATGAATACATATTTTTAACCATAAATTAAACAATATAATACATATATTGTACATGAAAATACCATTATAATAACAAAATATAATTGAATTCACTTTATATGAATTTACAATGGTAAATGCATATATATATAAGCTATATAGAAAATCAAAATAGAAAATGAATCTTATAGCTATGAACAATAATAATGAATATAGAAAATCTAGTCGTGAATTCACTCTATATGAATTTACAATGGTAAAAGCCTATATATATAGGCTACATAGAAAACCAAAATAGAAAAGGAATCATATAGTTATGAACAATAATAATAATATAGGAAATCTTCATCTAACAGAGAAATATAATAAAATAATGAATCATAAATATACTATGAATTCTATTTTGGAGATTGATTCCATAATATAGATTTTCATAATAATATTCTTTAATATTCCTTAAGATAAACTTTCAAATTACTGATGATAAATGCCTCATTTTTTTATATATATTTTTTTTATTTTTTTTTTATAAATCTGAATGTTGGATCAATTTGTGAAAAAAAAATAAATTCTATAATAATAACCTACCTTAATTACGATCAAATAGTTTAATTAACACGCCGCGCACAAAAGAAATGATAGCTCATTTTAGGACAGGTGGCAAATTAGAGAGGGATAATGATACAAAATACAAAAAGTGGGCCCGGCTCTGCTCATGTGTACGATATATATCGGGAGTCGCAGCAAACAACCACCGATCTCCCCTTCTCCAAATACCAGATGCCCTCAAGGCAAAGATTTCCCGAAATTATTTCCTCCTCCGTTACCGTTGCCCCATTTTTCCATTTTTCAAATTTATTACTTTTAAATTAAATGAAATAAATTATTAACAAACACAAGTACATAATAACACATTACCCGCAGACGCACAGTCCCTCTATCTTTATTCTTCTGCCTCTCCAATTTACCACTTCTTCACTCACTCACCTTCAATGGCATTTTCGTAATTTTAAATGGCGTCAAGTTCTAGAGGTCTCACGACTCAGCTCCATTTCCGTCTCGGGAGACTCGTTCATATCTCTCACGGACACGGTAATGGATCGGACGAGCTGAGGAAGCGGAAGCGAGTGTCTTTTGAAGCGGAACGAGTTGGAGTGAGTCGAATCAGCTGTTGTTGCTCTGACTCGGTTGTACCGATTCGGTCGTGCAAGAGTGTCGAGAAATGCGAGGAATGTCGATTCGATCCGAAAAAGACCTCTCGCCGCTCCCGAATCCAAGCCTCTCCTTCAATGCCCTTCGCTTCCTCTCAGTACGTCGCTTCACTTTTAATCAATATTAACAATCTTTTCGATGCTGTGCGTATTGGCACTAATATTGAATTCAGCTGATCACGACATAAGCTTAAGTTGAAATGCTTTAGTTAAGGTTAATAAATCTAATAATACATTTTATTAGGTGCTTAAACAAAGCTTTGGTGGAGTTAAAACTGAACTTTTATTGCTATGAAAACTTATGTGCTGATGCAGTTTTTTTAGATTATTTTGTCTCAATTCACAAGTAGAGAATTGCTAATTCTTTTTAAATGATTATTGATGACATGATTCAGGTACTAGTTTATATTTTGGCCCTGTAGATAAGATTGTTCCAAATTAATTTTTGAAGCTATACTTTGAGCTACTTTATAATGTAAAGGATGATTGTTCTTTGTCTAGTGTTTGATGATGTTTTGCGTAAAATTTGTAGCAGATCTTGTTCTGTCTCCAAGCAAGGGAAATATTATCCTCGCTGTACCCCGAGGAATTCAGGTCCTCAGTCTCGCGATAGTCCACCAAAAAGAGGTAATTTACTGGAGGTTAAGAGGAAATAAATATGATGAAAATCTGGCTAATATAGTATTTTGAATGTCACACCTAATAGAAGATGTGTTTGCTGGTTTTTTCAATGTAAGACACTGGTATTGCAAATGAGAAGGACTGGGGAATCAGCTTGTTAAATGAAAATGTTAATGAGACTGGCACTAATGAAGATGGCAGTACTTGGTATCGCCAAAGTGGGGAAGATCTTGGAGAAAACGGATACAGATGTAGATGGACAATGATGGGTGGTCGGTATCATGATGGTTCCTCGGAATGGAAAGAAAAGGTACAATATCGTTTACTTATGTGACATTTGGATATTTGAATGTTGTTGACGTTGGAGTGAAACAAATTGGAAGCAGTTCCGTGTAAACTAGTATACATAAGGGATAGCACTCACACATTTGCTTATGTACGCCAAGCTGATTTTGAATGCTGTATTTAAATGTTTTATTTGAATCTAAATTGCTTCATCAAAACCATTTACATTCTTAAGGTAATATAACAGAAATTTGGTTAATTTGTCTGGATTTTTCATTTTATCTAATCAATCCACTGGCTTGCATGATATCTAAGCACCACATTTTCTCTTAGATGTAATGCGTGATGTCTAGGTTCTCCTCTTTTTTGCTTTCACCTATTTCTCCTTTCCATTGCTTTCTTTCTTTTTAGTTCTAAGTTGCAGTAACCTTCTGTAAGCTTTAACGTTTGAAGGTTTGCCTTTTCTATTGCTTAGATGTTGAAATATCTGTGATTGGATTTGGTGGCCTAGACTTGATCTTGTGATTTGAGAGCATATCCTTCTGCATCAGTCAACTATCATGATTTGTCTTAGTTCTAGATTGACTTTGTTTTTATAACTCTATTAAGTATCATCCCAGGTAGATGCATTTAATTGGATTTATTGATCTCCTTGACAGTGGTGGGAGAAAAGTGATTGGACTGGATACAAAGAGCTAGGTATATTCCTTAACTTGTCATTCTGGATATGCTGTTTGCTCAATGAATTAATCTGGGAAATCTTTGGATAGTTTTTTGAGTAGTTAGCTTCAATTTCAAGAACATAATCACTGAGTTTGAGGGAAAAATGAAATTGGTGAGGTGTAGGAAGTGTTCAACTAAGAATCAAATGAGAGTGCTGTGGACAGCATGTAAAAGCAGGTTGTTGAATTTGTTGATGGCAAGTTTCCTTCATGGGGAAACTATCATCTAGATATAGGAGATGCTCTTCCTTTTGCAAGCAGAGTGCTCACTATCAGTGGAGTTCATAATTTGTAGGTGTGGAGAAATCTGGAAGAAATGCTGAAGGGGATTCATGGTGGGAAACATGGCAAGAGGTGCTTCATCAAGATGAATGGAGGTCCTTTACTATGTTTTACAATTCTCCATGAGGATTTACATCTTATTTTCTCAGTTGAAACGTGTCCATGCAAATCAAACATTCAAGTTTATCATGCATATATCAGTGCAAGTATTATGTTAATTTGTAACTTGCAGCAATTTAGCAAGGATAGAGAGGAGTGCCCATAAACAAGCAAAATCTGGAACCGAAAATGCTGGATGGTATGAGAAGTGGTAAGCTGATATTACAATACTTAACAATTACAATAATCATATTTCATGTGCATAAGCATGCAGTTTATCAGTGACCGGGTATCAGGTGTGTGCTACACTATTAATGCATCATTTTGGACTTAGGTGGGAGAAGTACGATGCTAAAGGCTGGACTGAGAAAGGGGCGCATAAGTATGGTAGACTAAATGAACAGTCATGGTGGGAGAAGTGGGGAGAGCATTATGATGGAAGAGGATCTGTTCTGAAATGGTTCTCTCTATTTGTTCCTACCTTAGATGTGTTTTATGCAAAGTTCTATACCACTCTGTACCTCTAAACCCGACACGTAATGTTAGTTACTTGTATATACTATAGGGAGTTGTAATATATATATATTTTTTTGTGGTTACTGGTTTTAGTGTTAGTTGTTCAGAGTAATAGTTTAGTATACGGCATATTTGTTGTGAGATGTAGAATACTGCAGAATTTAATAGTATAAAAGCTGGAAGTGATTTGGCACATGCTCAATTCAGTTTAGTTATGAAATGAAATGCCACTAGAGTCTATAGACGAGTAATTCTATCTTCCCACTAAATCTGCTAATAATCATGCTCATCAGATGTAGTAGAAATGTTATGTATGGCAAAACAAAGAGATGCAAACTATTGTTAATTTCAAGAGCTCATGTTTTTTCTTTGGAGAGAAACAACAAAACAAAAAATTTTCCTAGTGTAGTTTTAGCTTAATTTCCTTCTTCTACTCCTCCAGGACAGATAAATGGGCTGAGACTGAACTCGGAACCAAATGGGGAGACAAATGGGAAGAGAAGTTCTTTGCTGGCATAGGTTCGCGTCAAGGGGAGACATGGCATGTATCTCCCAGTGGTGACCGTATGTCCTGTGCTCATACAATATCTGCCTGCATAAATTTTATTTTCTTCAATATTTTTATGGCTATTAAATATTTCTACTGTCATTAGTTAGTTTGTGATATCCGATTGGTTTCCCTTATAGAGTGGCTCCGTTAATATCATTGCTCTCAGTTTAACTTGAGACAACACTCCCAGATCTCTGGTTTAATTTATCTGGATCTAATAGAAAGTTCTGTAGTGATCCCTGCATATAGGATAAACTCTATGAAAAGAACTTCAAACATATATTTGTTGGCGTTCCTGATGCAGGAGAATCTTTGTGATTACTGCCATTTTATTACTCTCTTTGCACCGTTTCATGATGAGTTTTATGGCTGTTATTGATTTGAATGATCCATAATTCGGATGGTTAGTTATTGACACAAGCCGCTCCTTTGCCATCCTCGTCTTTGAGACTAAATAATTACGTCTATGACTTCTTTCGGTTTGAATAATGTGCTTGCTATTAAGATAAAATAATTATGTGCTAGTTAGCCTTCCTCACATGATGCAATACATATTCTGAGGCACGTTTGTTGAGATATTTGTGTTTAGGTCTGAAGATCTTCAAGTTTTTGCTTTAAATAAGAATTTATGTGTTCTCTCATGTCTAGGTTGGTCAAGGACATGGGGAGAGGAACATTTTGGAAATGGGTACGGAATTCAAAACCATGAAATCATGTTGATGATTAGTTTCTTTCACAGTATGTGGTTTTCCCAAAGACTAAATCTTACATACTAAAGTTGACGACGCCTTCTTGCTTTACAGGAAAGTTCACAAATATGGGAAGAGCACAACAGGCGAAAGCTGGGATATTGTCGTGGATGAGGAAACCTATTATGAGTAAGCACATGTTTCCTCAAGTCACTTATTCTGCTCTGTCTCTTGTGTTTTTTACTAACCTTAGCTTAGCTATGTATATCAGCATGTAATTTTAAGTCCATAAACTCTTCTGAAGTGGCTGTGCTTTCAAAAAGTAAATAATTATGGACAAGAGATTTAACATTTTTTTTTTCCAATGAAGGGCTGAGCCTCACTATGGATGGGCTGATGTTGTGGGAGATTCGAGTCAATTGCTATCGATCCAACCTCGGGACAGGCCGCCTGGTGTTTTCGACTTTGGGCCATCACCTGCTCCACCTGACGACCCTCCCTCATCTTCTCAATGAAGAGCTCTTCTTGTTTAGCCCTTTTCTTGTTTTGTTTTGTTTTTGTTTTTGTTTTAGGCGGTTTCAAAATTATTTGAGTAGAAATGTGAATTCCTGTTCAAAATTAATTCATTCTTTCAGTAACCACTTTACTTGTTTCCCGTTTTGATTAAATTTCTGGCATTGTTTTGGGAAAATTAAGCAAAATATTTGTCATTGCCTTTTTCTTTATGGGCCGGGATGAGGACCAGCTGCTATATAGCACCAACACGCTACAATTATAAAAATTCTCTTCGTTTTTTCAAAATGAAAGATGCCTCAATAAAAATATGTTCTACTATTAACTAGCCAGTTGTATAATACAAACCTTTGGCTCCAAAACTTTTCCTTGCACCGCCCATTTTCCGTCATTGCATCCTGCAACAGAGACTACGAAAGCTTACTGAAGATTCAACTCTCGATCAAATGCCCATTACATGCTTTACAGAAATGCAGGATGTTTCCAATTTGATTCATATCGCACTGTCAAAAGTTCAATGTTGCTGCCTTCATCTCTATTCCAACGATTTATTTATATACAGTATGACGTTTCCGCAGGATGGTTAAAGCATCTTGGCAAGGCTGCAAGTTTGTGAAGGGGGGCACAATGCAGCAAGAAATTCGCAAATGAATTGGTTAGGTAGACCCAAAAACTCACAAGTGTAATTCTGTTTAGTCTGAAAGCATCTCCTCCAACTCAGGTTCCTCAGACATGAATGCATCATAATCCAAAACTGTTCCATTATTTAGATCCTTGTCTATAAGTCCTCTTTGATCTTCATCATCATCAGGATCAGACCATTCAAGATCATCCTCATCATTTTGATCATTACTTACTACAATTTCATTTTTGTTTAAATTATCCCCCTTTCCGTATTTCGTAGGTATTGAATCTTTCTTCTTGGCGTCAGAATCTTCACATATGCAGGTGGCTGGATTCTCATGAAACTCGCCCCTGCCTGGCCTTACCTCATTTGGCTCCCCCATGAAACCTCTCTGATAACTACGAACTTTCGAGGCAAATGTGTCCCATGTCATGCTAGTCTGATTCAAGAACAACCGATAGAGTTTTTTAGCATTTGGACGAATTGTTGGTTTGTGCCCAAAATATTTCCTGCAACAAAATAAAGCAAATGTAAAGTTAGCCACCAGTTACAAGTATTAAAACAACACAACACAGAAGAAAAACACGTTTACCTTCTTCCAGCTAATATTCTAGCCATATTACCATTGTTATTGGTAACAAATACATCACTTTCATCGCAAACGATAAAGTCCAGAGCAGCCATCCGTGAAGAGAATGAAGAAAATTGTTCCAACTCCTCTTTTGACGTGAGTCTCTCTTTTGAATAGAAATTTGGAAATAGTGCCTTTAAGGGTGCCAATGTCTCTTCCCCTCCATACACTTCACCAGAAGCCACATAGATATGAACATTGCTGCCATATCCTAGTGCTCTCAGCATTAGACCAACTTCTAGTGGAGTGAGTGGGCATTTTCCATGTCTTCTTTCCTTATCAGGATTGCTTATCTGCAAAGCAGTAGAAAGCAAGTCTCTTTCATACTTGATATCCAAAACTTGGCTTGTAACAATCTAACAGGACCAAAATGAACTTTAAATTGAAGTGAAAATCAAACACAAGGAAAAAAAAAATAATTTGTCCTCTCTACAGTAGATGACATGACAGCACTTTCTTAGCATCATTTTTTGTGGGTTTTTTTTTTCCAGAAGATATATGTAAAGGCTACTCTGTGCCATATGTTGCAGAAAATTTAAAATGATCTGTATTTCTCTTTGTATCCCACTTCCACTCATTTTAGGCCTTGAATGAATAAAAGAAAATCAAATATGTCAATAGATGATCATCCTAAATCAGGGTTTATTTTTAATAGGCTTACATGTAAAGTTTTCCATCTCTTCCTTATTGCACCCAGCTCCTTTATCTCCTTATCACCTCCACCATAATAGCACCCAGAGAATGCAAGCATGTCAGGTTCAAACCTGTAATAATAAACAAAGATTTGCATCAAGAAACTGTCCTGAGAATGTAAATTCCACTGCTTTGCAATAATTATAATACAACACAAACAAGAATCTCAAAGTGTTCATAAATGGCCATCAACAATGCATCACAACCAAAATATGCTCCACTCTATCATCAATAAATTACCACCTTGAAAGGCAATGCTACCACAGGTTTATAAGAGTGTAGTAAATTATAGGGTTATATGTTGTATGCAACTTCTACATGCATGTGTAATGTATTGAATGTGAGTGTGCAAAAACTTAGGATCCATGGGTGTCTCAAACAGTAACATAAATATAGAGGACAGAAGATCAATGACTCTACCTCAGATGCAAAGCAATAAAATGTTTGCTTTTCATCTGCATTCGATGGACCAGTTTTTCACCCATTTCACGAATAGAATCAGTAAAACCTAAAGCATGGTAGTTAACCCTGCATCTCAACTTCTGCAAATCTGTATCCAACTTGTTTGCAAGTCTGTAATCAAACTTGGACAGCTGGACGGCCTGCCACAATGAACACGAAAAAGAGTTATTTAGAAATGGTAAAAGAAAAAGGTGACAATGACCTTAATTTAATTTATGTTAAATCTGTATAAGGTCATACAAGCAAGCGATCTCAACTAAATACTAATATTTATATTAATTAAATATGTACATTAAGGGGGAAAACAGAACAATGTTAACTGAATAAATGTGATTGACCAAGAATAACTATATTTATCTTCCCATGCGTGGATAAAGAAAAGAGCAATAACAGACTACGATTCAGGGAAAAGAAGACTGGGATTCTCTGAAATAAAACAGAATATTTAAAACTTGTAACATATAAAAGAAATCAGAAAAGTTTTAGGTAACCAAAACTTACATGCCTTTTCAAAAGAATGGGTAATACACGATTCTGATAACACTTTTCATTGCACTTCCTTGGGACACGCATGCGATATGGAGTCAAAGTTTTTCCTCCTTTCCTTGGGATCTGCTTTATGATTTTAACGTCTTTTGACAAAAACGATACAAACCGATCAACATCAAAAATCTCTGAAAAGTCACTGCAAAAGAAAACGTAACAAATTGGTCAATATGGAACCCATGAAAACTAACAATCACACAGTATTTCCAAACATGGACAACCATAAGAAACTATAACTGACCTTGCATCCTTCCAGAAAGACTTTTGGTCCAGCTTTGGAATAACAAGAGTAGCATTCAAAATACGGGCAGCAACAACGGCATCTATGATCTGCCAATGATGTGGTCGGTAAGCTTGGCATCAACAATAAACAATTTACAAACTATAAGGTAATCAGGACAGGAGGCAACATAACAACGACAAAATGTCTGGTCATTGTTGTCATAGGACCAAATCAAACGATAGTTGATGAGTTCATTGCATTGCATCACACGGCCCTTTAACTAAGCTTGCTCATAAATTAATATATCAAAGTTTCATGTTGACTAATTGCTATTCATGACAATTAATTAATATTATTTACGGACAAAAAAGAACAAAACATTATTGACTTGCTTTAAAATACTGTAAGCGACATAATCAGCTCAGAAAGTTACCCCGGTTCTTTGCTGATTCAAACCTCCACTCGTAACAATAGCCAAGTACCTATTTGAATGCATTACATCTCCAGCTTCTGCAACACCATCAATACAGGCACATATGAGAACAATAATAGTTAATTTCAATGCACAGCAGCTAATAAAAATAGTTTTGTTTGCCCAAAACCTAATTACATTTAAATCAGATCATAATCAACAATTAGCATATATTAAGATATGTACACACTTGCAAACTTGCTGCTAGCTTCACTGCATCCGTGATAAAATTGGGCATTTCTTGAGCTCCAAATGTCACGATTTAATTTGCCGCCATCTCTCTGTTCCTCGAGAGCAAGCAATCATATTTAAGTAAAATAAGATCCAATAATTTCAATTAATTTTAAAAATATAAACATTCATTATTAATTTTAAATGAGAATCCCTAACCGGCACACGAAATGTTGATACTCCAATTGGACCATCGACGTTCTCAGTCTACATAACAAATAGATTATAAATAAAGTGATAAATCGTATAAATATACGTAAAAAAAAAATAAGTAAATAAGTTGTGAGAGAGAAATTACAGAGGCGAAGTGGCGAGCGGGGCGGAGGTGATCTGTATCCGACGGAGAAGGAGCGAGAAACGAAAGGAGAGCGAAGAGGATGAGAAGAGCGGAGAAAACGGCGGAGATGATCGGAACTAGCACGCGTAGGCGGTGCTGATGGTGGCGCCGCCGATGGAAAGCCATTATCGGAACGGCGACGTTTAATTTAATTTTAATTTATGTGAAAAATAAAAATGAGCGAATAGCGAGTGGCTTTTCGTTTTGTTTTTGTTTGTTTGTTTGTTTGGACAAAGATCGAAAGAGAGGGGTTTTGATTTTTGAATTTAGAGTCACGAATCACACAGTGCCTGAAAAAGTGTTGCGTTTTTGTCAGAAGCTAAAGAAGAAACGACAATGAATTATTTATTCATTTTGAGTGAGATGCCTTTCGTGCAGAGTCAGACTGTTCTGTCACTCTGAGCTGCATCTCAGGCTCTCCTTTTATTTAGAATCTTACATTTGATTTTTTAAATTTTAATTAATTAATTAATACCTAATATTGTGTTACCTTCAATTTAGCTAATTTGACAATTGTCACTCTAAACCAACTCAAATTATTTAAAAAAATTGTTGGATTGGAATTCATGTGAGAACGAATTTCAATGTAAATATATGTCCACTATTTAGCTAATTATCACTATTTAACTTAATTAATTAATAATATATATATAAATAAATAATAAATTTTGTTTTTTTCCAAAAAATATATGTACTTTCTCGTAAAAATAAAAAATAAAAATTAACTGTGCACATGGGAGCAGACGAGGAAGCCCAGCTCGTATTTAATGGACAAAAATGATTGCTCTTCGTTTTTAGTACATCGGGAGAGAGAGAGCTAAGCATAACATTTTGTGCACTGACAAAGAAACAATTACTTTATTTGGTAGGCAAAAGGTCGTAGCTTCAGACACAATTTTAAATTTTCAAGTTATTCGAATGGATTCCATTGAATTTGAATAAATATTTAAGGGGCCATTCTCAATAAACGGGTCACAAAAATTTGACAGCTGTGGGATTTGAACCCACGCCCTTTCGGACCAGAGCCTAAATCTGGCGCCTTAGACCACTCGGCCAAACTGTCCTGATACTTTGGGTTTCACGTTAGAAATTATATCAACTTAATTGGTTTTTTTTTTTTTTTTTTTTTTTTTTCCAGTTAATAAAGTAATATTTGCCGAATGTAAGAATATCGTATATCCGTTAACAGATATTTTTATTTATTTATAATTGGCCAGCCAAGTATTTGAAATTCCATCGCACTAATGGTTTAATCATTTAATGAATCAATGTTTTAGCTTCGAGTTGGATAATTATTGGGATTCATGTCATGTTTTATTCTTTCAGTAATTTTGAAGCAATCTATTAGTTAAATTATTGAGATTGTCGTGTCATTTTTGAGTTGTATCAAAATAAATATAAATTAGTTTAGAGTCGATGTGATGCGCGGATTCGTTTTGATTGCATTGTGATGTATGATATAATTGTAATTTATGGCTCTAATTAGTTACAAGTATTAATTCGACCTATAATTGAATGTTGGATTGTTGGTATGTGTAAATTGTGTATAAAATTTTTGTTTTGATCCATTACATATGTGTTCGATTGAACCGAAGACGTATTAAAAAAATATTTACTATTACAAAATAATAATATGAATAAATAAATAGTTTCGAGGTTTCATATGTATATGAAATTGAATTGCAGGTTTCATAAGTATATCATAATTAAACTATATAATGAATGCACAAAAAACGACTTCACAAGCAAAATAATATACATGAATTGGAGAACAAGCACTAATCCATTTTAGGGTGTAAACCACTTGGTGTAAAATCATGATGAATAACATACACACTAAAATTCAACTTAGACGATAAATACTCTAAAATAAACAAATCAACCCATAGACAAATATAATGAGAAAATAATAATTTAAAATTACATTATCTTGGGGTTCTAATGTTTTGTTTGTTTAATCATTAGAAAATAATAAATAATTTAAAATAATATTACCTTAAGTGATATTATGAATCAGATATGGTAACAAAAGGCAGAATCAAATAGAGATATAAAGATTGTGTTTGTGTTAAGGTGGTAATATAAGTGAAGACGACTGAGATTGACCTTATAGCCCCACTTTGTTTCAATTCCTATTTGATCACTTCGGCTTCATTTTTGAAACACCCAACATTGCATCTCTTTAATTTTCATTCAATATGTTATTGAAAGCTAGGAGTTCACACATCAATTAAGATTATAGACATATCAATAGTCAAGTCAACATTCGTTGATCCAAAATAAGGAGATAAGTAGATATAGATATGTGAGGATGAGGGGGAAAATTTGAATGACCTATTTATTATAATGTTATAAATATAAACTTATACAATTGAAATTTTTAAAAAAAAATTATGTGACAATTTACAAAAAGAAAAAGAAACAAAATTGACAAGTATAACAAGTAAGAGGAACAAATCCACAAGCTCATACACAAAATACAAATTAATTCAATGATTTTTACACCTAAAAGCTTAATTAAAACTGAAAAATTTAGAAAGATATAAAATATACATTTAATATTTTATGTGATTAATAATTAATCTTATTAAATGAATTTCTCCAAAATATGTAATAATCCATAAAATATTTAATAATTACATTGTGAGAGTTAAATATGCTCATCAAATTAAGGAGAGAATAACATTTTGCTAAGCTTGAATGAGAGGAAAGCATTTTTATACGATTAAATGTGGAGCCTTTAAATTGATGTGAAATTAGCGATATAACTAGTCGAGAGCCCACGCGATGCACGGGTTAAATTGGATAACATTCTTTTGTATGTTATTTTTTATAGACATTTAAGCGTTTGATGATAATTGAAAAATAGATGTTTCAATATTAGGCGAGAATAAATTGAAAAACACATTTCTTCCAAATATTCTATCGAATATTTTATGTGACATAATGAATCAAGTTCAAAATAATTATCACATGCATAATTCTTTCGATAGATGCGAATATTAAATTTGTCATTTAGCATAATAACATAAATTTGAATCCGATGTAATTTTATTTTCCAAACAAAAAACAACTGGCATAATAAATTTGTTAATTTTAGCAATTTTGGAGGATTCATTCATCGAACTAAAACTGTTATTTAAAATCATCAACATGACCAAAAATTATCAATACAAATACAAGAGTTACTATTATAATGACTTAAAACATAAGTATGATCAAGATAATTATTATATCTTTATCGTCCTCGTCCTCGTCATCCTCTGCATCCGATTTATTAAGCCCATTAACTCACCAATCAGCTTCTTCAGTTCTTTTTCATATTTGCGCAGTCATCATATGACAAAGATAATTATGATGCTTTAGATGATGTCTATTAGGGGCGGGTATTATCGGATTCGGATCGGATCGGACCGAATCTGAATCCGAGCCGATCCGAAATGCCCACGATTATTTGATTCGATCGGATCGAATCATGTTATCAAACTCGATCCGATCCGAATTCGAATCGGACCAATTGATCCGAAATCATCATATTTCGGATCGGATTGGTCCGATCCGATCCGAATTCGGTGGGTTTGAGTCAAAAAAATCAAGCGGATCGGATCGGATAAAATCCAATCCGAATCGAATTTTTTTTTAAAAATATATAACGACGTTGTTTTGCATATTAAAAAAAAAAAAAAAATTCGATCGGATCCGATCCGATCCGAAATTCGTCGAACCGGACCAACATGATTCGTTCGGATTTTCAAATCGGATCGGATCCGATCCGATCCGTTCAAATCGGATCAAATCGGATCGGATCGGATCCAATCCGATCCGACGCCCACCCCTAATGTCTATTCAAAAGTTTCAAAGTTAGGGCCAACAAAAATTCAAATAACTTAAACACAAAATGCACATTAATAATTGGACACATCTAACTCATCAGTTTTAAATCCAGCTATCACTTAGTAGACTTAAATCCACTCAAAGCAATGTCAAAAATGATAGCAGTAATAAAGGTTGATGCCAAAAAATTTGAACGTTACAATAATTAATAGATGCACACACCTACATAATTTCTGGAGGAGCATAAACTTCAAGGGCTAAATCTTCTCATTCATCATGATCATTAGCAACAGTTTCATCACCGTCAATAAAAATCTCCTCGTGCTCCCAATCATTTCCAAAACCAACAACATTTTATATTGAATCAATAATGGGAAAAAAAAGTAACCTTGTATTGGAAAAACGTAGCCCAACAATTATAGGATAAAATAATATAGGGTCATGCTAACGAGTGCCCTTAGGGTACTCATTAAAAATCCATTTTAGGAAAGTTTTCACATTACTTTTACGAGGAATATAAAAATTTGTCAAAATATTAATTACTTTTTTATTTTTCCTATAAAAATTTCCCTAAAATAGATCCTTAACGAATACCCTAAGGGCACTCGTTAGCATTTCCCAATAATATAACTTGTAATCTCGTATCAGACAAAGGTCACATGTATGATATATCACATTGGAATATGTGGAAGCGAACGTCCTAGTATTAATTACAAAACATAGAATAAAAAAAAAAAAATACAAAACATAGGCGTTCTTCACAATAGATAAATAGTGTTATGTAATTGAAGAGTCTCTTATTATTATTCTAATTTAAACACTTTTATTTAACTCATCAAGAGTTACAACTCCCCAATTAAATACTTTACTCAATAGGCATACCGATAACCCTTGAAATAAGGAGAGTGTAAGGATTGTTTGAGAATGAATGGGAGAGCTTCATTTTTATGAGATAGAATTTGGAGGCTTCAAATTCCTCTAAGATTAGTAATATAATAATGATAGTTATATTAATATCAATGGTCGCATTTTAAAATGCATCAACTGTTATGACTTGTGATGACGCAAATCCAGCCATCCGATTTATAAGAGTAGTGACAGATGTATTGTATGAATGAATAATTTAAATTTTAAATCAATCGGGGAGAAATTATGTGTATAAAAAAATTATTTAATTAAATAAAAATTTTAATTTAAAATCACAGTTTAATTGTGATTCTATACTAACTACTCATTAAATTTATCATTATTGGATATACCAAGGACTTAAAAATCGGATCGGCCCGGCCGGTCCAACTAGTTGGCTGGTGGGCCAGTCCTCAGGGCGGTCTAGGTGATTATGCTAACCATATTTGGCTTTGAACTTGTTGCAGACCCTTTGACCCGATCGGTCCGACCGTGACCCTTTTGAACCGGTAACGGGTGAGCCGAGTCAAGTGGGCCGAAAGTAAATATGTTTTTTTTTTAAAAAAAAATAGAAGAGTCCACGTGGCATGATTTTACTTGTTGGCACATTATGGATTTGATCTTGATTGATGTACTTACTTGGTGTTTTTGATGGAATGTTATTTGATAAAGAAGGATGGGATATGTTGTTATTTAGTTGATAAAATTACATATTTATATTTACAGTTTTTTTGTTTCAAAAAAATTAAAAAATAATTTATGACCATTGGTTGAATCCCGATCCGACCGCTGATCATTTATTCATTTCAGATTAATGGATCTAGCCGGGTTTTAAATCATTGGGATATACAATTGACGTTGTCAGTTTGAATCATCTACGAACCACCCCACGCTCTTAAGGTGAAACCCAACTTTAATTTTCAGTCGCAAACGAATCCTCATCCCTGGGTAGTCCCGCAAGTTATCTTAATGGCGGCACTGTAAAGATAATAAAATCACAAAAATAAATAAAAAGCAGAAGTGAATCGACTGATAAAGTTTCTGAAGCAGCTGCTCAGATGAATACATTGACAGCGAAGCCTTGTTTTAGTTATCAACCAACATCTTCATGTAGCTCTTCAACAATCTTTGTTTCTTTTAGGCGAAAATTGTTTAATTCAGTGAGATTCCCAATAAAGCCAAAGAAGAATAATGGGAGATTGGCTTTGAGGATTCAGGCTTACGACGATTCTTCCAAGAACGAGTCCACTAATAACGGCTCCAATGATTCCAAGCCTCCCAACGGCACTCTGGTATTTGTTTGTTTCACAATACACATTCATTTAGTTTGATAATTTGTTTCAATTTACTGTTATTTGTACAGCTCATGGATATGGGTTATGGGTATGTTTGGAAATTGGGATTGAGGTGCTACTGTGATCAAAATTAAGAATAATTAATAGTTACAAATATTATGCATATAGGAAACTGAAATTGGGTTTATATTGAACTCTTTATCGCTTTGCTTTTAAAATTAATCAGAGTTATGATGATGTTTACTTACATGCTCGCAACACTTTGTAATGCTGATTGTCGTGGAAGTCACCGCAGTGGTGAAATAATGTATTCACTAATTGTTTGAGCTGTTAATCGGTAGGTTGATTCTATTGGGTTTGCAAATTGAATTGAAGTGTGATGCTTTGTTTATTGGCAGTCGAAGGGCAGAAGGGATATTCTATTGGAGTATGTCAAAAATGTGCAGCCTGAATTTATGGAGTTGTTTGTTAAAAGGGCTCCTGAACAGGTTTGATTTTTTTTTCCGTATGTTTTGAGTCTTGTAGTTCTTGGGAATATGGGAAAAAGTGAATCTAATTTTTCATCCTTTTATTTTTGTGGTGTTTAGGTAGTTGATGCAATGCGTCAAACAGTGACAAATATGATAGGAACACTACCCCCGCAATTTTTTACTGTAACCGTGACCACTGTAAGTGACTTATGATATTATAAAGTAATTTACATGGGTGACAAATATTCATTAAAGGTTGGTCAATATATATATTAATTTTGTTAGTGTTATCTCAATAATGGCATTTCAGATTTTCACCAGGATTCCTTTTTCTTTGTTTTAGGTTGCTGAAAATCTTGCACAGCTTATGTACAGTGTTATGATGACTGGATATATGTTTAGGAATGCACAATACCGTTTGGAATTGCAACAAAGTTTGGAGCAGGTTGCTCTTCCTGAGGTCCAAGACAAAAAGGTTTCTTTCCCCCTTTTTTCTTCTTTCATATTTCATTTTACATCTCCAAGCATGTTGCATAAGTGTTAAATGGGTTCTGTATTTAACTTTCTGTAGTGTTGTTTATATAATTCGATCCCTTGACTGTTACAGGATACACCAGATTATGCACCTGGTACACAAAAGAATGTGTCTGGTGATGTTATAAGGTGGAGTAATGTTTCTGGTCCTGAGAAAATAGATGCTAAAAAGTATATCGAGTTACTAGAAGCGGAGATTGAGGAACTGAATCGTCAAGTTGGTAGAAAAGCTGTCAATGGTCAAAATGAATTGTTGGAATATCTAAAGACACTTGAGCCTCAAAATCTGAAGGTAATTAATCCTATATCTCTTTTGTTTATCTTGGTTGCCATCGTCACCTATATTGACAGGTGGAAGTATTCATGATATTCTGTCGGCCGGATCAAGTTATGTCCCAATCTGACTAATATGTTTATGTGTACAATTATGGTCTTTTCATGAATTGCCAATTATTGCTTCTGGTAATAATTTAATCTGTGATATTTTTTAAAAGACACGTGTGCTGTTTTGCAGGAGTTGACAAGTAGTGCGGGAGAGGATGTTGTGCTTGCGATGAACACATTCATCAAGCGTCTTTTGGCCGTTTCAGATCCTAGCCAAATGAAGGTTTGCCTTTGTTTATTTATATTTGAGCTTTACAAACTTTATTTACTTTCTGTTTCATTTGATAGTAAGGCCTAAATCTTCATTGATTTAGCATATATTAAATAAATATTTGAATTTCCATAAACACGGAATGAATGTCTTCTACATATAGGTGAATATGAGTGAGTAGTACAGTGGGATATGTGAACTAAAAAACATAACTTATTTATTAAATTGCTATTTTTGAAATGAATTTAACAGATGAGATTACTAATTTAGTTGGCGTTTTGAACTTTCACTGACCATTTTGAAGGAGATATTTAATTTGATTTTTTTTTTATTGGCTTTATGCAATGAGATATTGAGCCCAGGCTTAGTGCAAGAGTAATTTGTATAATAGACATTCAACATTCGTTTTCTGACAAGTGATTTTGACTTGTAAGATCCTACTGCCATTTCTAAGTTTGAGTTTGTGTGATTACAGACAAGTGTGTCCGAGACAAGTGCATCGGAACTTGCCAAGCTGCTTTATTGGTTGATGGTTGTTGGATACAGCATTCGGAACATCGAAGTCCGTTTTGATATGGAACGATTTCTCGGCACTCCTCCAAAGCTTGCGGAGTTACCTCCTGGAGAAAACATCTAGATTTTTACTACAAAACTGCAGATGATAGATAGGATATTATAGCTCAGTTCAAGCTCACCAGTCTGATGCTGTAAGTTTATGTTATTGAATGCTTAATTCAAAGATGCTCTACTGCTCGAGTAGGGAAATTATTTTTGCATGCCACCGATGGTTGACACATTAGGGATAGTGTTTTACTACTGTTGGTTAAACTTGAGCGTGGAAATATTCTTATTTTCAAAATGAGCCAAGTTAATCTTTTGTCATGTGTCATCTTGAATTTAATTTAAGGATGAGTTTGGTAGAGAGTATTGGACTGAGAATATAACTTAACTTATAAGCTATAAAACAGACGCTAGAGTATAAGATAGCGTAGAAAAATAATATTTGTTCGTACGGTTCAATTTAATGAGAGTATAAGTTAGCATTAACAATAGTGTTAACTATGTTTTTGAAGTAATGTTTAAATGCTATCACAAACGTTAACTATGTGTTTGGAATAGTTTTTAAAAGCTAGCGTGTACGTTAGCTTATAAGCTCACCGAACTCCACGCCAAACGCCAAATTGAGTGGACAAAATCCAGGAAATTATGTAATCTAATGTCCTAGTAACACAGTTTGCTTGTGGTGGCATCGCCATTAGTGCATTCGTTTCACATATGATTGCTGGTGGATGGATCAGAATTATAATGAAGCAACAATGTCTATGATGCTTCATTTTTTATTTCCTCGAAATGATGCATATGCAAAAGACGCTTGCTCCACTTTCTTTAGCGATCCATGTATCAAATTATCATAATTGATCTAATATAGGCCTTATATGAGTCTTATTTATATATTTTGTAATCGCAAATTATCATACTCCTGCTGTTGAGTGAACATTTTTAGAGGAACGCGAATCTCAAGCTCGCCGGCAGGAAGCATGCAAATCTTTATTAGGTTGGTTGACACTAATTATTTTTTTTTGAAATCGTTGGAAATTTCGTCGCACCATCCCTTTTGGATTTAAGCGGAGCTTGTAAAATCTTCGGTTCTTTGCATTCGATAAGATCCTGAACTCTACACCACCAAGCCACGTCTCTTCGGGACTGAATAAGACTACACATTCCAACTTAATATTCCAAAATTTGTGTTTTACTTGGTATGATGTTGATTTGGTGGGTCTCAAGAGGAGTGGCTCCGCTTGGTGGTGTAGGGTTCATGATCTCACTTTGAGGTCCTGAGTTCGAATTCAGAGAGTGCGTTTCTTGTAAGAGCTTGAGATAGTTGGAGATTTTGCATTCTCCGCTTAAGCCCGGAAGGGGTGGTTTAGTGGTGAGATTTCCAATAATTTCAACAAAAAAAAAATGTTGATTCGGTGGATGGTGAATTAAATTATCTAAGAAAATGTGATTATTTATTATCCACGTCAAGTTAATGCAGTATCATTTCAAAAACAAAAATTTTGAGTAAAAAATTAAACTACGCGCTTTATTTTAACTAGATTTTAAAACATGTAACGGAAATTTTGAAAATATATATGACAAAATTTGGTGATATGTAACCGATTTTACCACAGACTCAGAATCGGAATGTATAGTTATTAAGTTAGAAACCTAAGGATAATGTCCAGTTTGTGCTGAATTGAAATTTATAGACTTTTTTTTCTTAAAAATTATAATTGTTAGTTACTGAATAATAATTTAAATGTAATTGTATCTTAACCTTCATTACTATTAAACACATGTGCATAGGATTATAAAAAACTTGGGATATGTCAACTCAACACTAGATTTAAATTCTTTTTTTGCTGATCGGCTAAGTTATTATAATCAGGGATGATAAAAATTCTCATGAGATTAGGCTCGTGGGGCCTAGTACGTTAAGGATATGTGAGAGGATTGTAAGAGTTTGTATAGCAAATATGGAGAATAGAGAGGGGTAGTCCCACATCGGAGATAGATATGGAAAATAAAGAGTTTATAAATATTCTCTAAACATTTATATCAAATTGGAAAGCAAGGCTCGAGCTTGAGCTTGAATTTGGATGTGTGGTTGACATGACAATTAATTAATATAATATATATTAATTATTGAAAGATGGGCATTGGGCCTTGGGACCTTCAAGTGCCTTTATGCTTGTAAACATTTTCTTTCTCCTTTTTTTATATTTGATTTTGAATCAGAATGTTGTGTCTGATCAACACAACTATTCTGATAAAACTGAAAACGTTTAGGGATCAGTAACCACTTATTTTCGTTCCTTATAAATAAATATGGAATGGAAAAGGCAGAATATATATATACAGAATATTTGAATTGATAGACTTTTTTCATATACCAACTTACTGATCCTTGAAAACGAAAAATCAAACATCCAGTAGATTCGCAAGGGGTCGAAACATCCAGTGCAGATTTTCGACTTGCAGATTGCTGTATCCTGATGGTAGACGTCCAACGAACTACAAGCACAAGAGTAGGGGCAAATTTCTGCTATAGGACCTAGCCTTATACGCTAGCCTCAAGATTTACAAGTGAGTTTTTTGATTTTGGTTACTTGAATTGTAAGTTTCGATTCTGATTTGTTTGTTGATAATTTTAATTACTTGCACGGTAATTTTCAATTTCGAATTGGTTGTTGATATTATCTAAATATATATTCAATACATAATTACTACCGTCACTGATTGTTCTTCAACAAGGATAACTTTCTATATCCGTTGGTTAGATATGAATATTGACATCTAGTTCAATTATAGGTAAATATAAATATTTGCATGTGGTGGTATTGTTATTGACGCATTTGTTGCACATAAGATCAATGATGGAATGACACTGAGCTCGTAACGTTTGAGCTGGAGAGTTGGGCTGCCTTGGCTTGCAAGAAAAGTACTGAAGAAGCAATAATTTGTAACCCTAATTACGATGTTGCTTCTTCTTGATTTCCTCAAAATGATGCATACCCAAGACAGGCAACGAGGGAGGCTAGAACCACCCCATTTCTCAAAACCGGTGTATGTGCTACTCAGAGATATGTGTTCGATGCCTCGGCAATAACCTCCCTCAACTCCAAGGCAACAAGCTCAGGCGTGCAAAATCCAACACGTGTCGAGGTTGTAACAGCACTCCTTTCCAAATGCATCATTGCTGCTTTCAAAGCAAATTCTGGTTCTCATAACCCTACTTTGCTAACACATGCAGTCAATTTGCGACAGAGGCACGCCTTCATTCGCAGAAAATTATATGGGAAATTTGATTTGGATGGCAGCAACGTTATGCACAAATGGGGAAAACAGAATTGGGTGGCTTTGTGTGCCAACTTAGAGAATCAATTAGGAAACTTAATGTAGGTTTTTGTGAAAAGTTTACAAGGTGATGAAGGGTTGATAAACTGTTGCGAGGTGATAAAACAAGAAAGTGAATATTATAGCGGTGCAAATTTGGTCTTTATGATGATTTTGGATAGGGGGAAACCTGTTTCGACAAGCATTGCTGGTACGCTTAATTTTCCTATTGTGTTTGCTAATAATGTTATTCTGATTGGATATAAAGATTGGGTGATGGAATTGAAGCATGTGTGTTTTTGCACGAGGAAGATATGGCTATTCTAGAACTTGACAAAGAGATTCCCGCATTTGCTACCTTGGATCCAACTCCCTTGAATTAGAATTAGACACAACTCAATTGCTATAGTTTTTTTTCTATTTAAAAGAAAAAGCATGGGTGTATTCAATGAAACATTTACATCTCATTACTTCTTAATAAGCATGAATTAAAGAGATCAGTGTATCAAAAAGAGAATATGCTCCCAATAGACCCGCATAACCCCACCAGAAACAAATAAATAAAAAGGCCAAACAGAAATATAAGATGTGGTGAGCGGGTTTGACAAGACAAAAATAATGAGGTAAGTCACAATCAAGACCATTTACCTCAGCTGCCTGTAAAAGTTGAAAATTCCGACAATCTGAACCAGTGCTTCATTCCCATTGACGACAGTGATGTAATCTTCTATGCTCGAGAACCAAACATATGAGATTGAACACCAACCGTTGTCTATCAAGCGTCAAGCATCGGGAATCGACGTTCTGGCCACTTGGGGTATGCACGCTTGTACAAACTCATGCAAACAGTGTCATGCTGCTGAGGGACTCCATTGAAAACACACTTCATTGCCCCTGAGGAAAATCAAATGTTAATTGAAGAAATTTAATTTCAAATTACCACCCAACCATGCTAGTTAATGGTACTACACAAAACCTAAAGCACCTTCAACATTTATAGCTAATCCTCCCAAATGCGATGTAATGCAATGCATGAAGAGTTTCAATGAACTAAACAAACATTAAAATATGAAATATGAGGGCAATGGACAATTTTCAGGTCATTAAGAGCTTCACGTATATTGTTACAAATCTCATACAGAAGATAGTGAATTGTTTGAAGTGAAAGTATCTGGCAAAATCAAATTAAACTATTTTCTCAAACTTATACAAAGAAGAGCATTTTATCTGAGTGGTAATATTTATCTGGTCAAAATAAGCACCATACCATGTGTACCAACAGGTTCCTTAACGCGACCACGACGACCACATTTTGTCCAAACCTCGACAGGCTGAAATCATACACAATTATGTGAGTGTAGAACAATTCATAGGACACAGTAACAGCACAAAAACGATAAGGTTGTCTTACCTTGAACCATCTCACGTCCTCTGGGCTATGAAACATGTATCTTACTGTGGCTTTTAATTTCGATACTCGTTGAGGGTAGCTGCAACAAATATTTTTAAGATTTAATAAATCAGAACCTCAATTCTATCATTCTTACAAGACCTTAGAATTCGACCTCTATAACAAGCTTGACCTAATAAATACGCATTGGTTTTATGTGGTGCATATCAAGAGGGGTAGAGTTGCGAAGATCATAAGAACTTCCATCAAGAAGTTTAGAATAAATCATACCCAGTTAAAATAATTTTCTTCAGAATTATCCTATCTGGGTCAATGCTTCTCAAGGATCCCACAGCAGCGACTGCGGGTGCAACACCTCCTTCTGCACTCTTCAGAACTATCAAAGGAAGAGGTGGAAAACAAATAGGAGCATAAATTGAAGCTACAGAAAAACGCCCTGCATGAAGAAACCTCTCCATCTTGTGCTTATCTGAATTCATATTGTCAGTAGAAAAAATTGGCCTGCAAAGTGAAAAGAAATGACATTAAACTTCAAAAGAAGTTCACTAAAAGCGACAATTTAGAGGACCACAAAATACTACCTTGCAACAAACTGGCGGAACCCAACATGAAATATTAATTCTTCTTTTGCTTTAATAGGAGCATCATAGGTATCATGCTTCTTTACACTGCAAAAACAGTAATAATCTCATACTCTTGTAAGATGTAAACTGAGCACATTGCTATTTCCAAGAACAAGAAAAGCTGGAGGAGAAAAATTCTTAGGTAGAACACACCTAAAATGAAGGACGGACATCTTGGATTCATGCTGCAAAAGTCCGGATGTTATTAGCGGCCCTGTCTTTGCAATCTCACATAATCTGTAAGCAACACCTACAGGTACTTCTTTGATATGAAGCCTCACATACGAACTAGCTGGTACACAGTCATCCATGTTCTCTTGCTCCATTTTTAACGCTTTTGCAAAAACATGCTTTTGTGTTCTTGCGAAATTATCAAACGCAAATATTCTGGCATATTCTAGAGGTAGAGATTCCTGATATTCATCAACAAAAAAATTAATAAAGCTTTCACGATGTCGACAGATTACACAGATTTTCAACAGGAAAAACTAGTATTACTTTAGGGTCCCAGGAAGAGGTCCTTAAGGACTTGAGGCCCCTGTACTTGGTGAACCGCTTTCTGGCAGGAACATCAAGCGGAGCATCCACTTCATCTGGAAATTCTGAATTTTGAAGACAAAAAATGAAAATCACTTACACTTCATTAACACCTAAAATGTTAAGAAAAGCAATTGGTTCAACTAAATGATAGGGTGCCTTTTACATGGTTATAACGATCTCCAACTATCTATAATAGTAAAGCACACAAGTGTAGAAATTAACTTCAGCAAAAAATTTACTATTATGTGACAAATCCAATGGCTTCGTACTGGATCAAAGTTTCAATCATTTTTTATGCATATTTGTTCAAATAAGGTGTATGTTTGAGAGTGCGATGAAGAGAAAGCTTAATTGCGAGTCACTGATAGGAGATTCCCACCATTGTTTCCATGCAGCAAACTTAATAAAGAGATCTCTAACCACTAGTCCCCGACAAAATGGTTATAACTTGGAAACCACATTTTATTCGCCAAAAAATGAACAATGCCCCACAAGATACAATCTATCAGAATGGATAAAAGAAAAATACCCTCATCTTCAGCATGTGCCTCTTTAATTTTTTTAATTTCATCCTCTAACTGTTCCCTTGTCAAGTTTTCACCTTCCTGCATGACAAAGGAAAGCAACTCAAATTCCGAGAAGAAGTTGGAAAGAACTAGCAGTCATGTAGACAGAGTACACGGAACAATTATCTTATGACACGAGATGAGCAGAGTTGACAAGCAAAGTGACTCACCATCATCACCGAATCATTTTCAGTTCCATCATCAGAGTATCTGAAGTTTAAGGAAGCTTGATCCTCATCAATGTCTGAGTTATTGGTTCCCTCATAGCCAGGAAACCCACTATCTTCTTGGTCCAAAACCATACCATCATCGGCATCATTATCACTATCTGAATCGTCCTCATCACTATCATCCACAATCCAAGCAGCCTGCAAGACTTGAATTTTGAATCAATTGCTCCCAAATGTTCCAGGAAAGACGCGTAAAGATGTTTTATAACAAACTTATGCAGACCTGGTACTCTGAAGTGCCTCGAGGAAGAACTCTTTTCTTCTGCCTTTTTTGTTTTTGATTTTGGTCAGCCTCAGCCATTTCTGCTTCTGTTGGCCACGTCTGATAAAAGGAGCAAGTGATAAACATGATTGCAGACAAAAGCATTACAAATTCTCTCAACATATAAATTAGTTTTTACACTTCGATTTAGCAAGTAGAACATTTGCTCTTGGTAATGAGAATATTCTGCCTTATATTAAATAAACAGAAACACAATCACGTTCACGTCACCCCAAGAAAACAGCTGTTTTAATGCTATTAATTCAACTATGCCTTAATCCCAAAAAAATGGGATTGGAACAGAAACTATTCACTATCGTTGGTTCTCTTTGTTAGAATCTAAGTGTAATTCAAATTTGTCTTTTTAATATAAAAAGGAATAAGATTCTCTTTCAAATTACCTGTTCTCCTGCAAGAGGATCTGGAACATTCTCAACAAGTAAAGGCTCCTGCTTCAAAGGATCTGGCTCCAAGGTTCGAATGACCTGGATTTATGGAGAGAGAAAAATAAAACAATCAATAAATACTTATCTAGTTAGAGATAAACTCAGGAAGGTCTAAAAATTTCTAAAACAGAACCTATTACACAAAGACCAATATTATCACAACCAATGCAACACAAAACACAGAAAATAAAAATCAAAAGCATTTCTGCAGGCACATGGGAAACAACCAATGTTTAAAAATACGGGGCGGCGCCTCGAGGCGGCCGGCCATTGAGGCGCGAGGCGGACCTCCTCGAGGCGGTGAGGCGGGCGCCTCGATCCGAAAATCGGAAAAATAATCCAAAATATATTAATTTCTTCATAATTCATAGTATGTTCAAAAAACTATTGATAAGTAATCCAAAATACATTACTTTCTTCATAATTCATAGTATGTTCAAAAAATTATTGATAACTAATCCCTAAATAAGCTATCATTAGTGTCTAGCGGCATGAAGCTTGGGTCAAAATCTATTTTATCATCAGATGGGTCATCATCCAAAGAATCTCCTTCACTTGTATTGTCTTCATCCACTAATTGTGGAGCTTTCCCTTTCCCTAACAAATAACATAAAGTCGTATTATTTTTTAATTTGATTATATAAATTGCATTATTTGTACAAGATTAACTTATTTTGGTCTCTACTCCTTTTTTGTGCAAGTGCTCTACTGCCACTCAGCTGTTCAATGGAACGACAACGTTTTGGAAGCCCAAAACGTCGTCGTTTCATTTTAGAAAATTTAAAAAAAAAAAAACCTTTGCTGGTGAGGCGGCCGCCTCAGGCCGCCTCACCCCGATTTTGCGTGAGGCGGCCGCAGAGGCGGGCGCCTCAGAAAACCGCATAAGGCGGCCGCCTCAACCGTTTTTTAAACACTGGAAACAACCGATCCGTAACCTTACGCATGGCAACAAAAAAGATGAATTATAATAGCATTCACTATTGACCTTCCACTATTATATAAATGAAACAACTTATACCTCCATATCATGTATTTCATCCGATTCCATGGCATCTCGTTCCTTTCTTGCACTCAAAGGGAATGGATCCTTCAACATTTCGATTTTGTCCAACTGGAAGTCTCCAGCTCCAGAAATGTGAACCTGATTTGAAGAAAATAAGTCATATTCGTACCCACAAGATCAACCCACGAAGGCAAGGAGGATGCTGAATTCATTACCAGCTGGTTCACAGAGAGACTGTGAGCACGCAAATAACCATTAAGGAGAAGGGTGCATTTTCCTGAATTGAAATCATCAGCTACAACATCAACCTGCATGGGATTGGTGAATGAATTATCTTCTAAAGGCACTCATGTGAAATGAAATTAACCAATATTTGCTACCGTCCATTTCAATATGAATGTGTGCAAGCAAAGAGAATCATACAAAAAAAAACCCATATGTGCCTGATCTTTCCAGCCTCTTAAGTAAATGGCTTACTAATAAAACTAATTAGAATTTAAACAGGTACCTTTTGAGCCACGAGGTAAGGCCTTTGATTTCGCCAGTGAGGCACTGTCAGCCTTTGTTCCTTAAAAACCCACAGGAACTGCAAGCATCATAGCAATTATGACAAATACATGTAATGAAAGAATTATAGGTGAAATTCATGCACATAGTTTAACCGAATACTATTTATATCTAGGTATCCTCGAAGACATCATTTCTGAAGCAGTGTTCAAAGTAAATAGTGTTGTACAGACAATCACCTTATGTAATTCATCCTTTGTATCAGCTGCATAAAACTTACAGTCCTCAGGAAATTCAGAAGTAAGGCCAGAAATACACATCTTCTTTAAATCTTGTCTTTTTTTCAAATCGGTAGGTAGATCCTACAGGTGCAGAAAAGAAGTTTTAAACTCAAGTCACCAATGAACCTAAATTTTCTTCACTAGAAATTTCAAGAAAATGAAAAGCTCATGAACCAAGAACTTACACGGATCAACACAGCAGTACTTGGTAATCCAAGAGATCTGAACACTGAAAGGCATTGATTTCCAAAAGAATCAATATAATAAGATGTGCTTTCGTCACAGAATGAACTTGCTGATGCCACAAAAGCAATTAAATCAGCAACCTACAGTCATTCAAAAAGCATCTAAACATTAAAAGGCCAGAAAAGGGAGGGGATAAAAACCAGAAACGCAAGCCAGTAATTCAGCAGAATATGAGGATACAGGCGATAGACAATTATGTACCTTGGCCATTTCCATACATGCCATCAAATCACCATGAGGTGCTTGCAATACCTATGGCATATGACTTCAGTCAGATGTATAAAATTGTCACAAATGAACCATCAAAACAATAAAATTCATTAACATTTAAATCTTATATTCTAAAAATTCAGAATAACATCATAAACTTGAACAAAAACCCATTTGTAATGAAAATGATTAGGTAACAGGAAAAATTTGACCCAGCCCATCTCCTCAGCAAGATTCACCCATTTTACTGCAGTTGAATGCCATTAAAATAATTGACAAATTAGTTTTAAAAAAACCCTTCATTTATTAGGTTTTCCAACACAAATTCCTAACTTAAGTCCTTAACATTAATAACTGGCAAGAGGAAATGGAGCTCACCGTTGTTCTTAGTCTATACTCGGAAGAAGAAACAGTTGAAGACACAGTTCCAGTACCTTCAGAGGACAACTGTCTCAAGAGATCTTCACTTACTGAATTTAAATTCACAGAAGCAGAAAGACCAAAAAGTACCTGCCATTAGGGGAATTAGAATCATAAAACAGGAGATCAAAGCAAAATCCAAAAACTTAAACAATTCACAGTTGTCCATTGATAACAGAAATCAAAGCACATTCATACCAAAAATGCATTTTCATATGTAAAACACTTACAATAACACGCGGAGGGCTCGCTGTTCCACTCGAAACCCTCTTTTCTTTCAAAAGAGCTGCTCGTTTCTGGTCACGTAGCTACAAAAGTTACAATTTTTGTCATAAGATAACTAACGGCAATGACAAATTTGATCGAATTTCCAAAAATTATATTCAGAGAACAAAAAAAAAACAATTTTGAGAAATTTTACCATTTTGTTCCGCTGGACTCTGGCAGCCCGAGCTCCCTTGGCCACATTGCGGTCTGATTTTCCAATTCGGCTCTTATCTAATTTATCAAGAGTTTTATTAATAGTCAAAGAGAACAAAAATAATCGCAATCATTCAAATACTGAAAGAAAAAAAAATAAAGGAGCACTAGAATAATGACCTTTTGCAGAGGTTTTGTGCAGGTTACGAGATGATTTGGTGGAGAAACGAGATTTGTGAGCTTTGTTGACTTGAGCTCGAGATCCTCCCATGGCGACTGCGAGAATCGAACAAGGCTAGCTCTTCCAAAAACCCTAGTAAGTCATCAGCAGCAGCCAAGGACCCGATTTTTTCAAAACCCTACTACGCCGTTTTGTGTAAAACAATTAAAATAGCGGCAATGGGTTTTGGGTTTTAATAACAGCCGGTTATTAGTACCGCGTAATTAATAATTACCTACTTCTGTTTTTACGTTGGCAGATTAATTCAGCTAATCAATGAACTACACGTAATATATAGCCCATATAGGGCCTCATAAGACCTCAATGTTTTCCTTAATATCAAATGATACCATAAAGTTTTGAACATAATCAACAGGCCCCTCAACTCAACCAGTCTGTATATATCTCAATATTACAATATCACCTCAACTAATGAATTAATACTAAATCTCTTCAATCTCTCTCTTTCATTACGTGGCAGCTAACCATTAGCCCTATTTTAATCGACCACGGCCGAATAAAGCACGATATCAAAACTCAGGATACAATCCGGTACTTCGCGACACACAAAAATATCTGCACCCATCTCTCTTTTGCAAAAGACACACGACTCGAAAGTACGACCACAAACTAACCAAAAATAAAACCGATAATGCAACCTTCAATCTTGTACACTTCACTCTCTTTTGATTCTCAATAAAAATGATTCTTCTGCCTCCACAGCATCTCTCAGTTCGCTTCCCTGCAATTCATTCAGGTTCTCCAATCACACGCCACCACGTCATCTTTCAGCCACCATTTTCCGCTACAACCACCACTAGCATAATTGCTGCCACAGCATCTGGAGGCTCTTCTTTTTCTTCCTCTTCTTTTAATTCAAAACTAAACGACACGGACGAAGAGGACGACGACGTTTTATCTTTGCAGAAACAGCGTTACGATTTCACTCCACTTCTCGATTTTTTATCAACAAATATTAATTCCGACTCGGATTCTGACTCAGCTTCATCACCGAGTTCACTTTACCGTGATGAGTTCAAACTCGCCGAGTCATACAGAGCCGTGCCGGGTCCACTCTGGCACTCACTTTTAAAAAATCTCTGCTCGTCGAATTCCTCCATTGATTTAGCATACGCTGTCGTTTCGTGGCTGCAAAAACACAACCTTTGTTTCTCCTACGAGCTTCTTTACTCAATCCTTATCCACGCGCTTGGGCGGTCGGAGAAGCTGTACGAGGCCTTTCTACTCTCTCAAAGGCAAACGTTAACTCCGTTAACATACAACGCGCTTATTAGTGCGTGTGCTCGAAACGACGACCTCGAAAAAGCTCTCAATTTGATGTCCAGAATGCGGCAAGACGGCTACCAATGTGATTTTGTAAATTACAGCTTGGTTATTCAATCGCTCACGAGAACTAACAAAATTGATTCTTCACTTTTGCAGAAACTTTACACAGAAATTGAGTGTGATAAGATTGAGCTTGATGGGCAGTTATTGAATGATGTAATTGTAGGTTTTGCTAAAGCCGGTGATGCAAGCAAAGCTATGAGTTTTTTAGGATTGGCTCAAGCGATTGGATTGAGTCCCAAAACGGCGACGTACGTGGCAGTTATAACTGCATTGAGTAATTCTGGTAGGACAATAGAGGCTGAAGCTGTTTTTGAGGAATTGAAAGAAAGTGGATTGAAGCCAAGAATTAAAGCTTTTAATGCCCTTTTAAAAGGGTATGTGAAAATGGGTTCTTTGAAAGATGCTGAATTTGTAGTATCTGAGATGGAGGGAAGTGGAGTGTTACCTGATGAACATACTTATAGTCTTTTAATAGATGCTTATGCAAATGCGGGTAGATGGGAAAGTGCAAGAATTGTGTTGAAAGAAATGGAAGCTAGTGATGTGAAACCTAATTCCTTTGTATACAGTAGAATTTTAGCAGGGTATCGCGATAGAGGAGAGTGGCAAAGAACGTTTCAAGTTTTGAAGGAGATGAAGAGTAGTGGGGTGGAACCTGATACACACTTTTATAATGTAATGATCGATACTTTTGGAAAATATAATTGTCTCGATCATGCTATGGATACATTCGATAGGATGCTATCGGAGGGAGTTGAGCCTGACACTGTTACGTGGAACACACTTATAGATTGCCATTTTAAGTGTGGAAGATATGATAGAGCAGAGGAACTTTTCGAGGAAATGCAGGAGAAGGGGTATTTTCCTTGTGCTACGACATATAATATTATGATTAATCTGTTAGGGGAGCGTGAGAGATGGGAGGATGTAAAGAGATTGTTTGGGAAGATGCGAGCTCAGGGATTATTGCCTAATGTTGTAACATATACAACTCTTGTGGATATTTATGGACAGTCAGGTAGATTTGATGATGCAATAGAGTGCTTGGAGGTGATGAAATCTGCAGGATTGAAACCATCATCTACCATGTACAATGCCTTAATAAATGCTTATGCGCGAAGGGTATGTCTCATACACTGCCAAAAACCGTTTCTTTTAATCTGTGTAGGCATTTCAGTGAACTTGGTATTTTATGCATGTATTATTATAAGATCTACTTGCATGATGTATGTCTTTCATGTCTTATGTATGCCTTTATATCTGTGTTCTGTTTGATCTTTTTTCTCATTTCAGTTTGTCGATAGATGAACCAGACCACTAGCTGTAAGACTAGAATCACTAGCATTAAGCATGTGCTCTATATAATCATGATAGCTTAGTGCTTATGATAGTACGAATTTTAGTGACATTGCAGTAACTGAATGGGAATTTGTGATCACTTAGTGCTTTTGACGCTTATGCTTACTGCCACTGATTTAAATTCATTCCATGCTTTCACACCAGTTTCCTAATACTACCTGATTTAAATTTGTTGGATCTGGCTGGTTTAGACTTCATATTTATGATTGGGCAGCTAACATCTTTAAATCTTACAAGTTTTGGAAGTGTGTACAATTGAGAATTTGAGGTTTAGTCAGATTATCTTATCTATAATGGTACATGTTGCGCATGCATTTGATTCCTTCCATTTCATTTTTGACAGGGTTTGTCGGATCAAGCTGTAAATGCATTTAGGGTCATGAGAATGGATGGTTTAAAGCCCAGTAATTTAGCTCTCAATTCATTAATCAATGCATTTGGTGAGGATCAGAGGGATGCTGAAGCCTTTGCTGTGTTGCAGTATATGAAGGAAAATGTAAGTTGGTATCTTGATGTTATTTTCTCTATTGTTTTCCTATGTTCTATGGTGAAAGTTAATTCATCTCACCGTTTTACTACACGTTCATTTGGTTCATTGTAATTGCAGGGCTTGAAACCGGATGTGGTTACATATACTACGCTTATGAAAGCTTTGATTCGTGTTGATAAGTTTCATAAGGTATTGTCATGTTTTTCAGCTGTTCTGTATGACTGTTTCATATGTAAAATACTGTAATGTTCAGGTGAGAAATAGCATAAGCACCATGAAAGTGTTCATTGTAAATGGTATATGCGCAATCATACCAGAGATTAAAACATTCTAATCATTGCAAATTGCTCTCCTTATCATTACTACATTTGTGTTTGTGGCAGCATTACCCAGCAGCTCACTCGGTATTTCTTATTTATATTGAGAACTGATCTAGTGTTTTGTGTTTCAGGTTCCATCTGTGTATGAAGAAATGATCTTGTCTGGGTGCACTCCTGATAGGAAAGCCAGAGCGATGTTACGGTCTGCCCTGAAATACATGAAACAGACACTGAAAGCATAGTTGACTAGCCTGAGTCATCCAGCCAAAGCAAACAATTGGACTAGTTTTCATGTTTGAGCTTGCCGGTCATCAAATTTAAGGTAAGTGGATCCGGTCCTCCGCTGATACATATCCTGTGAAGATTTTAAATGCAGTTTTGACATGCAACTGTCCACGTTCGAAATGAAACATAACTTTGTAAGTTATTGAGGTTGAAGTTTAAAAGTATCCCTTTGCTACAAATGACTTATTTGGATTTTACTTTTTCAGGAATTCTCCAGAACCACGAAGAAATGATGTCTCCAAGAACAATGTTCGAGTGTCTGAAATTGAACAAACTAATTATTAAGATCAATACACGACTTGTAGAAACCCACACTCCACTTGATGTTTTTGTTTTGCCTATATGTTTTTGAAGTTTCTTAAACAATAATAAAAAAAGAAGCAGCAATTTGTTGCAGGTTCTTGTATTATATTCACATTCATATGGCATATACTTTTATCCCATAGCCTTCAATTGAAATCAATCTGTGTGTATGATACCCAATTTACTTTGAAAAAATTCTGCTACTTGTGGCACAGTAACGCTTTATATTATATAGAGTTGTAGACAAACATGATAGAAACAAGATTTATGAACATGGAACTGAATGACCAATCATCAAAGGACTTGGATCCATTGAAGCAAATTTGATTAACTCTGAGTTACATTCCAAAATAGCCATGTCTTGTTCATCCAAGGTCATCCAAGCTTCTACGCCATCACCTGACCTTGTTTCAACCAAAATGACAAGGTTCATAACTGGCGATCCACTCAATCCAAAACTGCTTACCCATATAGGCTTGCCCCAGCCAAAGTCAATTTCATAGAAACCAAACTTGCACCAGCTGCTAAATCCAACATAATCTACTTCATCTTTGGTGCATAGCTCGCCTATCTCTCTAAGAGACTCGAACATCACTGAATTCCCTTCATCACTCCTCAGCTTCTTAACAAATTCACCATCAAGTTTTGATATGGCTTCTTTCAACTCACCCACCAAGTCTGGTAACTTTGGCTTGCCCGCGTTAACGCATTTAGCAGCAGCTACCCAGAGGAAATTTCCTGTAGAGTTATCTGACAATGGTGGAATCATCCTTCTTCGCAGATTCACTAAGTGGGTTAGCAAACACGGCCGTTGAGTTGGAGAGCCATGTTTTTCTTTGGAGGCAGCCATGAAGCACTTCCATATGAAAGCTGAAACTGCCTCAACGCGAGTGGGACATTTTACTTTTGAACTAGTTGCTAGCACTTTGATGGCATCTATTGCTGAAGCATCAAAAACAAATCTTTTGGTAACACAGATACCTTTCTTGAGCAAGGAACCCCACATCACCATTGATGTATCTCTAAGCCATAGATCATTTGCAGGGAAGAGTGAGCTAGAAATGAAATCTGGGTATATCATTTCCTCGCAGCCACGAGCTGTGGCACTCCACATCTTGAGAAAGGTGCTAAGTGCAGCGCCATCAAGCATCTTGTGTGAAATGCATATTCCTATGACGATACCACCACAGTCAAAGACATTCACTTGAACGTTGGTCACGTAAGTTACTGCAGCTGATTCCTTCATGAGCTCGCGAGGAAGGAATCGATGCAGTAACAGAAGATCAGGATGAATGAGGAACTCATCAAGACGACAGTTAACTTGAGCCTCCACATAATAAGCTCCTTCATCGTTGCACTCGATGGAAAGATCATCTTTGATCTTTCCAGCAAGTGGGTAAAAGCGAGTTAAAGTTTCTGATAAAGATTGTTTAAGCAAAGCTAATCTTCTGGGAATGTCAAGATGATCAGTAGTGCAATCATTGGGATAAAATAGAATAATTGGAGCATATGGAGATGGAATGAACTGATCCAACAGAGAAAATTTGAAGGTTTTAAGGTGGTGGTGTGTTGGGGAAGAGGGTTTAATTTCTTCTTTGGAAATGATTTGCACAGCCATTTCCATTTTCATTCTCTTGATTTTTCAAGTTGATGAATTTATCTCTGGAGAGATAAAGATTAATACAGATCAAGAATTTTCAAAAAAGTGCAAAGCTTGACTCTCTGTGTGTATATAGACGTGTAAGTTTGGTTCCCACTAGAATTGGCTTTATCAGGGACAAGTCAAAATAATGAGCGGATGAAAGGCACATTAAAGAAACCACGTAGAACAACGTAATCCTCACATTTCTCTAGTGACAAATTTCTATGATGGTGAAAAGTGACATGCTTGATTATGTTATCAGTTCAAAGGATCGTTATCTTTTAATACTACCCAAATAACATAAATATGGATGACAATTAAAACCTCTTGTCTCGTTCTAGGTAGAATTCATTCATATAATTTCAAGGGATTGTCTAAGTGAAAAAAATTTTGGGCTTAAGTGGTTTGTTCTCTTTCAGGTTTAAGGTTCGAATCTCACTAGATATATTTCCTTGGGGTCCTGCCCCCTGGTGTGAAAAGCCAGCGACTTACCATGATTTGTGTAGGGAAACTTCTGAGGGCACGGGGCACAGGTCACATGGATTAGTCGAGGTGCGCGTAAGCTGGCCCGGACACCCCGATTATCCAAAAAAAAAAAAATTATCCATCCCGATTATAATCGGGGATGAAAAATTATCTCAAATTCCGACTAATTTTTTGAATTAAGATAAGAAAATCGTCCTAAATAATTCAAGATATCAAATTCCAATTAGAATTTGAGATTTTTAGACTAAAATTTGAGATTCATCATAAAAAATTATCTCTAATTTCGCTCCAAAACATGTTGGATTTTTCCATTTATCAACTTCACTTGATCATCTAGAATATTTGAAAAGTCTCATCCTATTATCATATCATACTGGGAATCAGAGAAGACTTTTCCAAAAGGAAATTTAATTAATCAGTTGAAAGTCAATGAGTAAACTAACCAACTTTCTGTAATCTTTACTTTAGGACCATAAGCAGCAAATAGCTCAGCTATAAACCAATTTTTCCTTCTTGGATTGTGCCCCAAGTGGCCAAGTCCTTGCACAACTGATCATTGGAGTATAAGGGAGGGCAAAACGAATTAACGAATCAAATTTGTATCGATTTTTAAATGAATCGAATTAAAATGTGATGGATTCATATTCGATTAGTTTATTAAACGAATCCTAATATCATGATTCATATTCGATTTGTTTATTAAACGAATCAAATACGAATATTCGTTTATTTGTTTAGTCATGATATTTTTTAATAAAATAATTTACCACACTTGATTTACATTAATACATATGAAATATGTAATTAATATATTTACTAAAAAGATCTAACCAAATATCGAAAGTATTATTTTTTTATATGGTAATTAGCTATAATTTATCGAATCTTAATTAAAAATTAACAAGAACTAGTAAACAAAAATAATAAAACGAATCCTAAACGAATCAATGAGCTTAAATTCGTATTTGATTCGTTTAATAAACGAATCGAATCGAATTGACCCATTTATTAAACGAATATATTTTTTCAAACTCGTATTCACTTTAAGCGAATCGAATTGAACGAATAAACGAATCCTGATCCAAATTGTCAGTATATTTGCATTGCAGCAACACAGTGACACAAGATATTTTGAAGCTCTCACAGGCATAAAGCCGTATGCATTTTTCCCAATTCATCATTTTACATTCCATCTAATTTCTGTGGCAAAATCCATTTGAGATAGCTCTCCACAACTTTTGAAAATAGCCAAAGCTGAAATCAACACAATTTCAACTAATTATTATTTAACATTTAAACTTAGCAGAAAGTCGTATCATCCCATAATAAAAGGTGACAGTTGATACAAATGTATGACTTGTGTATCAGTGTATATATATCTAAATAAAAGAAGAGCTACAGTACATAAAGTTACCAATTTTTTTTAATAATTGGAAACTTAATCGTCAAATCACCCCTTTCATACTTAAACGGAGTAAGTAAAATCCCAGTTGTCTTAGATTTTTACAAGAAACGCATTCACTGGATTCGAACACGGGACCTGAAAATCAGATTATTAGTCATACACCACCAAACCACGCCTGAAAAAAATAAAAAGGAAAAAAAGCCAGAGAAAGAATCCTTCAAGTTCTTGTTATGATAATAAAAAGAACAATCAGATAGATACCTTTGCTTGAAAGATATGATATAAGAAATAGAAATATACTGATCTCATCAAGTTCTTTCATAATTGCACCATGTGCTCATTTGATATAGCTTCTCTATTGGATAAAAGAGTGTTTAATGTCAAAATCTCTTTTCATCCTAGAGAACATAATCCAATACAGTAATATTTGATCTCGACAAAATGTAAAGGCTTTTACCATTTCAATTAGCAACTTCTGCTGGGACGTTCGTGGTTTGGTGGTGTAGGATTCAAGATCTGATTTTCAGATTTTGGGTTCGAATTCAGAGAGTACGTTTCTTATAAAAACCTGAGACAGTCGGAGGTTTTACCTGCTCCGCTTAAATCCGAAAGGGGTAGTTTGGCGGCGGGGTTTCCAATGATTTCAAAAGAAAAAAAACTTCTGCTGCCACATCCACAGCTGATTTTGTTACTGGATCTCGCGGGGTGACATTAGCAAAAGGGAACAGAGACAAACATGAAAGTTTATTTTGGCTTGTAATAATAAGCATCTCTGGGACCAAACTTTTATTTCGGAAAAAAAAAGTACCTGTGAAACTACCCAATTACATGTCATCAATAACCCTCTTTCAGGTTAAAGAGGACAAAATTCAACCGATCCTGAAGAGTGGGACAAATAGAATCAGGCTGAACACTATCAGATCATCAAAATGAATTCAAGAGTGATTGCCTTGCTCCAATATTGTGCCATGCATTTGCTTGGTTAATGCAATTGAGAAATGACAGGTACAATCATTTTATGTTATCATTCGAGTTCCGGCGCTCACTATGAAAGCAGGCTTTAATCCAAACAGCTAATGGTAGAGAAGAACTGAGATAAAAAGTTCTGAGGGCAAATACGAAATGGCTGTAAATTTACAGATAATTTCAAATAGATGAATTGTGTATTATACAATGAAGGTTCCAAACTTTTCCAGCAAAAGCAGTACAATTTATTCTTGGCACTGACAAGAGTGATATAACACCCATAGCCTGAAATATCTTTGTAATTACATTGTAAGACGATCTAATCAAGGGAGTATTACAATTTGCTGGTTCCATTCTTTGAAATGCATCCCATGGCCTTGGCCTTCTCCCTTAGAACATATTTTTGCGTCTTCCCAGTTGAAGTCTTTGGCAGATCTTCAAAAACAACAGTGCGAGGAGCCATATAATGAGGCAAGTGATCCCGGCAGTACTTGATAATTTCCTCAGCATTAGCAACACATCCATCCTTCAACTTCACAAATGCACAAGGTGTCTCCCCCCAATGGTCATCAGGTCTTCCCACAACAGCCGCTTCAAGCACAGATGGATGACTAAAAAGCACTGATTCCACCTCAATTGTGCTAATATTTTCTCCCCCAGAAATAATGATGTCCTTTGATCGGTCCTTTAGTTCTATGTAACCATCAAGGTGTTTAACCCCCAAGTCCCCACTGCGAAACCATCCACCATCAAACGCATCTCGTGTTGCTTTTAAATTTTTCAAGTAGCCATCCATCACAGTGTTACCTCTGAACATGACCTCACCAATGGTTTTTGAATCGGATGGCACGCTCTTCATGGTCACAGGATCTTTAATATCAACTTCCTCCAAGCCAATATGAGGCACACCTTGACGGGCCTTGATCTTCGCCTGTTCTTCTTTAGGTAATGAATTCCATTCAGGTTTCCAAACACAAACTGTCCCAGGCCCATAGGTTTCTGTCAAACCGTACGCGTGAGTCACTGTAAATCCTAGTTCTTCCATCTTGTAAAGTACTTGTGGGGGCGGTGGGGCGGCTCCTGTCATCACCGACACTTTCCCCGGAAGAGGTCTTTGATCACTTGATGATGCATTGACTATCATGTTCAGAACTGTGGGTGCACCACCAAAGTGGGTCACCTTGTGTCGAGCAATATTATCAAATATATCTTTTGCCGTAACAGTCCTTTGGCAGACATTTGTGCCCCCCTGCAGAGCCACACCCCACGTCAGGCACCATCCATTACAGTGAAACATGGGGACAATCCATAGATATGTAGGCATTGAGCCCATCTCATTGAACAGAACTGCAGCCAGAGAATTCAGATAGGCACCTCTATGACTATATACGACCCCTTTTGGACCTGAAGTGGTGCCAGAAGTATAATTAAGCGAGATAGGGTCACATTCATCTTTTGGTCGTCTAACTTCAAAATCCAGTTTTCCTAAAGCTAAAAGACTCTCATACTCCAAATTTTCAGAACTGGAAAGGGTTTTAGCAACTGTGGGAACTGGTTCCCCACACTCTGGAATCAGGACCAGAAGGGGCAGCTTGGCTGCAGACTTTGATAGAATTTCAAATGCTTCCCGAGCAATATGAAGAAGCTGGTAATCTACAAAAATAATTTTGGCTTCTGAATGTGTCAGTAACACTGCCACCATAGCTGAATCATGTCGTATATTAAGAGTACAAAGAACAGCTCTGGCCATTGGAACACCAAAATGTAACTCGTACATTGCAGGAACATTTGGGGCCAATGCAGCAACCTATTCAAACGTGCAAAGGTCGACAGTATTTTATTAAACAAAGTTCTCAGATAATGCCCTTAAATAACAGAGGAAAACTTAAACAAGCAAATAATCCCATTGCTTTCAAACAAACAATTTCAAGCGAAAAGGGGGGGACTGTTACTCATACATAGACATAAAACACTACTAACGCAAACAAAGAGCTAAAATGATATTGAGAAGATGATGGGCGGTCAATATATCTATATTTACCGCCCCTTACCTTACATTTTGTGAATTAAATTGAGCTTTGTGAGCGCTTTGATGTGTTTTTCATGTGATTTGTAGGTAAGGACGGTAAAAAGTCTAAGTGGGATGCATCAGGCGAAGATTTGGCAAATTCGAAGCGAAAATTGGCCTAGATTTCAGGATCTCCCTAGTACAATTTTGAGGTAGAATGTAATTTTAAGGTGCGGCACGCCGCAGCCAAGGCCAAATTCAAGACAGAACCTCACTTCAGGTTTGCAGCGCGACGCAACTCCACTTGTGGCGTGCCACGAGCCCGTTTCCTGATATAATTAGAACTGCAATTTCTTAAGAAGGAAAGTTCACAACAACTCCTATAAAAGAACAAGTCTGGCCTTAACCTAAAAGATCATACTTTGTAGAGCACAAAGCGAAGAAAATCACCAGAGTAAGGCGAGAACCCGAGACTCAACCTGAACTGAAGATTGAAGTAGATGACCTCACAACGAGTTCTTTCTTCCTTTTATTTTTTTAGTTTTTATTTATGAGTTCTTGTCTTGTATTAATGAATTATATGTGTTGTTTGAACATCATGTGTAACTAATTCATTAATCTAGGGTTGTAATAGAACCAAAGCACAATTCTTAATTTAAATTGTATCTTTTTATTCTTTTGAGTGTTGTTTTGGATGATTTATTATTCTCTATGTGTAATGTGTTCTATTACTTGATCACCAATAGGATAATTGTGGTAAACCTAAAGAACTTGGAAAATGGAATTTTGGTATAGCATTGGGAATTAATAACGTGTGATCGTATTCATATAATCGATTTCCATGTAGGATAGGAATATACATGCAGGGGTAGCCAATATTAGAACTTAAACTTAATGAGTTTGACTTAGATTAATTGTCATAAGAATATAGGTAATTGAACTAAGTTGGGCATTTCTAACTGACCATCGGAAGAGACTTGTAGATAATTTCGTGTTAGGAATATACATCCCCAGTCCAAAGAAACCGACTCGGTGGGACGTAACCCGACCCCGAGCTGAAAGAAAGACTTGGCTCTGGGGGAATGTTACATCCCCAGTCCAAAGAAGCTGACTTGGTGGGACGTAACCCAACCCCGAGCTGAAAAAAGACTTGACTCTGGGGGAATGTTACATCCCCAGTCCAAAGAAGCTGACTCGGTGGGACGTAACTCGACCCCGAGCTAAAAGAAAGACTTGGCTCTGGGGGAATGTTACATCCTCAGTCCAAAGAAGCTGACTCGGTGGGACGTAACCCAACCCCGAGCTGAAAGAAAGACTTGGCTCTGGGGGAATGTTACATCCCTAGTCCAAAGAAACCGACTCGGTGGGACGTAACCCGATCCCGAGCTAAAAGAAAGACTTGGCACTGGGGGAATGCTATGTCCCCAGTCCAAATAAACCGACTCGGTGGGACGTAACCCGATCCCGAGCTAAAAGAAAGACTTGGCACTGGGGGAATGCTATGTCCCCAGTCCAAATAAACCAACTCGGTGGGACGTAACCCGACCCCAAGCCGAATAAACAAGTGGTCTCGGCGGAACGAAATCCAGCCCCGAGCTGAATAACCAAGCGGCCTCGGCGGAACGAAATCCAACCCCGAGCCGAATAACCAAGCGGCCTCGGCGGAATAAAATCCAACCCCGAGCCGAATAACCAAGCGGCCTCGGCGGAACGAAATCCAGCCCCGAGCCGAATAGAAACATCGATCTCGGCGGTACAAGAGCAGACCCGAGTCGGAAAGAAACATTGGTCTCGACGGTACAAGAGCAGACCCGAGATGGAAATAAACATCGGTCTTGGCGGTACAAGAGCAGACCCGAGCCGGAAAGAAACATCGGTCTCGGCGGTACAAGAGCAGACCCGAGCCGGAAATAAACATCGGTCTCGGCGGTACAAGAGCAGACCCGAGCCGGAAATAAACATCGGTCTCGGCGGTACAAGAGCAGACCCGAGCCGGAAATAAACATCGGTCTCGGCGGTACAAGAGCAGACCCGAGCCGGAAATAAACATCGGTCTCGGCGGTACAAGACGTCAGTCTCGGCGGTACAAGAGCAGACCCGAGCCGGAAATAAACATCGGTCTCGGCGGTACAAGAGCAGACCCGGGTCTGCTCTTGTACCGCCGAGACCGATGTTTATTTCCGGCTCGGGTCTGCTCTTGTACCGCCGAGACCGATGTTTATTTCCGGCTCGGGTCTGCTCTTGTACCGCCGAGACCGATGTTTATTTCCGGCTCGGGTCTGCTCTTGTACCGCCGAGACCGATGTTTCTTTCCGGCTCGGGTCTGCTCTTGTACCGCCGAGACCGATGTTTATTTCCATCTCGGGTCTGCTCTTGTACCGCCGAGACCAATGTTTCTTTCCGACTCGGGTCTGCTCTTGTACCGCCGAGATCGATGTTTCTATTCAGCTCGGGGCTGAATTTCGTTCCGCCGAGACCACTTGTTTATTCGGCTTGGGGTCGGGTTACGTCCCACCGAGTTGGTTTATTTGGACTGGGGACATAGCATTCCCCCAGTGCCAAGTCTTTCTTTTAGCTCGGGATCGGGTTACGTCCCACCGAGTCGGTTTATTTGGACTGGGGACATAGCATTCCCCCAGTGCCAAGTCTTTCTTTTAGCTCGGGATCGGGTTACGTCCCACCGAGTCGGTTTCTTTGGATTAGGGATGTAACATTCCCCCAGAGCCAAGTCTTTCTTTCAGCTCGGGGTTGGGTTACGTCCCACCGAGTCAGCTTCTTTGGACTGAGGATGTAACATTCCCCCAGAGCCAAGTTTTTCTTTTAGCTCGGGGTCGAGTTACGTCCCACCGAGTCAGCTTCTTTGGACTGGGGATGTAACATTCCCCCAGAGCCAAGTCTTTTTTCAGCTCGGGGTTGGGTTACGTCCCACCGAGTCAGCTTCTTTGGACTGGGGATGTAACATTCCCCCAGAGCCAAGTCTTTCTTTCAGCTCGGGGTCGGGTTACGTCCCACCGAGTCGGTTTCTTTGGACTGGGGATGTAATATTCCCTCAGAGCCAAGTCTTTCTTTCAGCTCGGGGTCGGGTTACGTCCCACCGAGTCGGTTTCTTTGGACTGGGGATGTAACATTCCCCCAGAGCCAAGTTTTCTTCAGCTCGGGGTCGGGTTACGTCTCACCGAGTCGATCGTCATCAGCATAAGGGCAAAGCATTTTCTCCACGGGTAGATGTCGGGATCCTCGTTGACTGAGCACATGAACGTGGCAGGAAGGACCAGATTTACAGCCAATGCATTTTTTCTTTGCGGTTCCTGTAGTGACCACCAACGGATTCATCGGCACACCATCTTTTTTTATAGTTCCCGGCATCAACTCGCAAACTCGTTGTTACCGAGAACTAGGGGATAGATGTTGATTGTGTTTTTAAGCACTATGATATTTAAGGAGTACGACAAGGGTAAAAAGGTAATTCCCTTCTCAGTCGAAATCATTAATGCCGACCCGACCACATGAGTGAGGAGCCGAGCACTTTATGATCGGTAACCCGACCACTTAAAGATCGGATGACCGGACAATTATCAGGTCGACAGCAGCACTCTCAGTACAAAAGACTATCATGACCGACCACATGAAGACCGGGAATATGGCAAGATATGCTCCAGAGGATAAGTTATCCTACTTTCATGGGGAAAACTGATGAGTCAGAGTCCTAGTAGGATAAAGAAAGAAAATGTAGTTTTAATTAGGAATCCTTATGGGAAAATGGGAATAGTTTTGACTAGGATTCTTTATGGGAAAAGGAAATTGTTTCAACTAGGAAATTCTTGTACAAATAGGAATATGATTTCTACACTATTATAAATAGAAGGGTAGAGTGTGTATAAGGGGAACAAGTTGAAGGAAAAAAAAAAGGGGAGATCAAGATCATTATTGTGAGACTTGTAAACAAAAGAGAGAGCTGAGAAGTGTGTTTGAGTAATAAAAGTATCATCATTTTTTGTGCCCGTGGACGTAGGTCGGACGAAGATCCGCCGAACCACGTTAAATCTTCTTGTCGATTGGTGCATTTATCTGTCTTTTGCTAAATTTGCTTTTGGTCCCCCATAACCAAACAAATTCACCGTTGAATGAGGATTACCTCGGAGGTGATATTCCCATATTACCCTGAGACCAAAATCCACCGTCAACAACTACCTTAACAGCAATCAATAAAGATTTTTCAATTAAATTTCCAATATCCAATTTTATCTCATTTGAGCTTTCATTTCTCCAAATATTTCCACACAGAAAATTCTATGCTGACACAAATAGTAAGTAACACAATACAAGAACAGCTACAATAAACAAATATCAAATATCAATACATGGGTGCTGTCTAAAAGCTCAAGACTTACAACATCTCCACGAGAAATTCCCAAGTGGGCGAGCCCAGAAGCTAGCTTGATACACCTTTGATGGGTTTCTTTCCACGTGTACTGAACATCGCCATAGATGACTGAGGGCCTGTCTCTGTAAACAATTGCCGAGCGCTCCAAGAAGCTTATGGGAGTTAAAGGAACGTAGTTCGCAGAGCACCGGATCGTACCCTCCATTGTCGGAAGTTTTTAGTTTAATGAAAGATGATGAATAAGTAAATATGGCTCTCTGAGTTTCCTTTTATAAAACAAATCAGTTTCAATAAGTCTCATTTGGCTAATTTGGCTTGGCAATTTTAAACTTATAATAGTGATAGTTGTATAATAATAAGTTAAAAATGTGATAAAATTTAATCATAATCGGATGTTTTCCTGGTTGCCCTTGATGTAATTTATTGTTTGACTTGGTTAATTTTATAATGACCCCTAAATTTTTGATTATTCTAGCTAATTTCCAGTTTTAAACTTATAATAGTGATATTTGTATGATGAGAATGTAAAAGGATGATAAAATTTAATTATAAAATATAGGTATTTTATTGTTTAAAAATTGATTTGAACACAAAGTTATTTTATGATTGAATTTTATCAATTTTTTTATTTCTTCTTTGAAACCGGTTGGAATCGGAACCGAACGATCCCGGTTAGAACCGTTGGGCTACACAGTGGACAGAGAGTTAACAGCTAGTTTTATGGACAATTTAGGTATCAAAAAATAATCAAAAAAAGTATAAATAAATCAATTTTCAATTATCTCGATTTCTTTAATTCTCTCATTCTCAATTCTCTCATCTTCAATTTTTCATATTGATTTAAATTTATAATTATTCAATATTAACAAAAAATGATAAGCTCATATGAGAACACCATATCCAATGTGTCAACCCAATAGAACGGCCAAAGTATCGGTATACGAAAAAAATAAATTAAGTCTTGATCTTCCGATATTTTCAAAATTCATTTTCATTTAGTCGAGACTGAAAATGAAGGTTCAATAACAATATGCAACTATTGTGGTGTAACTTACAAATTTACTGATGAATATGACAATATGAACAAACATTTAAATAAACATCATGCCGCTGCAATTGGACTTGATACAACACAAACTCAAATGGATAGCTACACTTCATATATTAGAGGTACAAATTCTTTAGATTTATTTAAATATTCTGATACTAAAAATATAGAAGAATTTGTTAAATTTACTTGTATGACACATTTTTCTTGTAGTTTTGGTAAAAAAAATTACTTTTACTAATTATGTTCGAAATACTTTAAATCTTGATGCTTGTAAAATGATTAGAAATACAACAAAACGTCAAAATTTTAAATTATACAAAGATGATAAAATTATTTTAAATGAAATATTTAAAGATATTAAATATCGTTTTTCTATTTGTTATGATATTTGGAGTGACAATTGACAAATACATTCATACATGAGTTTGAATTGTCATTGGATTGATGCATCATGAAACGACTTATTGCATTTATAGTTTTTGATGAGCAATGTACTGCACAAAATATTTATAAAATGATTAAAGTAATTTTGATGAATATAGTTTATTAGGTAAAATTTAAGTTCAAACTCTTTTATTTTATTTTTAATTTAATGTAATATAAATTCAAATTAATAATTTAAAATAAATTTTGTAATCTCATATTTATTTTTATTTTTTTAAAAAGGGAATCGTACGGTTCGATTCTGTATTCTGGTTCCACAATCTTATGAAATCGGGAACCGTTCAATTCAGTTCCGATTCGAAACCAAACCAAATCGTTTACTAGATCTACCTATTTCTTTTCCTTTTCCTTTTTTTATGTGAAGATGATTATTGATGAGCAATGCACTACTTTATTTAACATGACAAATTATATTAATTAAATAAAAAAATCACAAATTGTGAACTCTTTCAGTTTCAGAAGCTCAAAAAAAACCCATCACCATCAATAAAAAAAAAAAAAAAATGTATGTGATTTTTCTTGCCAATACAAAGTCCAAGAACTGCTATAATAAATCTGCTGAATTCAATATCCTTAATATCCACATAATACGTTAGTATTTAATAACCGACCTTTTAAATGTCAAACAATCCAGACCGTCCGATCAAAGAAATGACCGTTGGAGGCTCCTCATCTGACGTGTGAAAATTCAAATTGAAATCTGTTTCTCCCAATAAAACCAAATCATCCACGGACAGAAAAAGCAAAATCTCTTTCTACAGTTCTTTTTTTTTTTTTCAAAGAAAATCGACAATGTCTAAGATGAGAACTGACCGGAAACCACCGCTGGCTAAATCACCGATTCGTGCCCAGCCACGTCGTGTCCTCCGATCAAATTCAAGTTCTCTCCAAACCCCTCCAGGTAAATTTACTTTGATGGGACAAGCATATATTTTTCACGTTTCAAGTTTCTTTATTTCATTGTTGTTTAAATGTGACAGGTTCTTTAACGAAATCCCAGAAGCCGATTCGTTCATGGGACATGGATGAAACGGATCTTCGACCCGAATACCGTTCAATTTCTTGCGAATTAAGAGCTTTGGCAAGGCTAGTTCAAGATGAATTTGGGGAGAATCATAGTAACAAAGCTGGGATCAGTGGGACAAATTTGAGGGCTAATTCGAGCACTTTGTTTGAAAGGGGAAGGTTTTACGAAGAGTACTCGGCTAGAAGAAATGAGAAGCTAAAAAGAAAGAAATGTGAAACGGGGATCGGAGAAAAGACTCCGTATAATCTTGGAGTTACAGTGAAGAGAAGAGACTCGAAGAAGCTCGAGAGCTTGAGAAAGTCTGTTACTGCTGCTTATTCAGTGGAGAGAAGTGAGAATAGGTACATGCTGAGAAGCATGAGCAAAGAGAACAAGAAACCTCCTCTGCCTCTCAATTCTGAAAGGAACCCTGTGGCTCGTAGAGTTTATTAATGGATTCTGATAGTGTTTTTTTTTTTTCGGGGGATGCTGGATTTTGTTTTGTTCTTGAATGTTTCTATGATCATAATCAAAGTGATTTGGATATGTGATACATCTGGATGAATAAGGCTTTTTTTTTTTTTGAATAATATTTTGACTGAACTTGGTTGAATGAATGAGGCTTCATTTCATGAGGTCGTGTTATAATTGAAGCCATAATCGGAGCATATAATGTTTGTTTAATCCAAATACGTATTGATTCACGGCATATTTTCTAAGTAGTGATGGCAAAAAAAAAAAAAAAAATCCAGCTCGGATCCATAAATATCTGCATTATTCGGATCCAAAAAATTTGGATTTGGACTATTAAAAATGCATATCCCAATTCACTCTTAGAAAATATGCACGGATCTGGATTATTTAGTTTAAATTAAATATACAAACATAATATATAATAATATTTTAATATATAAAAAATCAAATTATCCTATGCATTGAAATGAAAACTGAATTATTTCCAGATTCTAAATATCCAATTATTGAAATGAAAACTGAATTATTTCCAGATTCTAAATATCCAATCTGGTGTTGATATATCCGCATTCAGATCCTTTTATATCCGGATTTTGCCATGCCTATTTTTTGCTTGAAAATTTCATGTCTAATAAGTGAGATATGGTGCCTTCACACTTCAAGAGCACACAATATGGTGCCTTCACACTTAAAAGAGCACACAATTAAGAGACCAAGATGATGCAAACAACTGTAAAAAAATCCATCTCTCGTGTGGGAAAACTGTATTGAGTCTTGGTCATTACTGTATCAACAAAATTGTTTAAATATCATTTTCTAAACTAGCAGAAAATTTGCTACCCGAATTCTAGGCCTCGGACAAAACAAAAAGACGTTAGACTTGATAATTCGAGCCTATATTCTCAATATCAGTGGAGCAAGATATGACCATTAAGAAGAGAACTATCCCACGGCTTATGCTCAACAGCGCAATCCTTCAAGAATGAAGTTTAAGTTATTGCATCTTATGTTGTTACGAGCAGATATACAAGACCTTTAAGATATTCGACAATTTCAGATCCTCCAAGCTTTGAACTTCCAAATACTCTGTCAACGAAAGTAATTGGTACCTATGACAAATGAAAATTTGAATCAATTACGAGGCTTAAAATGTTCAAGCATAGTTAACATAACAGAACAGTTTGTTTAAAAGAAAATGAGACTGCAGGTCATTGCACTTTCGAAAACAATTTTTGAATTTTTCTACGGCCTTTTATGCACCAATCTCTATAGAAGATAATGTTCTTTCAACAGAACATCAAGGAGAGGGAAAATAGAATACTGAATATTGTATAAACCGCAAAAATAAAATCATAAAAAACAAAGCAATTGACCAAACCATCATGCACAAAGGTAATGATTCTAATGTTAACCAAATTGGCAATACGAAGATCTTTCCTTCCAACATTGCAGTAGCAATCACAATCACAATATATAAACAGCAAAATTGACAACTATATAAATGCAAAAAGACCAAACTGCATCTGAGCTAATAATTCATTCATTCACTACCAAACATAACAGTTAATGTGATGACTGATGCCAGCAAAAAGAGCACAGTTTTATGGAGCATAAATAATAGCTATGAAGGAAGAAGTACACAAGTATCTTGGTGTGAGATGGAACAACTAGAAGAAAGTGAAAAGCCTGTGGCATGTGCACCTACCCCACATACGCTGATTATAAATTAATAATAAACTTACATCTAGACATTTAAGGGATCAGCTTAACACAATTGAGTCCAAAATTGAGAAGAAAAAAATGATTCAAGAACAGAATGTCAGTCGCCAGTCAATCTCAATCTCCATCATACATCATAATAAGATTAAAACATAATTTTACCTCCTCAATGTGGTAACCCTTTCTAGAAGCACGGACAATCATCTCCATTTGAAAGACATATCCCTTACTCACACAGGAACTAATGACATCTTCAAGTACTGATTTTTTATAAAGCCTTCAAGAACCAAAAATACATCAGTTCTCAAATTCTGGAAGCGTAAAGCGCTAAAAAGCTTAACAGTTCAAACAATTCAATTACCGGAAAGAACCAGTGAGATCTGATACACCAGGCCATAAAAGTGTTTGAGCAAGGACATTGGCTCCTCTACTAGTCAGTTTGCGCATAAGATTCCACCCATGTACACCACCACTTTTAACATACCGAGTTCCAGTGACAATACTTGCACCTGTCTCCAACTGTTTCCTAATAAACACATAGTAAAAAAACACCAAAATTTTCCAAATATTTGGCATCATTGATCATCCTAAGCCAAATAAAAGAATACAAGAGAAACAGACTAAAAAAATTCCTTACTCAATGAAGCTTGGCAAGTACTTTGGCTGCAAAACAGAAATGTGAACAAATCAAATGGATGGCACTCTAAAAAAAACAACAAAATTGTTGAAAATTCCCATCCGCAAAGCACTTACATGGTGCGATAGATCAGCATCCATAATCACGACAAAATTGCCGGATGCATGTTTCAAACCATGGATGTAAGCTGTTCCTGAACATTTGCAGATAATAAGCATTAAGAGCCAGTTTCTCGTAATCATATCAGAATTTACCTGCTCCGCTTAAGCTGGGTCAGGTGGTTTGGCGGCAGAATTACCTTCCAAAAAAAATCAAAATCAAAATCTCAAAGTCAAATACATACCTAATCCAAGCTTCTTGGCTCTAGGTCTCAACAGCTGCACCGTCAAAGAAACAAAAGTAGATGGCTATAAACATTAAAATCATCAAAATAAACGTATCCAAATTCAAATTCAATGGTTATAGTACTTACAATTCGATCTTCTCCATACAATTTTTGCAATTGTTTTACAATTTCTTGTGTACCATCAGGACTCCCATCATCAACCACGATTATTTCAAAATCCACATCCCTGCAATAAAATTCACAATGGTGAATAAATATTTTTAAAATTATATTATTAAATTAAAAAGAAAAAAAAAATGAAATTGCTTACCGAAGATGCTTGAAGATGAGGTAAACGATGAGAGCAATGTTGAGGCGTTCGTTGTAAGTAGGTACAAGGATGCTGTATTTGTTCTTGGTTTTGTCTTCCATATTGTTACTATTTTGTTACAAAACCCTAAATTGTTACTTTTTCAAATGCAGAGATCAAACCGGAATTAGATCGTCGTTTGACTCGGCTTTGGTTACTTCAAACTGTCTCGTTTTCTACAAACTTTACGTTTTTATGCCAATTTAGCTGATGAAAATACTAAAATGCTCCCCAATTCCTGACGCGTCCCGTAGGGCTATTTGTGACTTTTGAAGATAAATTTAAGATAAATCTTTAAAATTGAAAACTTTTTCAGTATATTTGTAAATATGCACCATTTTGACATTATTTATCGGATTTGCAAGGATGATGTGTGTTATTTTTTAGCTTCTATCCAATTCAGGTTGTATATTTTTTAGCTTCATCCGACCCCTTTTTTTTAAAAAAAAATTATGAAAAAATTAAAAACATACAAATACAAAATACATTAACACTATATACAAAGACAATTCATAAATATATCGAAAATTTCATTGATAAATTAACAATTTAAATGCCATAAACAAATAAAAATATTACAAACATATATATATATTTTGGTTTTGGCCCAGATAAGGCCGGACTCGGGAAAAAATTGCTAAGCCCGGCTCGGACCCGAGCCCCGAGCCGTGCTTTTGATTATAGGGCCCGACCCGGGTTTTTTTTTTATCCCGGACATGCCAGATCTGAACTTTTCTGCCACCCTTATGTATTATTAGGGTTGGGGCAAAACTACTATTCTCTTCTTAATTGGAAAAAAAAAAGGGTCAAAAACAAAATAACATTTAATGCAGATATCATAATTTACAACGATAAAAGATTTGACACACTGATTAATCCTCAAGTAAAATTCACTCAGCTGCACATGTTAACAGCTGAATTTTGCCATTATTCCTTTATTAAGTGCCCGTAAGTAGTACTCCCAAACAGACACTAATATTCACAGAGCTGTACATGTTAACAGCTGAATTTTGCACATTAGAGTACTCGGTGATCAGATGTCACTTCCGCGGACATTTTTTGCTTCTGGATCTCCAATCTTTCTCGCACTAACATCATCTGCTACCAGGCTGGCTGATTGTTCAAGGTTAACTGGCTTAGCCTGAGCATCTGCTACTAATGTCCCTTGAACATCTGCAGATTCACTATTGTCGTGCCCTTGTGCCCTTCCGCGGACTTTTTTTGCTTCTGTATCTCCTATCTTTCTCGCACTACCATCATCTGTTACCAGGGTGGCTGATTGTTCGAGGTTTGCCTGTTTAGCCTGAGCATCTGCTACTAATGTCCCTTGAACATCTGCAGATTCACTATTGTTGTGCCCTTGGGTTTCTTCTACTCTATAGTAAACCTACAAAAAAAAAAAAAATCATATTTGTTGTTTCGAGATGGAGGTAACAGACCTCGGCAATTATCAGCCGAACCACTCTTTTCAGAAATTACATGCCACTTCCCACTATATTGATACACAAAAATGATGAGCTCTAAAATCAGGTGAAGGTTTCTTGAAAAGATAATTTGAGGCAGAAAACATACAACACTTGTGCGAGGTGGCGAGAGTACTTTAAATGAGTTGGGACGGTTATTGAAGTTTGTTTCCGCCACTCCTGGTATCCCTTCTGGATATGTGAAATGATCTACCTCATGGCCTACCTGCAAAAGTATATTTCTAGTGAACAAAACAACTGAACATAGGACACATTCAAACATAAGATTTCCCTGCCTCGCACCTCCTACCCCATTTTTTTGTTACTCTACTCTTGGTCCGCCACCCCTTAAATCCTTAATCAATGTGTTTTCACAACCATCGACAGGAAATGAATACAAGTACAAAATGTATTCAGAAATGCTATTGCTTCTAAAGTGTTTCTTTTATCTTATTATTCTAGTAATAACAGGAGGTGTGCATATTGTTATTATTTGATGGGTTCCTTACTCTTCCATGTCCACCAAATTCCCGGGCATCACTATCCAAAGCAACTCTATACTTTCCTGGCAGGTCGCACCCAACTTTATACCTGTACAGTTCAGATTACGTCACTTAGGTGAGAAATAAAAAGAAATCATAAAGATGTTATCATCATAATCAAAGCCTTATCCAAACTCCTTCAAACTCTTGTATACTAGATACCATGCAATCATTCGCACTAGACAGATCACATAAACTCAGAAAGACACGAAGTCCTCTCGTGTTTAAAACAAGAATACCCTTCATATGTGTTCTCTGGATGAAAATTGAACACAAAAACCAGATCTCCACGCTCAAAAACGATAACCTGTAAATTCAAACAACTAATTAATGTTGTTGTATAAACTGTGAATTGCTACTCTAGAGTGTTGTTTACAATCTGTGTTATAATATAACTTGCACCCCAATTTGAACTTCTAGTATTCATTTATAGAATGTTAAATATTATGCAGGAGCATCTTTACCTTGTCTTCTTCATTGGTACTGCTCACGATCTGCTTTGTTGACGCAAGGAATGCAAACTCATCATCAAGCATGTTCATGGCTCTGTCAAATGCATTCATGAACTGAACAATTTTCAAGCACAGAGAAAAACATGATTTTAATATTTGGACGCTTAAATGACGAAAATCAATGTTAGATGAGAATACACAGATGATGTTGTAAAAATCATATTAAGGAGGTGTCACAATTGCATTTGAGATCAATGAAACATGCAGAATCCATCATTTAAATTTTCCTCAAAGGCCCGCATGATAAACCAACATGAAGGGAACAAACTCTGTTTCAACACCTTTACTTTTTTCTCGAAAGCCTTGTGTCCTGCCGAAGATTACAATTACATCAACATATTCTTAAGGTTTGATGAAATGGAACAACTCCGAGCATGGTAGGGCCAAAAAGCAATCTTAAATTTCCCAATTTAACTTATGGCAAAATATCAAAAGCATGATCTTAAAATAGGTGCCTGTCAGCTGGTTTTCCATTTGTAAAGAGGAGATGGTTGAGGATCATCAGTGAATGATGGAAAGAAGAGAGAGAACTAAAAGATAATTTATGAAAATTAGATCTCAAACCTTATATCTCAAGTGATCAGTATCCACTAAGTTCCATTGGCGCCTGCATTTTTCATAACTCCACTCGTTGCCTTCTCTCGGGAAGTCGATCCACTCAGGATGACCAAACTAAAATTATCACACATGACAACTAGCTGTCAGAAATTGAAAAACTAACATAGATGCGATCAATTGAATGTTTAGCACAATGGGTTGCATGATTGTTGCAGTAACAAGCCCATGATTGTTGCGGTAATAAGCCCATGGTGGTTAACAATCTGTCTCATGCTTTTACTGTCTTTTAGCAAACTAGAAAAATTGCTCACATGATTAGTAGCTCAAAATAATTGGAAACTATACCTTCTTAATTCATCTCAGTAGAATATGTAAATACATGCTTCGATCAACATAAAAGTAATGTGCCTGGTGTAAGACAGATGTTTTCTTCCTTTATTAAGACTAAAGAATTTTGGAGGCTGTCAAATCAAAATCTTAAGGAAAGATTCATAAATCATACAAGTAAAAAACTTAGGTCTTTGAACTGACTCTTGAGTTTGTCAAGTAGGATTCGGGCAGTGCATTTACCTCATTCCCCATAAAATTAAGGTAGCCCTCGCCCCCTAATGCCATAGTTATGAAATGTATCATCTGCAAAAGATAAAGATAATCGCTATCAAATGTTCTATCTGGAAAAGCCGAAAAGGTAAAGAGAATTTTAAAAAAACAAAGCAAAACAAAACAAAACAAAAGAAACAAAAGGCGACATTTCAGCATAATTTAATTAATATAAATTCTGCAACCAAGCATCCAATGGATCTAAAATATATACGAGTGCCGTGAGCAATTATCTTAAAACTTCATTATTTGGATATGCTTAATATGAGTAGTGAACTGAACCTTAATGGTTATGTAGGATTATTTTAAAGGAGAAATGGTTAAAATGGAATAACACAGTGACTTTAGCCGCAAAAGAAACCACAATGAGGAAAGAAGTCTCTATGATTTACTGATTTTTTAAATAACATACCTTATGGAGAGATATTCCTCGTTCAACAGTTGGAGATGAATCTGTTAAACTAGACATACCAGAATACATCTCTTTATCCATTAACAAAAAAGCAATAGTCTTGTCACCTACAATGGCCTGAAAAAATAAAGCAAATCATTATAACAATATTCAAATTACAAAGGCTGGCTGGAAAGAAGAGGGAAAAAAACAATGATTTTAGGCCAGATTTGCAGATGAGATATACTGTGAAGAAGACTGTAAAAGTCTTGTGTTCCATTATTTCTTTTAACCTCCTGGCCAGTAAGAGTTGACTTACAGATTGAGACATTCCCATTGGAGCGGAATGGAAACCAGCTACATTTAATTGGATTAAACAAACATGTTATAACAACAAATGAGGTAAAGAGATATTTCATACCTGGTCATGACTTTCAGCATAAGATACACACTTCTCGGAATATCTCCTATTTGTCAAACTCCCAGATATTTCCTTCATCGACCATTCTTCATCTTCCTTGTTCTTCAAATAATCAATCCACCGGTCAGGGACGGCCATTGCCAAGCGGTAATCAAAACCTATGCCCCCCATAGAAACAGGAAAGCCAAGTCCAGGCATACCAGAAACATCTTCAGCAATTATAGTTGCATCTGGCAATATATTATGAACCAGACAATTTGCCAGCATCAAGTAAACAACAGCATCAACATCTGTTGCCTCACTAAAATATTCATTATAATTCCCTGTAAAACTCATGTCAATCCCATGGTGATGATACAACATTGAAGTTACTCCATCGAATCGAAATCCATCAAATTTAAACTCCTCAATCCACCACCTCAAGTTGGATAGAAGGAAGCGAAGCACTTCCCAGTTAGCATAGTTGAAGAGCCTACTATCCCACAATTTATGGTAGCCTCTATCTCCAGCATGGAAATATGACTCTTGTGAGCTTTGGCCAACATCAAATCCGTTAAGACCATCGGTGACATTGTTACTTGCATGGCTGTGAACAATATCCATCAAGACCTGCAGACCTAAGCTATGGGCTTTATCAATTAAATATTTAAGGTCCTCAGGATTTCCAGATCTGCTACTTGCAGCAAAAAAGTTCGTAACATGATACCCAAATGACGCATAATAAGAATGCTCCATCACGGCCATCAACTGGACCGTGTTATAGTTATTTGCCCGAATACGAGGCAAAACATCATCGGCAAATTCTCTGTAAGAATTCACACGGGGTTCTGAGCTACTCATTCCAACATGAGCCTCATATATCCGAGGGGCCTTGGGTTTTGGTGGTCGAGGGAATTTAAACTCATACCTGAATAATCAATAAAAGAATGTGTCAAAAAGAAAGAGTGTAATGTAACCTATTGTACTTTTCATAGATTGCTCTAATATAATAAGACTCAAATTTTTGCTCAGTTTGGATTGTAGATGTCCATCCTTAACAGAGATGGGTCGAGTAAGAATAACCAGTACCTTTCTGAAGTTGGTGGATCCCAGTAAACACCATCATATGGTGCTGCAAATCTAGTAGGATCCACAGTTGCGAACTTAATCCATGCAGGAATTCTATCAACCCATACCCCATCACCATGATTGAATCGGAATTTGACTCGTGAGCCATGAGGAATGACTGGTTTTCCACCAGAATCAGGAATACTAATGCTCCAAACACCAAATTGATTCTTTTCCATCTTGTGGTTAGATCCATCCCACCCATTAAAGTCCCCAATAAGTTGTGCTTCCCTATTTTATATGACAGACAAATCCTAATTAAAGAACTAACATATGGTATGACTAAAATTCGAGTAGGTTTGTATTTCAAAGCTTTTAACTGAAAAAGGCCTTACTTTGCTGCAGGGGCCCACTCACGATACACAATGCCGCCGTCTTCTCTGTTAAATCCAAACTTCAGATAACCTGCAAATTGAAGCAAGGAGGAATTACAGTGAACTAGTAGTTCAAAACTAAGGAAAAAGAAAAAGGCCATCAAACATGTAAGCTATACCCAAGATCAAATGAATACATCAATGTACTAGTTTTTTAATAAGTAGCACATAACAAATTTTAAATGTATAATAAAAATAAATGTCAATCAACTTTACAGAAAGATACTCATATACGGCTATACCATTGCATGCGAAGTATCAGTTAAATATCCTTTACTCTTGAATTCACAGACTTCGACTACTTACAAGAGTACATTATTCGAGTGTTTACCATGTCATTTTCCAAAAATAAGTCAAAATGAAACAAAAGAGGTAGAATGTTATTTAAAACATCACCTTTTGCAAATTCCTCAAGACCACCTTCATGCATTTCAAACAGCTTTTTCTGATCTACATATCTCTTCATTCTATATGCAAAGTGATCTTTAAATGGTTCCAAGCCTTGATCAGTACTCAAGATACCAATGTTTTCTGTTTCATCCTCCATTTTTGTCATGGCTGAGTTGTCATCTGTCAAAACAGCTGAGATTGGAGAATTGTGCTTCACCTGGTGAGGTAATAGAATAAAAATAGTAACATGAGATGGTAAGAAGTCCTGTAATTTAATTATTAAGAACTCCAGAATTCTCATATTTTTATAGTTAAGAACTCCATGTATATTTACCATGGAGGATTTAATGTTTTCAATTCATTAGGAGTTCTGTAAAGACAAAAATAAAAAATAAAAGGTTGGTGAAGTTTATGTTTAGATGCAATGTAAATGAAAACTAACTATGCATTCTCCACATCTACAATGAACATTCAACCATACTTGCTTCATACAGTCTGAAAACTGCCCAGCCAACAAAACTAACATGCATAAACATTAAACAATAATCTAATAGGCCAAGGACCATTTTACTCCCACATATTCCCAATATTCCAAGTTGGAAATGTCAAACATACCCTTTGGTACACTGGAATTCTTGAAGTAGATGTGTGATCCTTAAGCAACTTTTGAGACCTACAAGTGCTCTCGATCGGTATATGTTTGGCAACCCCATTGTTTCTTGCAACCTGTCGAATAGATTAAGCAAATTAAACCATTCAGAACTAAATCTGACTTCGAAAACATGCATACTAAAATTAACTCATTAAATTCCATCTAAAAGTATATGAACTACTTTGCAATTCAAATATAAGATTGTAATAGTGGAATTCATCTAAGTCCTCATAGGCAACAACAATGACTTTAAGCCTTCAACATTTTTCCCAATTTCTTTTGTTTCTATCACTGAGACCACCCACCCATTAAATGAATCTCACCATAAGCAAACTCACCTTTCTAAATATCCAATTCATCCAAGTCCAAAACTTAAATTCACATACTGCAAATTACATTCAAGCAACAGCATCGTTCATGTGCAAAAGCCCCCCCACTCACTTCATCTCAAATCAAATATTGATAATTTCATAGATACAAAAATGGCTTCAATATTAACTAAGTTAAATCAAACACAAGTAATAACTATTAACTAAAATCAAAATATGAAAAGGGAAGCTGATCTTACTCTGGTATTATTTTTGCTTGATGAAAGTGAAGAAGAGCCAAAAGTAAATTGCGAAACTAGACTCAGAGAACCCAACATCTTCTCCAATTCAGCTTGTCTGGTTCATCTGAGAAAGCAAGTGTATTATTAGTAACCTCAATAACACAAATTGCACGAGGACACGCAGGCATGGCGGTAGTTTCAATCAGTAAATTTCTGACCGTCGAATCCCTTGATTGGCCCCACACTTGAAAGCATTATTAGTTTTGCCTTTCTTTATCTGCGATGATGATTTGATTGCTATGAAAGGCGACAAGGACTGAAGTTAAGCAGATGCTCTGCCACGTGACCACTCACAGCTCGTCGAATTTTTTTTTAATATTTATACTTTTAATCAATATTTTCTATTAAATAATATTTCCGTCAATATCCAAATATTTATGATAATCAGACGGCTGTGGATTGATACGATCACGAAAGTCTCTCCATTCAGAAATGCTTCTAAGCTAACTTATATAATACTTAATTAGTTATAAGTGTACTTATATTTTTAATCAATATTTTTTACTAAACGATATTTTCGTGAATATTCAAATATTTACTATAATCAGACAGCTGTGGATTGATGCGATCACGAAAATCTCTCCATTCGAGGGGATAATCATCTACGGTTGTCTGATATTTGGCCACCTTAATTAAGAGTGGCAATGGGTCGGGATCGGACCGGGCTTATCAAAGCCCGGTCTGAGCCCGGGAATAATTTTTTAAGCCCGGGCTGTTACCGGGCCGGACTTGGCCCGGCCGGATTTTTTAAAAATAAAAAATTATACATGTATATATAATTTATTATATAATTATATATATATATATATATATATATAATATTTTTTAAGTCCGGGCCTGGGCTTAAAGTGTAAAGCCTGGCCCGGAATTTTTTTATCCTTGTCCGGACCGGACCGGACCGGGCCCATATTTTTTTGCCATCTAAACCTCTTGAAGTTCCTAATTACACAAATAACCCTGTCCACTTTTACTAAATGACAAAATTACTAGGATTTGCATTAAGTTAACGCCTTGGGGCCCAATAATAACACTCTAAGCCCTTTGATTAAATCAATTATATGTAGGCCCACTGAGATCAAGATTCTCCCTCAATATGAAATTAGGATGAATCCATAATGACATGATAATTAAGAAGTTATTAAAATTTAACTCCATGAGCATATCCACCGTACAAAATGTAATATCCCATTTGTGGGGTGTGAACTAATTGAAGAGTCTGGATGGACTTGAGCTCATATTAAAAATAAGTTAATAAAGGACTAAGGTTTCAGAGTTGGAGTATTAAAGCGAAAAATATCTAATTAAATGGATTTGTTTGTCATAAATTATACTAGTGTTAGTGTTGATAGTGTTTTCAGGACCTATGTTATTTAAGGAATACGACATGGGTAAAAAGGGTAATTCTCTTCTCGGTCGAAATCATTAATGCCGACCCGACCACTAAGAGCACTTTATGATCGGTAACCGAGCACTTGGGTTCAGATGACCGGGCAATTAAAAGATCGACAGCGGCATTCTCAGTTCAAATGACCATTATGACCGACCTCATGAAGACCGAGCATATGGCGAGGCGTGCTCCGGAAGATGACACCCTATTCTTGCGGATAAGATGACAAGTTATCATACTTTCATGGGGAAAACTGGTGAGTCAGAGTCCTAGTAGGATAAAGAAAGTAAATGTAGTTTTGATTAGGAATCCTTATGGGAAAATGTAATAGTTTTGACTATGAATCTTTATGGGAAAATGAAAGTATTTCAACTGGGAAATTCTTGTAGGAGAAGGAATCTGATTTCTTCACTATTATAAATAGAATGGTAGAGCGTGCATAAAAGAAGAAGTTGAAAGTGGAGAGCATGGAGAATCAATATCAGAATCATCAAGCTCTGACTTGTAAACACAAAAAAAGGTCTGAGAATCATATCTCAGTAATAAAAGTATCATCCGTTTTGTGCCCGTGGACGTAGGTCGGACCAAGATCCGCCGAACCACGTTAAATCTCTTTGTCGATTGGCGTATTTATATGTATTTTGCTAAGTTTGCTTTTGGTCCCCCATAACCAAACAAATTCACTATTGAGGGAGGATTGTCTCGGGAGTAATATTCTCATATTGCCCTGAGACCAAAATCTGCCGTCAACAGTTGGCGCCGTCTGTGGGGAACTCAACAAAAAGCAGCTCGCGTAGTAAGACGATGACAGAAGATGGAAATCACCGATCGTCAGGGATTTCACCAGATAGTTCGGGAAATCCAGGATAAAGGTCTGTTGGCCGAGCCTAATTTGAGGAGGTTCCCGATTGAGGAGGGAAATAGTAGGGCATACTGTATTTACCATAACGTAATGGGACATGCCAGGAATGGGTGCAGAGACCTGCGGGAGCAGGTGGAAGAGTTGGTGAAAGAAGACTATCTCAGTGTGTACATAGACCGTTCGGTTTTTGAGGTCGACCAAGTTGATAGCGGAAGTCATCCGGTCGGATGCGTGGAATGCTGAGATGCAGAGAGGATGTATTAAGAAGAGCCTTACTTGTATTGACCCTTGTAGAGTTGCAAGAAAGACAACGAATCCCAAAAATGTGAGTAAGACCTCTTCTGTCTTAGGCTGACATTCATTTATGCTTGTTTGTTATGGCCTACACAATGGTTTTGATATTTGTTTTACGGCTCGGGTCTGCTCTTGTACCGCCGAGATCGATGTCTCTTTTCGGCTCGGGTCTGCTCTTGTACCGCCGAGACCGATGTCTCTTTCCGGCTCGGGTCTGCTCTTGTACCGCCGAGACCGATGTCTCTTTCCGGCTCGGGTCTGCTCTTGTACCGCCGAGACCGATGTCTCTTTTCCGCTCGGGGCTGGATTTCGTTCTGCCGAGGCCGCTTGTTTATTCGGCTCGGGGCTGGACTTCATTCCGCCGAGGCCACTTGTTTATTCAGCTCGGGGTCGGATTACGTCCCACCGAGTCGGCTTCTTTGGACTGGGGATGTAACATTCCCCCAGAGCCAAGTCTTTCTTTTAGCTCGGGGTCGGGTTACGTCCCACCGAGTCATGCTCATTGGTCTGGGGACGGTATATTCCCCCAAAACCAAGTGTCTCTCTTAGCTCGGGGTCCTCAGAATATTCAGGGACATACTCGATGCATAGGATCCGTGAGAAGCATAGCACATGGAGGGATGATACCCCCGTGGCGATTGCTTGCGCCAGTGTTACCGAACATAAGGAGTAAAATGCCATTAATGATTCGAAACACTCGCTGATCCTCACTTACCCGATGTAATGGATCCGTGAGAAAGCATAGCACGGGGAGAGATGATGCCCCCGTGACGATTGCTAGCTCCAGTTATGCCGGACCTAAGGAGGAATGTGCCCTTAATATCTCGGACACTCTTTGATCCATTCATCATTTGGATCCAAGAGAGGAGCAGCACGGGGAGGCGTTGTGCCCCTGTAGCGTGTGCCTGCTCCAGCGTGGTAAGGAGGAGCCCTCGCACAATACACAGGCTCCACAGTGACCCGACGTATAGAGGATGTGCCCTTACCATTTTAAACGCTCTCTTATCCAAATTCTGGTTCGCCGGGACACTGAATTGAAAGATTCAGAATTGTGTTTTGGAGACCTCGGACAGGACGCTGTTTTGAGGCATCTGTGTTGTTGTTTATACTTGCGAAACGTTTTGTTTTGGGATAAGCGATAAGTCGCCCCCGCCTTTTAATTTTATTTTCCAGAGATTTGTTTTTGTTTTTCACTGGGCTGGTAAGGGGACGCACGTGCCAGATTCGGTAGGGCTTCAAAAGGTTGATTCACTTCCCTTCTGAATAAGTCCCACTTGATTAATCGGCTCGGGGCTGGATTCATTCCGCCGAGGCCGCTTGATTAATCGGCTCGGGGCTGGATTCGTTCCGCCAAGGCCACTTGATTAATCGGCTCGGGGCTGGATTCGTTCCGCCGAGGCCACTTGGTTAATCGGCTCGGGGTTGGATTCGTTCCGCCGAGGCCACATGATTAATCGGCTCGGGGCTGGATTCGTTCCGCCGAGGCCACTTGGTTAATCGGCTCGGGGCTGGATTCGTTCCGCCGAGGCCACTTGGTTAATCGTCTCGGGGCTGGATTCGTTCCGCCGAGGCCACTTGGTTAATCGACTCATGGCTGGATTCGTTCCGCCGATGCCACTTGATTAATCGGCTCGGGGCTGGATTCGTTCCGCCGAGGCCACTTGGTTAATCGTCTCGGGGCTGGATTCGTTCCGCCGAGGCCACTTGGTTAATCGGCTCGGGCTGGATTCGTTCCGCCGAGGCCACTTGATTATTCGGCTCGGGACTGGATTTCGTTCCGCCGAGGTCATTTGATTATTCGGCTCGGGGCTGGATTTCGTTCTACCGAGGCCATTATGACTTCTCTCAACTCGGGGTCGGGTTACGTCCCACCGAGTCAGCCCTTCGGTCTGGGGACGTAACATTCCCCCAGGTCCAAGTGCCTCTCTTCATTCGGGGTCGGGTTACGTCCCACCGAGTCAGCCCTTCGGACTGGGGAAGTAACATTCCCTCAAGTCCAAGTGCCTTTCTCAGATCGGGGTCGGGATACGTCTCACCGAGTCAGCCCTTCGGACTGAGGACGTAACATTCCCCCAGGTCCAAGTGCCTTTCTCAGCTCGGGGTCGGGGTACGTCCCACCGAGTCAGCCCTTCGGACTGGGGACGTAACATTCCCCCAAATCCAAGTGCCTTTCTCAGCTCGGGGTCGGGGCACGTCCCACCGAGTCAGCTATTCGGACTGGGGACGTAACATTCCCCCAGGTCCAAGTGCCTTTCTCAGCTCGGGGTCGGGGTATGTCCCACCGAGTCAGCCCTTCAGACTGAGGACATAACATTCCCCCAGCTCCAAGTGTCATTCTCAGCTCGGGGTCGGGGTACGTCCCACCGAGTCAGCCATTCGGACTGGGGACGTAACATTCCCCCAGCTCCAAGTGCCTTTCTCAGCTCGGGGTCGGGGTACGTCCCACCGAGTCAGCCCTTCGGACTGGGGACGTAACATTCCCCCAGCTCCAAGTGCATTTCTCAGCTCGGGGTCGGGGTATGTCCCACCGAGTCAGCTCTTCGGACTGGGGAGGTAACATTCCCCCAAGTCCAAGTGCATTTCTCAGCTCGGGGTCGGGGTACGTCCCACCGAGTCAGCCCTTCGGACTGAGGACGTAACATTCCCCCAGGTCCAAGTGCCTTTCTCAGCTCGGGGTCGGGGTACGTCCCACCGAGTCAGCCCTTCGGACTGGGGACGAAACATTCCCCCAGGTCCAAATGCCTTTCTCAGCTCGGGGTCGGGGTACGTCCCACCGAGTCAGCCCTTCGGACTGGGGACGTAACATTCCCCTAGGTCAGAGTGTCTTTCTTAGCTCGGGGTCGGGGTACGTCCGTGCCTTTCTCAGCTCGGGGTCGGGGTACGTCCCACCGAGTCAGCCCTTCGGACTGGGGACATAACATTCCCCCAGGTCCAAGTACATTTCTCAGCTCGGGGTCGGGGTACGTCCCACCGAGTCTGCCCTTCGGACTGGGGACGTAACATTCCCCCAGGTCCAAGTACCTTTCTCAGCTCGGGGTCAGGGTACATCCCACCGAGTCAGCCATTCGGTCTGGGGACGTAACATTCCCCCAGGTCCAAGTGTCTCTCTTCATTCGGGGTCGGGTTATGTCCCACCGAATCAGCCCTTCGGACTGGAGACGTAACATTCCCCCAGGTCCAAATGCCTTTCTCAGCTCGGGGTCGGGTTGCGTCCCACCGAGTCAGTCCTTCGGACTGGAGACATAACATTCCCCCGGGCCCGAGCATCTCTCACAGCTCGAGACAAGATCACATGCCACCGAGCACATCATCGTTAGCTCAGAGGCAAAATTTTCTCCTCACAATCGAGATTGGATCAGTCAGGGGTCAGGACCTCTAAATCTCTGGTACATATATTATAGAGGAAGAGTCATTTTTAGTTTGGACAACAAGAGGAACTTCATCTCCTGATGGAACGACCCAAGTAAGCAATTTGTTTTGAGGTGGAGAATCGTTCTGAATAGGGTCGGCATCTCTAATAACCGAGGATATGAAGATAGAAATAGAAAACTTAGTTGATGGCGAAGGCAATTTCTCTGTGATTTCTGGAACGACCACCAGCAAGGCGATCAGCACACCATCTTTTTTTATAGTTCCCGGCATAAACTCACAAACTCGTTGTTACCGAGAACTAAAGGACAGATGTTGATGGTGTTTTCAGGACCTATGTTATTTAAGGAGTACAGCAGGGGTAAAAAGGGTAATTCCCTTCTCGGTCGAAATCATTAATGCCGACCCGACCACTAAGAGCAATTTATGATCGGTAACCGAGCACTTGGGTTCAGATGACCGGGCAATTAAAAGATCGACAGCGGCATTCTTAGTTCAAATGACCATTATGACCGACCTCATGAAGACCGAGCATATGGCGAGGCGTGCTCCGGAAGATGACACCTTATTCTTGCGGATAAGATGACAAGTTATCCTACTTTCATGGGGAAAACTGGGGAGTCAGAGTCCTAGTAGGATAAAGAAAGTAAATGTAGTTTTGATTAGGAATCATTATGGGAAAATGGAATAGTTTTGACTAGGAATCTTTATGGGAAAATGAAAGTATTTCAACTAGGAAATTCTTGTAGGAGAATAAATCTGATTTCTTCACTATTATAAATAGAAGGGTAGAGCGTGGATAAAAGAAGAAGTTTAAAGTGGAGAGCATGGAGAATGAAGATGAGAATCAATATTAGAATCATCAAGCTCTGACTTGTAAACACAAAAAAAGATCTGAGAATCATATCTCAGTAATAAAAGTATCATCCGTTTTGTGCCCGTGGACGTAGGTCGGACCAAGATCCGCCGAACCACGTTAAATCTCTTTGTCGATTGGCGTATTTATCTGTCTTTTGCTAAGTTTGCTTTTGGTCCCCCATAACCAAACAAATTCACTATTGAGGGAGGATTGTCTCGGGAGTAATATTCTCATATTGCCCTGAGACCAAAATCCACCGTCAACAGTTAGCTCCCAATTGAAAGAGTGTAATAATATATGTTAGCATGGGCGGCACCAGGAGTGGGATGCCAATGCCAAACTTGATGCCAATTCATTAATTTCTTATATTTTTCTTTTAAAAGTTAATAATAAAATATTTAGTCCCATCAATATTACATGAAGAAATAAATTGTAGCCATCCTTAGAATAAAATCTTGTATCCTCCATTGAGTGATAATGATGTTTTTATAAGTGTTGAGCTCCCTCGATTAGTTGGATACTTTTTAGGTGTGCGTGGACAATCTCAATATGATGGGCCTCGCGATTTCCAATCAACAAGCTTACATGGGCTTCAATTTTTTTTCGGCTCGATCTGGCCCAGTGTCACGGTCCTAGCGTAAGGCTAGCACGTTCGGCCACTTTGTAAATGAGCTAATGTTTCAGGACACCAGATCAAGTACGTTCCTGGTCAAATATATCTCCCATAAGACTTTATACTGGAGATATTTCATCTGTGTAGTCTGATTCAGAAGTTTGCCTGTAAATTTAGAAACATGTTCTCTTGCCGCTAGCCTAGTTGTGCAGCGTTGTGAAGGAGCTTATGTTCTGGAGTGCCAGATTAAACTCACTCCAAGTCGTAAGTAACTCTCATGGGCATATGTACTGGAGAGATTTCGCCCGTGAGGTCCCGTTTCGAAGTTTGTCGGGATATTTAGAGATATGTTAGCTTGCCGCTAGTCGTTGGCTTAGTTTGGGGACATTGTGAATGAGCTAACGCTCCGGAGCGCCGGATCGAGTTGGACCAAGTTCAGGAGTGAACTTTATGGTCACATGTACTGGGAAAATTTCAGCCCCAGAGTCTGATTTTGAGATTTTCCGGGAGATTCTTGCAGTGTGCCACTTTTGGCCCTTACCGTGCACTTTGTCGTAAAAGTGAGGTGTTATCGAAAGCCATCGAGACGAGCTCGTATTGAGACGAAATTTTAACTCAATGTCATTTATATTATGGCTTATTGACTCGCTGAAATAGTTCCCAAAAACTCATCTTAATATATATTTTAGAGGGGGTGTGACAACTCAAGCATCAGATGTGTATACTGGTGAAACATGTGCAATGTCTTTAAAATCTCTTTGGGGGGAAGCCCTATGGGGGTGTATTCAATTAATATTTTAAAAGATTATTTATGGATAAATAAGTCCGGTGGATTTTAAAAGACTATTTAAGAATGTGATGACTTATAAGATTTTGTTTCAATTTTTTAATCAATATTTGTTACTTATTGGATTTTAAAAGATTTATATCATAAGAATTTAAAAGATTTGAAATGACCACACACACATATATATATATATATATATATATATATATATATATATATATATATATATATATATATATATTTACTTTTATGATGCTAACCAACAAACTTTTAATCAGATTATGAATATTGTATATCTATTTCAATGAGACATTCTTTTTTGGGTCATTCTCGTCGAGGTCACCCCTCCACTGAATTAACAATGCTATAATTTATATAATGGTTAGGTGGGGATGCCTCAACCATTACAATTATATTTTTTTTACAAGCTATGTTGGCGGTAATATTTCCCGGACTTAAGCAATCTATCAATATTTTACTAACAGTGTAGATAACTTTATTGACGAAAATATTTAATTATCTCATATTATTTTCTGAGTTTCTGTGACAGAATGTCATGTCTCTGACCTAGGAATAAAAGATAACACATCGACATCAATGATCTTAATAATTGATAAATATTTTTTCCTTAAATTTGTTTTTTTTTTAAATACAAGTAAAAAATTAACGAGAAAACGAGGGGAAAAATCATTGTTGTGCTAAATTCCCTTTGTACATTATCATCTATCCGATTGAAAAAGTTATGCTGGCCTCAAAGAAAATCTAGGAAATTATCATTAAATGTGATAGAATTTTCCTCATCGAAAATGAAATTCATTAAGAAAAATGGTTGGAGGAAATACATTATCAGTTGCATTTAAAAGAAAGTCATATTGTTTTGTTTGAAAGAAAAAAAGAAGAAATTACTAATAAGCAAGTAACTTGTTCACGAAGAGCTAACATGTATGTTCATCTTCTGTTTTATAACAGTCAAAAAAATCTTATGTAAAAAGTCCAATGGATTAGGCTGAGATTTTTTTATAGAGTTTGATATTTATAATTCTCACTAAAAAGTCTCACACAATCACACATATAAAAAAATCATTCAAAATAATTATGTTTTTCAATACCATAAGACTTTCTATCACTTGTTTAAAGTCCTGATTGAATATCACTGGATTTGGATACACTTTTTAAAAAATCATAATAGTCTTAATGGAATACCACAAGACTTTTTAGATTATTTAAAAATCTTAATTGAATACCACAAGACTTATTTAACCCAAAAAAGTCTTTTAAAATCTCAATTGAATACACCCCTAGGTGAACCTTGGGGGTGGCCAAGGGGGCTTCGGTGGTCTAGGGGCTTTAGCCGTGAACCCTCTCACCCTTAGATATTGTTGGGACAATGGTGTATTGTCATGATCGAGTTGGTTGGAAAATGCCATATTTTTATATCCGGTTGTGCTATTTTTTTACCGGGTCCTGAGAGTGTGCGGCCCCGCGTGTGTATGCTATGAGATAGCTCGTGAACTTTGGTATCCTATCTTATTATGTGTATGTAGCCTCCCAAAAATGATAATTTGGGTACGAGGGCTTTGAGAATGCTGACTTACAAGGGGCGTGTCCATTAGTAAGTGTCGCACGAACCCTTTTTCCGTTAAGGAAAAAGCCGGCCCGTGACACCCAGCTCGTTCGATAACTCAAGCAACACCTACACCGCATAATCAAACGTGTGCCACGTCAAAATTTATTAAAATCGTTTAGACCAAAATACCCTTTCTAAGTTATCATATTGCAAAATTGCCCACAGCGACTTTAAAAAATCAGTGAAAAAAGAAAAAAGAGCGGGCAAGATTTCGATTAGGGTTTTACACAGAGCCTTCGAGAAAGTAGAGAGAAAAGAAGAGAAGCCATGAGCAGGAGCTTGGGGATACCGGTGAAGCTACTACATGAGGCCTCGGGCCACGTGGTGACAGTTGAGCTGAAGAGCGGAGAACTTTACAGAGGAAGCATGCTGGAGTGTGAAGATAACTGGAATTGCCAGCTCGAAAACATCACTTATACTGCTAAGGCACACTAATTATTTCTTCGTTATTCGAATATTTTGATTTTGATTTTGATTTTGATTTAGCATTTTATTTTCCAGAAAACCCTAAATTTTATTTATTATTGATATGATGAACTTGATATTTATATTGGTTATTTTTTCCTGGAAATTCTTCACGCGAGTGGCTGAAAAACGGTAATGTTTGGGTTTTAGGGAAGAGTGTGATTTTTGAAATTTTGTTCAATGGTTGTTTGTTAAACCCGAACGTTTGAATTATAGGGTTAAGTATGCTTCTGAATTTGGGGTATTAATTATTTAATGATATGATTTGGCATAGAATAATATATCTGAAAATCATTTAGCTTGCTATTGAGCTATTGTTGCCTATTTCTAAATTGAGGCCTGGCTTGTGGTGGAATTCAAATTATTTTACAGGGGAAATCCCAATAATAAAATTAGATGAAATAGCTGCGATGTATTTGCAATGGACGGGAAACTAAAATAAAAGTTCTCCCACTACACCAATTTCATGCTCTCTCGTTCTTCTGCATTTGCTGATGATTATGAGTCTGAAATTCTATGTGTGGATGCCAAATATTTCAGTTTTCTTAATGGTTTCAAGTAATTTACTAGACAAAATACATGTATACAATAACAGAAGAGATGAGAGAGATAAAGGGAGTGAGCAGCCTGACTAAATAGTTGCTTAGGTGTTGCATTTTATTCTGTCCTGTCTAATGGCTTGCGCCTAGGCTTGAATCTGATTTGATCCTTTGATTGTTTTGTTTACTGCCCTTAAAATCATTATCCTGCTCTAGTGATTGTCTCTTTTTCATTAATGCATTTATCTTTTTTGGATGTGTACTATACTTCTGTAGTGAAAATATCATCTATTGAATGTTGATCTTTTCAGCTTGAATAGTTAGTTCATTTCTGTTACAGCTCCATTCTCTTATTTTACCGAATGCTGTCTGTGTCTTTCTCAACAGGATGGAAAGGTCTCGCAGCTTGAGCATGTTTTCATTAGGGGCAGCAAAGTCAGGTACTGAAACACACACATCATTTTGGTTATAGTTATCAAGCTAACTGTGTTCTGCCTGCGATGTTATCTTAGCTGTTTCGCTATTAACTGAATTGTCTAGAAATATTCTGAAATTTCTGCAGGTTTATGGTCATACCTGACATGTTGAAAAATGCTCCAATGTTCAAGCGTCTTGATGCTAGAATCAAGGTATCTTACTCTAGTAATTAGATAGATTCTTATGTAATTTGTGACTTATGATGCTCTTTGTGTCTTGAAGGGTAAAAGCTCATCGATTGGAGTTGGCCGGGGTAGAGCTGTTGCTATGCGGGCTAAAGTAAGCATATATTTATTTATTTATTTTCATGTTCTTCAAATTCCCAATTCAAGGTCAAAAACAAGAACTATTCGCATGGGGAGACACTTTAATCAATGTAAATTATACTTCGATGTTCCAAATTCATTTGGACCTCGAAGGATTGATTTTTGCCAGGGTACTGCTTTGCATGAAAAACAAGTTCCAAAGTTGCTGTTTTGTTTGTTATGTTATGTTTCAGACCGTCAAATTAGATCATGTGTAGCCTATATTTTTGTCGATTCTCACTTATGAAACTGTTTTTTGGCAGGCTGCAGCAGCTGGCCGTGGAGCAGCACCTGGTAGGGGTGTTGTGCCGCCTGTTCGGAGGTAATCTGCTTTTGGGAGAATGGTCGCTGCTTTCCTCCATCCTGGATCATTGCCCAGTTTATTGTATTTCATGTCTTCAGTTGAAAATTCCTGCCCATCAGAAACTTAAGGTCCATGTAAAAGCATGATCATTATTTTCTTAGCTTCAGTTGTTACAAACGGGGTAGGAAATATCTATCCGGACTTGCATTCGTGTAGTTATGTATTGAATTTGAATTTTACTAACATTTGATCTTCAAAATGTGTTTGAATTTTGCCCATTTTTTAGTAATGATCATTGAACAAATAGTGAATGGGTAGATCTTACAACAAACCCGCAAAAAAATTAGCACAAATAAGCAACGCAATCATTATATGCTTAGTTTTGAAGTTAATTTATTTTTGAATTTCTATTCAAAACTTAAATTTGTGGGCAAGAAAGACCGTTCTCACTGCCTCATTTTTTTTTCAAACTTAGTAATCTTAAATTGAAACTACTTGAACAATCAGTCACCATCTTCGTTCTATGACTATGATCCACAAGTACCCTAAGCTTCGTTATTGGCTCCATGCTGGCTGGTATGAGGCACTGTTAGGGTTTTTTTTTTCTCAATTCTTGGGGAATGCTAATTTTGTTCTATATCATACATGCATCTGTATCCAAGATTAGGTTATTCGAGGTATAGTTCCACTACTGAGCCAGAGTTTGCTTGTGGAGGATAGTTCATAGCCACCATTCACAAGTTTTACTATAACTTGATAAGCAAGTCAAAACGCTGCTGAAATGAAAAACCAAGTCATCATATCATATCAATGGAAGTAGCCATAGAGTTCCAAGAAGCAAATGCAAAAGTTCCAGGGGTTAGCAGCATCTGCAGTAGGGCCAGTGAGCACAACTCGAAAGAATCTGAACGGAAGCAGCGCGTTTGGTCCAATTACTGGCCATGACGCAAATTGACCAGGCTTGCACATTGTTTGGTCATTCTCGTGTACTCTCAAGTTTGTCCAGGTTTGCCCATCCATAGAGCCCTACAACACGTAGATAACAAAACTCACTCGATTCCCTATCACTGGTGTCTGTTTTGATATCAGTTTCAAGGCCAATGAAAGAATATCAACAAAAAGAAATGCAGCTGAAGATCATTTTTACCTGAAAATTCCAAAATCTTATGTAAGCACTGGACCCATCCATTCTCAAGGTGTAGTAATTGCACATAAGCTGCATCAATACACGTCTTAAGTCGGTACCCGACTTTATGTAATAAATATTGTTACTATAATGACTAATTTTATTCGACTGGATGATAGAATGAAGAGAAACACTTAATGATCTCTGACTTAAGGAGTACAAATAACTGAAGTCAAAGAAAGAAACCTGGTGATCTTGGCCAATGTCAACCATCCACCATGCGCATTTGTGTCCATCTTCCATCCGAGGCCCAGCAAAAGATAATCCCTGAAGTGAATAAAGTCATCCAGTTACAATTTTATAGAACTCCAGGTGATTTATTTTCCTTTTTTGCTTAAGGTTTGACTTGTCATTCATACCTGGTAAGTTCTCGAAGTCAAAGCCTTGGGATCAGTGTATCGCGAAATGGGACTGCTAGCTGTAATGGTGATTCTCTGCAACAAGCAATTTAAGAAGTTGAGGTACTCAAAAAACCCAAAAAAAGAAAAAAAAAACTCAAGCAGTTTACCTTAGCTACAACAGGATTCACCCATGGATGTTCCCCATATAATGTGCCGGCAAAATACAGAACTCCATTGCTGTCACCTTCACATATGTACTGGAGCTCCTTATAACTAGATCGTCTATGTTGAAATCTTACACTGCAGAAGTATGATCACATTAATTAACTTATCCTTAAGCTTTTCCTCTAAACATATATAAAAGGCATGGTTTATCGTAAAATTTATTCCTAATGGAAGCAGAAAGTATACTAATAACTAAATGAATAGAGTTGCATAGACTGGCATTAACAATGGCATGCAAGGCTCTCACAATCAATGAAAATGTCCAGCTCTATTTTAGGAATTTTTTTTATACAATAACCACATGATATAATCCCAGTGAAGCATTTAGCAGCAATGATGATTGGACCGAATGATGAAACTTCATTTTATTTTTAAGTCCATAAATGTAAGCCCAAAAAAAGGTCAAATGATGCAATATTAAGATGCAGGACTATAGAAAAATGGTACTTACCTTTGGTTGCTTCCTGGCACTGCCACACCAAATTCCATGAAGCTGATGGCCACCTTCACCTTAGCCATCAGCATAGAATAAACATTATAAGATAATTGAAGTCAACCATTAAAGAGAGAGAGAGAGAGAGAGAGAGAGCAATCTTTTTATTCATATTTTCTCCCAAATAGAATTGTTGTACTCACATGATTATCAAAAATAGCAAAGTGGCTACTAAGACTGCTATTCTCCAACTGCAAGATCATTCCAGAAAAGCAAGTCAGGCCATGCTCATAATCACAATATTATAAGAATCAGTATAAATTTTATATCCTGATCCAACATACCTTCTTCAGCAGAGCATGTGGCAGCAATGGAAATCGCACAAATGGCAACAAATCATTAACTGACTGAAGCCTCTCCTCAAAAACTAGTTCAGGAGTTAATTTTATAACTAGCTCGTCCACCAAATCCCACCCACACAATTCCTTTGCTTTTACGCCCCACATTAGAATAGCATTGAGAACTCTTTCTTCAGATGTCACTGTCAGGTCTGGATGCTGCAAAGCCCATAATTTGTTGTGATAAATAATTACAGACAGTTAACCAGAAATTGAACAATATCTATTGGCTATTACTTCTAGCAGAGAAACTTATCAACTATGAGGTAATTTACATGTAATCCTTATCCACAAGGTTTAAGGAATGTGGCTTGGGGCATTAAACATTTTCTTCCCTTAAACTGAATCATAAGCTCAAGTCCTATCTCAAATTCAGTAATGAGCTGAAGCCAAAAAAGGAGGGAAATTAGAGCATGACAATAGTAATTATCCCCCAACTCTTCAAGTTAGCAACCATTCCCCATACGTCGAAAACTTGCACCCTCATAGTAGCAAGCTACTAGACCATCAATCTTAAACTAAGCTAGCTATTATAAAGCAAGCACCTACCCGAATGATACTGCTAAAAGTTGCCTCATCTAATAAGACAAAGTCAAGGCTTGCAGTTGTGCAGTAGTCGAAGTGCATTGCAAATTTCCTTTCACATGTTTCTTCGATGAGTTTACAAGACGAAATTGGTGTAACCACTTGAAGGATTGGACATACTGAGTCCTGCAACAAAGTTCAACAGTTAGCTTTGACAGCAACAGCACAATTACTTTGCCAAATTTGTCTGCTTCCTCGTCCAATAAACTTGTGCATAATAGAAAAACTGATGTTGTATGACCTTCATCCACTAGGAGAAATCCATCCCTGCATATAATATGTACATGAAAATATATCAATATTTTATAATTTAACTATCATAGAAGAGTTCTCTTCTTTTGTTTTCAGAAGTCCGAAACCGCTGATCACTTCTCCGTTCATTTAGTTCTAGTCATACAAAAAGCATGCTGTAATAATGACAACAAGAAAAATTATATATATTAAAACTTCATAAGAAGTTATTTGTACAATAAGGATTACTAGACTACCTCCGAGATGCATTCTAAAAGCAATTTGCAGCACTCCTGATGAAGGAGGGTGACTCCAAATTGATCAGACAATAGAAGAAGCTGGAGTAACAAGCTACCAAAATCCATGCTATCTTCCATACCAAGTTCACCACGGTACATGAATTCGAGCATTATTTTGAATGCTTCTAGTGACACGCCTCTGAGATGAACATCTGAGGAGCTGCTCTCACTCATACCATTTGTGAACATCTGCCAGTGCAAATAACTAATTTAAAATCATTTCTAGAAACAACAATTACCAGAAAGCATGACCATTAAATGACTATTTGTTGTTTACTTTACAAAGGGCATAAAGAAGCTATAAAATGAAGATACATCATGTATGCTTACTTTGGCAAATGGAACGCTCCATAAGCTGAGAATAATTTTGTGAGATTGGGCAACAAGACCATGGCCCTCAATGTAAATGTTTAAATCAGTGTATTCACCATTTGAGAGCAAACGTTTGAGCCTCTGTGAAATAATGGGGATACCAAAGGGAAAGACTGTATAGTGCAGCCGAGAGCTTGGATATGTCAATTCCACATTCTTACCCGAATCAAACAATTTTTTATTTAGCTTAAATCGTTCCATAGTCTCCTCACACTGCTTCACCAATGGTGTCACTTGAAATTGTGAACTCAAGGACCATAAGGAACCAAGTTGTGGCTCTGAAATCTACCAATCGATAATGACAAATGAGTTCACATAATATTAAAAAAAGAGTTTGAAATGACTCTCATTACTTACAAAGCATTTTTCTTAAAGAAACAGAGAAGAAATCCAAAAAAAAAAGGATATTAAAACTGAAATGCACGAAGGGGATGGATCATGGATGCAAGATGAATAGATACAATTACGACATGAAACCAAAGAGGTAAAACAACAATCCTTTAACACTGGCCACAATACCACTTTAAAAATTACGAAGATATGATTTGAGGCCAAAGAAAATAAGCAATAGTACAATGATACGAAATGCATCAGATAGTTGACATGGGAAGTGAGAAGAATGGATACCTGGGTCCGGCCTGTGTAAATAAACTGGAGAAGTGCATGTAGGATTGGATATGTTACACCTTGCAGCTGAACAACACCTTCATCTATCAAACTCAAGGGGAAATTACCAGATGCTTGCAAGATAATCTTGTGTGCTGGGACAGGCTTCTCCTCAGTACCAACAATGAAGAACATATCAGATAATTCCCAGCACTCAAGAAAGTTTTCAAGGCCCCATTTTTCATAATTGGTGTGTTCATCTATCATCATTTCCTCATCATCATCCTCTTCCCCTTCATATTTATCACAATCCACTTGTTTCCATAGCAATATGTGATTATGTGTTAGAGGTAAAACATTGACATTTCTATACCCAACATGTTTGTCCCAGCTACTAAGTCCAACATATCGAACACTGCAATTTGGACTCGAATCAAGCCATTGGAACACAAGATGCTGAAAAGGGTACCTCCCCTTACCAATACTAATCAACCCATCATAGATACTGATCCAATAACTCTGAAATGCCGAAGAACAACACAGACCAACACCAGCCACATCAACCACAGTTTTTCCATCCACCTCAATTTTCAATCTACGATTCCTATGACTACCAATAATCACAGTATAGTGAGGACTATTATCTCTCTTATAATGATAATGTTGGCTTCCCACATTCTCTCTAAAAACAACCGTTACATCATTGTGAGCAAAAGCTTCAAAAGCAACACAACCCCTCCCAGCTTCCCGGAATTTCAAATCCTTTCTCCAAGCACACTCAAATGGAGCTACTGTAAGAAATGTTCTCTCTTTCTTCTCAGTCATCTTTCCTCAGCCACTACTCTACTCACTGATATTTTAAACCCAAAAATCAACAACGTTTATATAAACCTGAGATACCGAGAGAGACCCCACCTGATTTATCTGGGGAAAAAAACACGTGGCTCTAAAATTTACACCAGTAGAGTACAAAAAACCCAACACAGTCAATCAAAAACAAAAAATAATTCAAAAATAAAAATGAAACAATCAATAGTTTCAAGCATCGTTATCTGAAAGGAACCCAGAAGTTGCTAGAAGTGTCCAACTTGACAAACAATCTGAACCCACTTGCAAAATGTAAATATCAAACAGTTCACTACCCATCCCACACCACAAATCTTATACAATCATATAAAATATCTGGACCAATGACACAAAATCCAGAGAAGAGACAAATACATGGAATGGGAATATCAGCTATGTACTTGGCTTAATGGAAATAAATAAATTTTTTTAAAAAATAAAATAAAAATACCTTTGAAAGAAACTATCTATGCGACCATCTTTGTTAGCCAGCTACACACGAAACTAGAAACCATACAACATGGATATTTAAAGCAACAAGTGAGCAGTGGTTTAAGAGGAGGGATTACGAAATGAAATTTAAAAATTCGAAATTTATCTGAGCCTAGTTAGAGCGAATATAGTACAATTCAATTAACCATTGGTTATAAAATATTACAAGATATTAAAATAATAAATAATCAAAGCATAAGAATTTTATCGACGAAGTGGAAAATTCGTGCGAGTAAAAAATTATTTAGGATATAGGTTATCATCCCAATCCGCGATAATATAGGACCTATGATGTCAATTTCACCGACTCGAATACCTAACTATAATACAAGCGGCATTCTTCATAACCTCTGAAGTCTCTGAGTGGATTAATCCTACAAACTCGCAACGCCATAACTCTTACTATCAATTTTTCTCCTTGAGAATTCTGAAAACTAAGGAAATTGGGTTAGGGTTGTATTTTGTATTGATGATATATCAAAAATCAACTATCAATCTCACTACAATAAAGAAGACAAGGGAAAAAACTTCAAGGTGAGCTGAAAAATAGAGAGAAACAAAGGATATGAAGTGGCTTTTCTTGTTGTCGGCGACCCTTTTGGGTATTTTGTATTTCCCTTCATTATTAATATTATTATTATTTGTCATGATGGATGATACTTAAGTTTGTACAGTTGCTGAATATTTTGTACGAGTATTGTGTTTTCTTTGTTATTGGCTTTACTTGCATCGCTTTATAGTTTAATCTTCTCCAGTTTACATTACAATGTGGGTTCTGATGCAGAGCTACAACACATACTGATCTGGTTGTCCGAACCAAGAAATTGGGGATTCAGGTCAAGGCAGTACATAATGCATCGGTGATGAATGCAATTGGAATTTGTGGGTTACAAACAACTCTACCGCTATGGAGAGACAGTTTCGATTCCATTTTTTACTGAAACTTGGAGACCTGATAGCTTTTATGAGAAAATTAAAAGGATTTGTAAGCTTGGCTTACACACGCTCTGCTTCTTAGGTGGGGTTCAGGTTACCTTCTTCATAGATCAATTCTTTAGTTCCCTGAAATATATGAATAGTGTTGCTGATTAGAGAAGCTACTGTACATTTACCTGAGGGCAGTTGCATAGTTTTTATTACAACTTATTTGTTTACTGTGTTCTTACCACCGACTTTGAACAACCAATAAACCGAACACAAAAGATACAATAAAAAACAGTGATACAATTAACTAAAGTACAAAATAAAACAGAAGACAATTGCAGGCAGTGAATTGAAATCAGCGACAGGAAACAGTGAAGTAACGAAGGAAACAGGAAACAATGAACTTTGAGCAACAATTTCTCATTCACCAAAGCACCATTTTAAGTAGATGAATATATCATTTTGAACTACTCACGAATGAGTATCCGAATCATTCAATAACAACCACTAACACGAAGTAGATCATGCTTAAAATTGTGTATCAAAATACTTACTCATAAGCATTTTCCAACAGTTTTATCCTAGAAATTCTTAAGACATGTCAAGAGTTGCTGAAACTATTGAATCTCCTTTACAAATATATGAGTAAAGGAGCCTACATTGGAATCTTTGTGCAGGTCTGTGTTGACTTTAGTACGGCCTGTTTTCCTTATTTCTTATTCTGCATATATAGTAGATCGTAAACTGATTACTTTTCTTGATTTTACCTGTTGTATTTACAGAGGAAAGAAGCAGTTTGAACCCGCTATTAAGCAGCTTTTGGGGGTTGAGCAACTGCGAGGAGAATCTGGTAAATCACCATGAGTTAAAGATTATTTTTAAAACCGATATTGAACCTAGATTTGTTGCCTGCATAAGGTTCACTGGTTCAGACTTTGATCAAGTTAGGAAATCTGAAATGATAGGGCTAACCTTCTTTATTTGATAATTTCCTGCAATTTTTCTCTTTATTGTGTTATTCATACTGGGTAACTGAGACCCCTGTGTTGGAAAAATGCTTATTTATAAGCATTTTGAGACTCAATTTTAAGCATGATCCACTTCGTGTTAGTGGTTCTTATTGAATGATTCGGATACTCCTCTGTGAGTACTTCGAAATGGTATATTCATATGCTTAAAATGGTGCTTGGGTGAATGAGAAATTGTTGCTCAAAGTTCAATTTTCTCTACAATTTTTCCAAGCCTTTTGTAATTCCATAACAGCTAATTTAATTAGCTTGGTGGTTACAAAGTTTAATCTCCATAAGTGCTAATTTAATTAGCTTGGTGGTTACATAGTTTAATTTCCATTAGTGCTAATTTAATTAGCTTAGTGGTTACAACAATGTGTAACATCTCCCATTATGAAATTTAATTGGCTAGTTAATTTCTATTAATTGAGATGTGTTTTCCTTTCCTATATAAACAACATCATTTCTTGTTTTCAGGAGAGAAAAAAAAATAGATTTCTTGTTTTGTTTTACAAGGAGAGTTCAAACACTTTGTTGTTCGTTTGGTGCGAGTTTGGTGGTGCCCTTGCTCGTGCGTTTTCCCGTTGTATCCTGGGAAACAATCGTCTCATGTTCTACTGCACCTACGGTAGGGGACGAATTTGTTTTAAGGATATTGTTGTTTTTCAACAAGCCTCGGGAAGGTGAAGCTTCAGCCTCTGCCTCTGCTGTTCAGCCTCAGCCTCTGCCATCAGCATCTGCCTCTGACTGCCAGCCTCTGCCTCTACCTTCAGCCTCTGCCTCTGACTGCCAGCCTCTGCCTCTACCTTCAGCCTCTGCCTCTGACTGCCAGCCTCTGCCTCTGCCGTCAGCCTCTGCCTTCAGCCTCAGCCTCTGCCATCAGCCTCTGCTGTCAGCCTCTGCCTCTGCCATCAGCCTCTGCTGTCAGCCTCTGCCTCTGCCATCAGCCTCTGCTGTCAGCCTCTGCCGTCTGCCTCTGCCCTTCAGCCTCTGCCTCCACTCTCAGGGTCTGCCTCTGCCCTCAGCCTCCGCTCTCAGCCTCTACCGTCAGGGTCTACTCTCAGGGTCCGCCGTTAGGGTCTGTTTGAGGATAATAATTATAATTGTAATTTTGTCATATTCGGATTTCCCAATTACCGTGTAATAATTGTAATAATTGTTGTATACAGTCTTAAAACAAATTCGAGACTCTGTGGATATGGAAATCAGTCCAAACACAGTAGATCCGAATATGGCAGCCTCTTCGGCTGGCCAGAATGTTGTGGCAGCCCCCGTGGCTGACCAAAGTGCAGTGGCAGCCCCTTCGGCTGGCCAACTTGCATCAGCCTCTGGGCTTAATATGGCAGCTGTTGTGGCTGGCCAAGGTATTTCTGCCTCAATGGCTAGACAACCTGTTGGACATGTGAGCCATGCCAATCCTGCTGCGGAAAAACCTGAAAAATTCAGTGGTCAGAATTTCAAAAGGTGGCAACAGAAAATGTTCTTCTACCTGACCACGTTGAACCTTGCGAGGTTTCTAAAGGAAGATGCTCCTGTACCCAAAGAGGGTGAGATTGATATCCAAGTCATCAGTGTCATTGAAGCTTGGAAACATTCTGAATTCCTATGTCGGAATTATGTGCTGAATGGGCTAAGTGATTCCTTGTACAGTGTGTACGCTGGAATGAAAACAACTAAAGGGCTTTGGGAATCTTTAGATCGAAAATATAAAACTGAGGATGCCGGTACTAAGAAATTTGTCGTAGGCCGTTTCCTAGAGTTTAAAATGATTGATTCCAAAACTGTGATAAGCCAAGTACAAGAACTGCAGATTATTCTAGCAGAAATTCATGCTGAGGGGATGAGTTTAAGTGAAACCTTCCAAGTAGCCTCGATAATTGAGAAACTACCACCTGGTTGGAAAGATTTCAAGAATTATTTAAAGCATAAGCGAAAAGAAATGAGCATTGAAGACTTGGTTCTTAAGCTAAGAATTGAGGAAGATAATCGAGTTTCTGAAAAGAGAGGAATGACTCATGAGGCCAAAGCAAATGTTGTCGAACATGGCCATAAGAACAAGAACCTCAAGAACAAAGGGTCAAAGATGGGCCCTAAAGGAGGAGTTTCCAAGAAATCAAAATTTCAAGGAAAATGCTTCAACTGTGACAAAATGGGTCACAAGTCTTCTGAATGCAGACTGCCGAAGAAGAAAAAGAAACAAGAAGCTAATGTGCTAGAAAACATGACTCAAGATGTTTCAGACATTAATCTTTCTCTGCTGTGGTTTCTGAGGTGAATCTGGTGGGTTCTAACCCAAGAGAGTGGTGGATTGATACTGGTGCCACTCGACATGTATGCTCAGACAAGAGCATGTTTTCTTCATTTGAGCCTGCTGAAAATGGGGAAAAGATATACATGGAAATTCAGCAACATCTGAGATAGAAGGTCAAGGAAAGGTGATTCTGAAAATGACCTCTGGGAAAGAGTTGACTCTGAACAATGTTCTGTATGTACCTGAAATACGGAAGAATCTTGTGTCTGGATCGCTTCTGAACAAGCATGGATTCCGGATGGTGTTCGAGTCTGATAAAGTAGTTTTGACTAAAAATGGGATGTATGTGGGAAAAGGGTATGTAACTGATGGGCTTTTTAAGCTCAATGTAATGGTTGTTAAACCCAAAAATATCAATAAAGCTAGTTCTTCTGCTTATATTGTTGAGTATTCTAATCTTTGGCATGGTAGATTAGGACATGTTAATTTTAATTCATTGCGAAAGTTAATTAACATGAATCATATTCCCAATTTTAAAATTGATAACAAACATAAGTGTGATACTTGTGTTGAGGCAAAACTAACAAGATCATCTTTTCATAGTATTGAAAGAAACTCTGAACCACTTGATCTAATTCATACCGATGTATGTGATTTTAATTCAATACAATCAAGAGGCGGTAATAAATATTTTTTACTTTATTGATGATTGCACAAAATTTTGCTATGTGTATTTAATGAAAAGCAAGGACGAAGCTATAGAGAAATTTGTTCTCTATAAGAATGAAGTTGAGAACCAACTGAATAAAAGAATTAAGGAGTTAAGAAGTGATCGTGGTGGTGAGTATGTTTTCCCTTTTGAATCACTTTGTGAACAAAATGGAATCATACATCAAACCACAGCTCCTTATTCGCCTCAATCCAATGGGATTGCGGAACGTAAGAATCGTACCTTGAAAGAGATGATGAACGCTATGTTAATCAGCTCTGGCTTACCTCAGACTATGTGGGGAGAAGCTGTCTTATCAGCTAATTACCTTTTAAATAAGGTACCACGGAAAGAAGCATGGAAAACTCTTTATGAAATGTGGAAAGGAAGAGTACCTTCCTATAAATTCCTTCGAGTGTGGGGGTGTCTTGCCAAGGTAGTCATTCCTCCACCTAAAAAGGTGAAGATAGGACCAAAAACTGTTGATTGCATTTTCATAGGATATGCTCATAACAGTAATGCTTATCGATTTCTTGTGCATGAGTCTAATGTACCAGATATTCACAAGAATACGATAATGGAATCGAGGAATGCATCCTTTTTCGAATACGTTTTTCCTTGTAAAACTAATTCGAATTCAGATGTGCACAAACGGGCACATGAGACTATCATTGAAGATAGTCAGGACCGAGAACAAATTAATGTTCCAGAGGATCAACAAGTTGTTGAACCTGAACTAAGACGTAGCAAAAGAGCTAGAACGGAAAAATCATTTGGTCCAGATTTTCTGACTTTTTTGCTAGAGAATGATCCTCAAAGCTATAACGAAGCTGTAAGGTCAGCTGATGGTGCATTGTGGAAAGATGCCATCAATAGTGAAATTGAATCCATCTTACAAAATCACACCTGGGAGTTAGTAAATCTTCCTCCAGGATGTAAACCTTTAGGGTCCAAGTGGATTTTCAAAAGGAAAATAAAGGCAGATGGATCAATTGACAAGTACAAAGCAAGACTTGTAATTAAAGGTTATAGACAACGTGAAGGTCTTGATTACTTTGATACTTATTCTCCTGTAACGAGAATAAATTCCATAAGGATGATACTAGCGATTGCAGCTTTGCGCAATCTTGAGGTACATCAGATGAATGTGAAAACAGCCTTTCTGAATGGAGATTTAGATGAAGAAATCTACATGGAACAACCTGAAGGCTTTATAGCTCCAGGACAAGAAAAGAAAGTCTGTAAGTTAGTTAAATCCTTGTATGGATTGAAACAAGCCCCGAAACAGTGGCATAAAAAGTTTGATGACACCATGTTGGCAAATGGTTTCAAAATCAATGAATGTGATAAGTGCATTTATGTCAAAGAGACAGAAGTTGGCTATGTCATTTTATGTCTCTACGTTGATGACATACTGATTGTCGGGAGTAATGTCAAAATGGTGAAATCTACCAAGAATATGCTGAAATCCAAGTTTGACATGAAAGACATGGGTCTTGCAGATGTTATTCTGGGAATAAAGATCTCGAGAAGTCCAGATGGACTTATTCTTGATCAGTCGCACTATGTGGACAAAATTCTTGGTAAATTCAACGATGATGATTCAGCTGTGGCTAGAACTCCTTAGATGTGAGTTTACACCTATCGAAGAATAGGGGAGATGGTATATCTCAAGTAGAATACTCTAGAGTGATCGGAAGTTTGATGTATCTATCGAGTTGTACAAGGCCTGATATAGCCTGTACAGTAAACAAGCTCAGCAGATATACGAGTAATCCAGGGGTTGATCACTGGAAAGCAATAGTGAGAGTACTTAGGTACTTACGTTTTACTCGTAATTATGGGTTGCACTATCATAGATATCCAGCTGTAGTCAAAGGATACAGTGATGCTAATTGGATATCTGACATGAAAGACTCAAAGTCTACTAGTGGTTATGTGTTTACACTAGCAGGTGCAGCTATATCATGGAAATCCTCCAAACAGACTGTGATAGCCAGATCTACAATGGAATCAGAATTCATTGCATTAGACAAGTGTGCTGAAGAAGCAGAATGACTTCGAAATTTTCTAGAGGATATTCCAAGTTGGCCTAAGCCAGTGCCAGCAATTTGCATTCATTGCGATAGTCAATCTGCAATTGGAAGGGCACATAACAATATGTATAATGGTAAGTCTAGACATATTCGTCGTAGACACAATACCGTTAGACAATTACTCTCTACTGGAGTTATTTCGATTGACTATGTAAAGTCAAAGGATAACATTGCGGATCTGCTAACCAAAGGGTTAAATAGAGAGTTAGTTGTGAAATCATCGAGGGGAATGGGACTGAAGCCCATTAGATAAATGTTTATTACGAAGGAAAACCCAACCTTGTTGACTGGAGATCCCAAGATCTAGGTTCAATGGGACAACCTACTCGTAAAAGACATAATTGGATCACTGTGGGGGGTTACCCTCTAGTCCATTCCTATGATGAAATGAAACAGTGATGCTCGTATGGATAGAGGTTAAGCAAAAGCTTTTAATGATTCTTATGCGTCGGGAATCCGAGCAGAGTATTACGAGATACTCTTAAATAAGAAATCACCTATGTGAGAGAGAAGTGGGGCCGCTTCAAAGGGAATTGTACGGGGCACAATTCTTAGAAACTCTTGCAGAACCAGGTAGATGTTCATGGCCAAAATGAACATAATAATGAGAACTCAGATGTGTAGGTAAAATATCTGTGTGATATATATTCTCCATTTACATGAATGGCAGTACAGTTCAATGACATCGCGTCCACTGTCAGCCAGTAATGAGATATATTTTCACAAGGGAAGGTTCAAAGGCTGAGGCCTACCTATCCTATGCAGGTGTTGAACCGTTGAACTCTTCTAGGTCAAAATAAAATGTTTATAAAAAATAATTTTATTCGACGTTTTTCGCCAATTTCATTCATGTGGGGGATTGTTGGAAAAATGCTTATTTATAAGCATTTTGAGGCTCAATTTTAAGCATGATCCACTTCGTGTTAGTGGTTCTTATTGAATGATTCGGATACTCCTCTGTGAGTACTTCGAAATGGTATATTCATATGCTTAAAATGGTGCTTGGGTGAATGAGAAATTGTTGCTCAAAGTTCAATTTTCTCTACAATTTTTCAAGCCTTTTGTAATTCCATAACAGCTAATTTAATTAGCTTGGTGGTTACAAAGTTTAATCTCCATAAGTGCTAATTTATTAGCTTGGTGGTTACATAGTTTAATTTCCATTAGTGCTAATTTAATTAGCTTAGTGGTTACAACAATGTGTAACATCTCCCATTATGAAATTTAATTGGCTAGTTAATTTCTATTAATTGAGATGTGTTTTCCTTTCCTATATAAACAACATCATTTCTTGTTTTCAGGAGAGAAAAAAAAAATAGATTTCTTGTTTTGTTTTACAAGGAGAGTTCAAACACTTTGTTGTTCGTTTGGTGCGAGTTTGGTGGTGCCCTTGCTCGTGCGTTTTCCGTTGTATCCTGGGAAACAATCGTCTCATGTTCTACTGCACCTACGGTAGGGGACGAATTTGTTTTAAGGATATTGTTGTTTTTCAACAAGCATCGGGAAGGTGAAGCTTCAGCCTCTGCCTCTGCTGTTCAGCCTCAGCCTCTGCCATCAGCATCTGCCTCTGACTGCCAGCCTCTGCCTCTACCTTCAGCCTCTGCCTCTGACTGCCAGCCTCTGCCTCTACCTTCAGCCTCTGCCTCTAACTGCCAGCCTCTGCCTCTGCCGTCAGCCTCTGCCTTCAGCCTCAGCCTCTGCCATCAGCCTCTGCTGTCAGCCTCTGCCTCTGCCATCAGCCTCTGCTGTCAGCCTCTGCCTCTGCCATCAGCCTCTGCTGTCAGCCTCTGCCGTCTGCCTCTGCCCTTCAGCCTCTGCCTCCACTCTCAGGGTCTGCCTCTGCCCTCAGCCTCCGCTCTCAGCCTCTACCGTCAGGGTCTACTCTCAGGGTCCGCCGTTAGGGTCTGTTTGAGGATAATAATTATAATTGTAATTTTGTCATATTCGGATTTCCCAATTACCGTGTAATAATTGTAATAATTGTTGTATACACCCTGCTCATGTATCTCAGAATCAGATCCCCTTAATGTATGCCAAAATGTAAAATCGGGGATGGCTGCTTTGTACTTTTCACTGTGCTAGTTTTACATGTTCCATTGTTTTTGACCTTAATAAGATAATTTTTTATGGGAAGTGTAAGAGCCAAATTTGGTCTAAGGGTACAACTGTCTTTCACCTTAAGCCCATCAGCATGTTAGGCCCAAAACCAAAGCCCAAAGAATTATGTATTTGATTACAATTAAAATCATAAAGCATGACCACTTAACCTAACTCTAGCACTAATCCCCACCACTCCACTTAACCTAACTCTAGCACTAATCCCCACCACTCCACTTAACCTAACTCTAGCACTAATCTTCACTTACTCCAAAAACCATTACCAAATACACCAAACCTCAGATCATGTTTTATCTATAAATATGAAAAGAATACAGGAAGAATGCATTCAAGTCTCATTTCTCCACCCTAATACTTCATGCTCTCAATCCTTAATCCCCTCATATATTACACGGCTCTCACGGCCAAACAAAGGAAGTAGAGGTAATATTCAACCTTACTTTCCATTTTACAAACTTATTTCCTGCCACTGACTTGGGCGTCGGAGTGTACCCGGTATCCACCACACCGGTGGTAGCCTCTCGTCCACTCTACTTTGTTTTTTGCAGGATTGCTAGTGCCCAACTTACAAATTCTGATTGAGGACCTCGGCCGAAATCCAGTGTCCACAATTTGGCGCCCACCGTGGGGCCCTAGCAATAATTTGCAGACAAAGGCTTTCCACCCTACAAACACTCACTACTTAGTCAATCATGACTTCAAGCAATGAACAAACACCTGATCCAGTGGCATCACAATTGGCCATACTACAAGACAGATTGAAAGCTTTGGAAGAAGAGAATTTTACCTTTCGTAGTTCCAACATAAACCTCCAAAAACAATTGGAACTACTTTCATCACCCACACAGCTTCACAATACATCAGAACAACACAACAACCGGATCACTCCAGCTAACCTTCAAAGAGCATTTGACGAAACAACAGACGACGTTCCATCAAATGGTGAGAACCAGAGAAACTTACCAAGTTCACCAGTCAACCAAGTCCAGCAAATTGTCGTCACAATGAGAAAGGAAATGAAAGAATTTAAAGAAGCTATTATGTCCAGTCTACCAGGGGTGAAACTCCCAATGAAGAAGAGTAGAGCTGGAACCATTTCAGATACCCCTTTCATTGAGACGATAACATCTGTTGAGCTACCACGAAAGTTCAGCCCACCAGACATGAAGTTATACGATGGATCAACTGACCCAGACGACCATGTCATTCATTATAAATACAAAATGATGTCAACAGGCTTAGCTTCTCATCAATGGGAAGCTGGAATGTGCAGAGGATTTGGAGAAACTTTGGGTGGTCCAGCTCTTACATGGTTCATCAACCTACCATACAGATCCATCAAATCTTATCAACAATTAGCAGACAAATTTGTTGAACATTTCGCCAGCTCTTGCAAACTTGAAAAAACTACTGATGATCTTAGTGCCATCCTACAACGGAGGGGAGAATCATTGCGAAGCTATGTTGCTCGATTCAACAAAGAAAGAATAACAATCCCAGACCTTCATCAACCAACAGCTGTGGAGGCTTTCAGGAACGGGTTACTCTGTGAAAGTGGACTCTACAAAAAGCTGACCAAGTTTCGGTGCTACACGATGGACCAGGTTATGGCTCGAGCACAAGTTGAAATCAGGTGGGAAGAAGATAAAAGGAATAAAAGAAAAGACATTTCCTCCAACATGCAAAACGAAAGAACAGCCCATTCTACCAAACGACATAAAGAATTTACAAATGTGATGCCTAAGCGTCATTCGGAGAAATGGAACCACCCAAGGAGAGAACATCAGCCCCACCAAAAAGGTTTTGATCAAAAACCTCCATCATACAGAGCTCGAGAAGCAATTCCGATGGAAAAACCCAGACTCCCAGACTACAATTTTTCTATATCTCCGGGAGAGTTAGTCTTGGTACTTAAAAAGATGGGAAATGAAGTAAAGTGGCCACCACGCAACAGAGAAAGTTTCAAAAATAAAGACACAAACAAATGGTGTGAGTTCCATCGAGACTACGGCCATACAACAGCTGAATGTGTAGCATTGAGGTTGGAAGTACTTGAGTTGTTGAACAAAGGGTTTTTAAGGGATCTACTTACGGAGAAGGGGCAAGCTACTTTAGCTCAGAGGAACGAGAAGGATGGACATGGGGAAACACCAATTCAACCTCCACCAATTGATAACACCGTGAATTTCATTTCAGGAGGATCAGAGATTAGTGGAGTATCATATTCAGCAGCCAAACGACATTCCAGAGCGATTGTGTCAAGCCTTCAACATTCCACGACGTCTTTAGAAAAAATGTTTACAAACTTAATAATGGAGTTTCCAGACGACATCAACTCTGGTAGCATGAACCCTCATCATGACGCCTTAGTAATCTCTCTACAGGTGGCAAATTTCATGATCAAACGAGTTCTGGTAGATACAGGATCCTCAGCCAACATCATCTTTACAACAGCCTTGGCAGATATGGGAGCTGAATTAGAGAAAATTAACAAAAAGACGACTGTGTTGATTGGATTCAGTGGTGAACAAAAATTCACTTTGGGAGAAATAAGCCTTCCAGTCTACGCAGGGGGAATCAACAAAATGACAACCTTCCTAGTCCTAGATTGTCCTTCAGCCTACAATCTAATTATTGGGAGGCCATGGATTCATGAAATGAGGGCAGTATCGTCCACCTATCATCAAACTCTAAAGTTTCCTACAAAGTGGGGGATTCAAGAGATAAGGGGAGATAGAATTGCTTCCAGAGGATGCTATCAAACAACAATGAAGGCAAAGGTCCATTCAGCATAGCAATTACAGAACGAACCTCATTCGCAGGAGCCCACACTTCCAAATATTGAAGAATTGGATGAGGTTCAAATCCATGACAAATATGCAGACCATAAAACTCAAATTGGAGCAAATCTAGATCCCAGACTTCGGGCAGACTTAAGTGAATTTTTGCGAAAACGACATGACCAGTTCGCTTGGTCGCATGAAGACATGACTGGGATTGACCCCAGCTTGATTACTCATCAACTCCACGTGGATCCAGACTACCCTCCAATCAGACAGAAAAGAAGGAAGTTTGCCCCAGAGAGAAATCAGATCATTGATGAAGAAATCCAAAAATTGTTACAAAATGGTGCCATTAAAGAAGTTCAATCCCCAGCCTGGTTAGCCAATGTGGTGGTGGTACGAAAGAAGAATGGAAAATGGAGAGTTTGTATCGACTTCACAGATTTGAACAAAGCATGCCCAAAAGATTCATTCCCATTGCCTCATATTGATCAAATGGTTGATGCTACAGCTGGACACGAATTGCTAAGTTTTATGGATGCATATTCTGGGTACAATCAAATCCTTATGCATCCAAGCGACCAAGAGAAAACAGCTTTCATGACCAATAGGGGCATATTCTGTTACAAGGTAATGACACCAAAGAAGAGTTCGACCCAATGCTTTATTTCTGTCCTAGTTGATCCTGATTCGACATTAGAAGTATATTGATTTTCCCCAATAACCGAATACTTTTGTCTGTAAATACTGCATATTTGATTCCATCCATAAATCGATTTTCTTCCCTATGAGTTCGAGTCTCAATAAGAATGCTAGTTCTTACTGTTCATATGTTATGATATGAATATACCACACCAATTCGTTATGTATAGATGATGAGATTCCATTGATACAGAGCCAATTCCAATAGACTTATTGGAGGGTCCCATTGGCGTGCATCCAGTAGGAATTGAACCTACGAATTCGCCAATTATGAGTTGGGCGCTTTAACCATTCAGCCATGGATGCTTAGCGGGGATCCTCGTACATGGTGAATAACCAAATTCCAATTGAAATGAAATCTTTAGGATAAATCAATGCAATTTAGGAGGAATCAATGAAAGGACATCAATTCAAATCCTGGATTTTCGAATTGAGAGAGATATTGAGAGAGATCAAGAATTCTCACTATTTCTTAGATTCATGGACCCAATTCAATTCAGTGGGATCTTTCATTCACATTTTTTTCCACCAAGAACGTTTTATAAAACTCTTGGACCCACGAATTTGGAGTATCCTACTTTCACGCAATTCACAGGGTTCAACAAGCAATCGATATTTCACGATCAAGGGTGTAGTACTATTTGTAGTAGCGATCCTTATATATCGTATTAACAATCGAAATATGGTCGAAAGAAAAAATCTCTATTTGACAGGGCTTCTTCCTATACCTATGAATTCCATTGGACCCAGAACTGATACATTGGAAGAATCTTTTGGGTCTTCCAATATCAATAGGTTGATTGTTTCGCTCCTCTATCTTCCAAAAGGAAAAAAGATCTCTGAGAGCTTTTTCCTGGATCCGAAAGAGAGTACTTGGGTTCTCCCAATAACTAAAAAGTGTATCATGCCTGAATCTAACTGGGGTTCGCGGTGGTGGAGGAACTGGCTCGGAAAAAAGAGGGATTCTAGTTGTAAGATATCTAATGAAACCGTCGCTGGAATTGAGATCTCATTCAAAGAGAAAGATATCAAATATCTGGAGTTTCTTTTTGTATATTATATGGATGATCCGATCCGCAAGGACCATGATTGGGAATGTTTGATCGTCTTTCTCCGAGTAAGAGGCGAAACATAATCAACTTGAATTCGGGACATCTATTCGAAATCTTAGTGAAAGACTGGATTTGTTATCTCATGTTTGCTTTTCGTGAAAAAATACCAATTGAAGTGGAGGGTTTCTTCAAACAACAAGGAGCTGGGTCAACTATTCAATCAAATGATATTGAGCGTTTTTCCCATCTCTTCTTGAGAACAAGTGGGCTATTTCTTTGCAAAATTGTGCTCAATTTCATATGTGGCAATTCCGCCAAGATCTCTTCGTTAGTTGGGGGAAGAATCCGCACGAATCGGATTTTTTGAGGAACATATCGAGAGAGAATTGGATTTGGTTAGACAATGTGTGGTTGGTAAACAAGGATCGATTTTTTAGCAAGGTACGGAATGTATCGTCAAATATTCAATATGATTCCACAAGATCTAGTTTCGTTCAAGTAACGGATTCTAGCCAATTGAAAGGATCTTCTGATCAATCCAGAGATCATTTCGATTCCATTAGTAATGAGGATTCGGAATATCACACATTGATCATCAAAGAGAGATTCAACAACTAAAAGAAAGATCGATTCTTTGGGATCCTTCCTTTCTTCAACGGACGGAACGAAGAGAGATAGAATCAGACCGATTCCCTAAATGTCTTTCTGGATATTCCTCAATGTCCCGGCTATTCACGGAACGTGAAAGGCAGATGAATAAGCATCTGCTTCCGGAAGAAACGAAGAATTTCTTGGGAATCCTGCAGATCCATTCGTTCTTTTTTCTCTGACAGATGGTCAGAACTTCATCTGGGTTCGAATCCTACTGAGAGGTCCACTAGAGATCAGAAATTGTTGAAGAAAGAAGAGGATGTTTCTTTTGTCCCTTCCAGGCGATCGGAAAATAAAGAAATAGTTAATATATTCAAGATAATTACGTATTTAAAATACCGTCTCAATTCATCCTATTTCATCAGATCCGGGATGTGATATGGTTCCGAAGGATGAACTGGATATGGACAGTTCCAATAAGATTTCATTCTTAAACAAAAATCCATTTTTTGATTTATTTCATCTATTCCATGACCGGAACAGGGGGGATACACGTTACACCACGATTTTGAATCAGAAGAGAGATTTCAAGAAATGGCAGATCTATTCACTCTATCAATAACCGAGCCGGATCTGGTGTATCATAAGGGATTTGCCTTTTCTATTTTTTCCTACGGATTGGATCAAAAACAATTCTTGAATGAGGTATAAAGAAATGTAACCAACGTTTATTGGAAAAAGCAACCCCAAAGATTTGGGACCAAAAGCGGTTAGCGGTGACCATCGAATAAGTTTCTTCGGCTTGCGTTGGGTTAAAAGCGCGGAATGTATTTGCACCATCACCATCTTCAAATAAAGTATTTTCTACGGTAGCGCCATGAATAGCACATAGCAGAGCTGCGCCCAATACACCGGCAACTCCCATCATATGAAAGGGGTTCAATGTCCAATTATGAAACCCTTGGAAAAAAAGGATGAATCGAAATATCGCCGCTACACCAAAACTAGGCGCAAAGAACCAACCAGACTGACCCAGTGGATAAATCAGGAATACAGAAACAAAAACAGCAATTGGACCAGAGAATGCTATTGCATTATAAGGTCGCAATTGCACAGAGCGAGCAAGTTCAAATTGACGTAACATGAAACCTATTAGTCCGAAAGCACCGTGGAGAGCAACAAAAGTCCAAAGACCGCCTAATTGACACCAACGAGTAAAATCCCCTTGTGCTTCAGGACCCCATAGTAACAACAAAGAATGCGCTAAACTATTAGCAGGAGTCGAAACTGCGGCGGGGTTAAGAAGTTGCAGCCTTCCAAATAGGAACTGGCCAATCCATGGGTATACCATGAAGTTACAAAGGTTGTGCCTGTGAACCAACCCCCTAGAGCGAAATAGGCACAAGGAAAGAGCAATAGACGGACCAACCTACAAAAACGAATCGGTCCCTCCGTAACCAGTCATCCATAATATCAAATAAATCTTTTCATCTTTGGTAAATTTACCAAGGGCTATAGTCATAACGGTCCTCCTATTCAACTACTTCAACCATTTCCGAACACCTTATGTTATGGCACTTCGGGGTCGTTCGAGGATTCGATCATTTAGGTATGGTTTGATTTCTCGTACCGTACACTGCCCCTTCTAATTGGTTTCGAAGATAAAAAAAATCCTTTATTAGTCCATAGCCTGACTTAGGTAAATCCATGAACTCAATTCGTTTATTCCGTCCTATCGTTTATTGCTAATAATCGTTTGAAACTGAATCACAAGTTGCCTTATTATGAATCATCAATAAGATCAATTAATTTTTTGAAAGAACTCTTCCGAAGAAGCGATCCACTCTCTCCTTACTGGTTGATAACCAGACCTACTCCTCTCGCTCTATCAACTAATCTTAGTCTTGGATCGTTGTTGTGTGTGATTGAGAAAAATAAATATTTTTATGTACTTTTCTCATTTTTATTTTTTAAATTCAATACAATATTAAATTAAATAATAGGAGACTGTAAATGAAAGTTTCTTTCTCACGCACACTCTCCTAACATTGTCGGAACAAAACAAAAAGATTGTATGCCTTGATATGAAAATATTTGATACATGAAGCCACGATCTTATTTATATAAATCTTATATAGAGATAAATTAGATAGAGATCAAAATTGATCTTCTTGTGTTCGGTTCTGGAATCAAAGAAAAAGAAAGATATTGGAAATAGCTCTTGTCTTGGAACTTGGAATAGGAATAACCCTTTCTTAGTATGGAACGCCTAGGAAAAAGAGGATTGAATCGGAAATATCGACGGATTCTGGCGGAGCCCTAAGAAATATCAAATAAAAAAAGATCTACTGTTCGAATTTCATATCTATCGAATTCTATCGAATTTGAAATTTTAATATCAGAATAGTGGATATAGTCATGATTCAATGGGTTAGGTCCACTTACTTTTTATTTTGTTTATTTAGAATCTTTCCAATCGATTAGATTGGAATAATGGAAAAGAAAAATATTTGGTGATCGAAGAGAGGACTTATAATTACTCATTATAATAAACAAATGTTCAACTTTCTTTTAGACGTACAATTACTATTCTAAGTACTATATTATAACATTATAACTCATTATAAGGATAACTTATTATCATTAAATTCGAAAATTTAGAATTACATTATTATACAGTTGGTTACTTTTTTTTATTACAAATCAACAATATTTTTCTTCCCCGTTTCAATATGAATATTACCATTTGAGTTTTTTATGAAAAAGGCCAAAAAGCCCCTTATCGGATTTGAACCGATGACTTACGCCTTACCATGGCGTTACTCTACCACTGAGTTAAAAGGGCCATTTGGTTCAATTACTGAAGGAGTCACTAGGCGGATAAGATAGATCTAGCCATCTATGTATATATATTATAAGTATATACAGTAGACTCATAGCGGTTAGTGGCCGTAGGGGAACGAGAATTTGGATTTACTTAAGAAGTATAAGTCTAGGTTAAATTTGGTTTAGTGATATTGGATTTGAGAAATATCAATGAAATGAATTGTTTCAAGACGCCCCTAATGGAATTGACTTGAATTGATCTGACCCCATCAGAACGGAACGAAATTCGTTTGATTGATATATGTACCGACCAATTCGACATAGATCCACGATATTTCACATGTGATGAAGAGATTCGGTTTGTTCCCCGAACCTCAATTTTGAAAAAAAAAAAAAAAAACTTGTTAATCCCCGTTCCCAGATTTTCAGATTTCTCATTTATTAATTTCCCGGCTTAGTGTGATATAGGAATAGGCCTATCTCATCTTAACAAGGAGGAGTTGATAAATGGATGAAAGTAAGTGGAAGAAGTGAAGTTTAATCCTCTTTTAGGTAGGACCAATCACTTCCCAAAAGAGTCCTCTACTTTCGTCCTTTTATTATTTTTTTTAGTTTGTTTTTTTAATAGCAATTTTTATAAGAAATTGCTATTTTAGAATAGAATGGCGATTAGAATGAGTGATTGATGAATATAAATGACGACTCAAAAAATGCTATTCGTATGGGATCAGAAAGGGCGGAAAGATCCTTCAGATCTAGTCATACCATTCCATTATATTGACAATTTCAAAAAACTGTTCATACTAAGTATGATGGCAGTCGGGCAAGTATGCCCCCATCGTCTAGTGGTTCAGGACATCTCTCTTTCAAGGAGGCAGCGGGGATTCGACTTCCCCTGGGGGTAGGGTACTACGAAAGGAAGTTGATCGTGGATTATAAATAAGCCTAGACTTGATTCTTCCTGGGTCGATGCCCGAGCGGTTAATGGGGACGGACTGTAAATTCGTTGGCAATATGTCTACGCTGGTTCAAATCCAGCTCGGCCCAATAATTCGCTGCTCCACCATGAAATGATATAACCCCTTTTGTTTTCCAGAACTGCCAGATACGAAAGAATCAAGAATAAAAAAAGAGTCCAATTCTCTGATATATCCCTACCGCTATTTATTTATTTTATTTGCTCCATTTATTTGTTCCCATAAATCCTGATCTTGCTAATAATGATCTAGATTCCTATCAGGATCATTAAATAGAAAGTATAAAGTCTAATGAAAAGAATAAAGTAACGCAAAAAAAAGAGTCTTTTTTTATTTCTTTTTTTTCATTGTGGACATTGAAAAAAAAAAAGAAATAATCGATTTGGCAATAAGGAAAGGATTACTAGTAATCCGTGCCGCTCTCACTAACGTGTATATCCGTGTGGATATCAATATCTCACTCACGTCTCTGTTCCAACACGTCGATTTTTCTCTAAATAGAAATGAAATGGTTTGAATGAAATCATAAGAATATGGATTCGGTACTTTTTAGTTCCCCGGGATTGTAGTTCAATTGGTCAGAGCACCGCCCTGTCAAGGCGGAAGCTGCGGGTTCGAGCCCCGTCAGTCCCGACGGATCCAAATCCAATAAAAAAAAGATATCAATATATCGCGCCTTTTTCTGTTAAACTAGGTCAAAAGAAAACGGTCGAATTTCATGCCTAATACGATCCTTTTCTCTTTTTTTTTCAAGAAAATTATATCATAAAAAAAAAAAACGAAAAAGGAGTTTAGAACTTAACCCCTTTCCTTTTTCTATTTTGTTTCGATTGTTTGTTTGGTTTATTTCTAAACCCTTTGTAAACAATGGAAGTGGAAGCGGTTAGGTGGTTGTACAAGTAAGGCGGTCGATTATAGAAAAGACAGAATGGAAAAGAATGATAAATAAAAAAAAGTATTAAGTATTAGTATTTTAGTATTAAAGTAAAGGAATTCTTTTGATTGAATCCGGGATTCAAGTTTGTATTCGGTGTGTGGATAAAAGATCTGCCTATGTTATACTATTGAATTCTCGACGATGAATCGACTTGACAGTCAGATATTGTTATTCATGATATTGATCCCATTCGCTATCATCGAAATGTAATTGATCCCATTGAATTTACAAGCGAAAGGGTTATCATCTCTATGGGATTAAATCCCGAGTTATTGTGAAGTAAAAAAAAAAAACCAAACGATGAGATTATGGAAGTCAATATTCTCGCATTTATTGCTACTACACTGTTCGTTCTAGTTCCTACTGCTTTTTTGCTTATAATATATGTAAAAACGGTCAGTCAAGGTGATTAATTTGAATGAAACTCGACTTCTTAGTTCTTATCAATGATTTAAGAAAAAAAATTCCAATTCCCGTCTTAGTCTTAAATAAAATGAACGGACTAGAATCAGCAATAGCCTATGAGATCCGATAGTATAGTAGAAAGACTCATATATGAATCTTTCTATTATACTATCTATTTTTATTATTGTAATGTATAAAGATAGAAACTGAATAGAGATCAATCTACAATATGGATATGTATCTTCATACATGTTAATATGACTTAAATATATGTAATGTATATAGTATCTCAATTCTATTTCTTTGCGTCATCTATTTGTATTTTCTTTTTGTTTATTCCAATCAATCTGAAATAAGCGAAAGGCGGCTCTTACGATTTTCTAATTTCTTGATTTCTGATTAGTTTCAATATGAATCCCGGTATCCATTAGAATCAACTCAATGAAAGAAAAACAAACTTGGGCGTATATTACTAAAAGAAAATCAAGTTAATAAAAGAAAATGAAATATGAAAGAAATAAAGTAATCTTTTTTTAGCATTCCGAAGAAGTAATTGATTGAGCGGTTGACAGATGATCCAAGGAGTTCTATGGTACCTTCTTCAGATTTCAAAAGGGGTACCTCAGCGATTTTCAACCCTTGCCCTTGAGCCATGATATGAAACGAGTCAATAAAGCATAGCCGAAATCAAATTTCTAAAATAATAAAACAAGCGGTAAGTGCGAAATATGTGACTTGACCTAGGCACAATCTTATTATTTTGAAATAGTAAATCGTGAACTCCTTTCTTTTCTCTTTGAACAGTAAAAAGGCCAATAAAAAAAAAGTAAAAAGGAGTCCGGTTTTCCGCGTTCTTCCTCATTGTCCATATATAACTCCGGGAAGGGCCGGTTCAGAAAAACGAAATAGAAAATTTAGGAAGACTTCGGTTGGAATAAAATTCCTATTATCCATATCCCCTTTCCTTTCAAAATAGGAATAGGGGAATTTGTGAAATATCTGTTTGATTTGGATTCTGAAAGAGTATTATTCATATATATTATGAATTGTATTCTATTCATAATAGAATCGAATACAATTACCTCGCTAGAATCCAAGACAATAGAATTCCTAAATGAAGATATTTTGATTAATTCCATTTCGAAATTCTAAATGGAATTTAATTACTGAATTAAATATATTAAATAGAATTTCATTATTTAATAATTAATATAATAAAAAAGGCTTTGAAGAACGATCTAGAAAAAAAGTGATACAGTTTGATTTCCCAACTCAATTAGTAGTATCTCTAGAGTCCACTTCTTCCCCATACTACGAGCGAAAGGGAAAATGTAAAGACTACCATTAAAGCAGCCCAAGCGAGACTTACTATATCCATGTGAATTATGTCCCCTATCTCTATGAATATGAAGAAATTATTCCATTATTGTTTCCTAATAATAGTGGAATCACTGGTGCAGAGTCAAAAAGGGATTTTGACCCAACGCCCTTGATGAAAGACTCCAATAAATATGAAACGCCCCAATAAATCCACTTAGAACAAGTTCGTATATGATTTCTAGTCGAATCGGTAAAACGAAACTAAATACACAGCCGCGCTTTTCTTTGGAAGTATCAAAGGGAATGTGACCTAATATGTAGTAATACCTCTTCGTTTTTTTTTTTTGTTGCCCTTGATTTTCATTAAGTAAAATTATGCATCCAATCGAATATTGATTGAATGCCCGTGCGTTCAGAGACTCTCATGAGTCTGTCTACTCTGTATACTGTATACAAAGGATCTCCCGCCCCTTCCATAACTATTAATTCGATTCTCCTCGGGCTATTCAATCTAATTCAAGACCCGGTCAGTAGACTCTACATTAGCAGTGGAAATAAATCGGAAACTCTTGATTTGATATGATAGCACTTCCACTACTATAATCTTTCCGTGAATTCTAAATGCAAGGATTGACAGCACTTTAAAGAACGGAAACCCCAGCTATTTAGAATCAAGAAAGTGTCACGAGTCGCGTACTTTGCTGCAAAAGATTCGGCGAGTTATACCAGCCAAGCAGAATAAGGGATTTCGAGTCTTATCGTTTGTTGATCAGGCGACACCCAGATTTGAACTGGGGAAAAAGGATTTGCAGTCCCCCACCTTACCGCTCGGCCATGCCGCCAAAACGATCCAAAATAGATGAAAATATTCCCCCTTTGCTTGTTTTGGGGGGTACTCAATGTCTTTTTTTTTGTACTTCCCTCTGAAATCTCGTTTTTCTTAAATCTTGCCTAAAAGAAATCTGTCCTTTTTTTTTTTCTTCTTTTGGAGCAACTCCATTTCTGCAATTGATTTTATAGTATCTCAAAACACACAATATCTTAATCCCTCTCTTTTCTCTTTCTTTTTTTCTATTGAAAAAAAAAAATGTGTATTTTCAGTCACAAAAGCCAAAATTCAGGCCAAATTGGAACCGTTAACTAGTGACTATAAATTCATGACCGACTCTTGGATTTAAATTGGAAAGTGTGTTTCCTAATGATAAATGATAGAAGCAAATCAAAATTAATACCTACCTAATTGGTATTGGTTTTTTTTCTAGAAAAAAAAACCAATTTCAATTCTCAATTTCAATTATAACAGCAATTATGAGTCTATGTAAACCCCAAACATAAATCGTTTCAGGGCGAGCTTCTAGCTTATCGGTTATCTTATCTGTGTATGGTGCCTCTCTATAGGGAATTTGACGAAAATTGTCATACTGCAATTTAGATTGAAGAGAAAATCTAAATTTTGATAGAGCACGACATGCGCTGTCCCGAATCGAACTATGCAATAAAGGGGGGGGGGGTGATGTATATATAGATAGCTATAGCTATATGGGCACGGGTTTACTAAATACAAGCCTTCTTACGCACTTCAATCCTATTCGAAAAATTCTACTAAAAAAAGAAAAAAGGGGTTCTCCGCAATCATTTTTTGAACACGGGAATCCACCAAAAAGTTAAGTGCTAAAAAAATGAACTTTATGTTGTTATATTGTGTCTGATTCTTATGTCTTTATCTCAGCGAATAGATCAAATCACGACTTTTATTTATTTTTTTTTTTTTTTTCTGGTATCCAAGCGGATTGGAATATGGAATATCATAATAATGATATAAGTTGAATTCTTTTTTTTTATTCTATACAAAACTCCGTAAGTCTAAGTGGAATTTATCGCTTCGTTTCCGTTTGTATCCGTCTCTTAGAAATTCCGATTTAATTAAGTATAACATCATCTTTTTTCCCCCGTTCATACGTATTTCATACATTCCATTTCTATGGAGTTGGGTAAAATTTCATGTGATTCAGTAAACAGAATCTAAATTCCAGCATTCTGCATAGAATCATATGAATCAATGCAGAATGAGAAACGAATGGGATTTTTTGATAAATGGGAAATTCAAAATGCTCGGAGATGGAAATGCGGGAATGTCTACAATACCTGGGTCGAATCAGATACAATTTGAAGGCTTTTGGGTTCATTGATCAGGGCTTAACAGAAGAACTTTATAAGTTTCCAAAAATTGAAGATACGGATCAAGAAATTGAATTTCAATTATTTGTGGAAACATATCAATTGGTAGAACCCTTGCTAAAAGAAAGAGATGCTGTATATGAATCATTCACATATTCTTCTGAATTATATGTATCCGCAGGATTAATTTGGAAAAGCCGGGGGGATATGCAGGAACAAACAATTTTTATTGGAAACATTCCTCTAATGAATTCTTTGGGAACTTCTATAGTAAATGGAATATACAGAATTGTCATCAATCAAATATTGCAAAGTCCCGGTATCTATTATCGGTCAGAATTGGGCCATAATGGAATGTCGGTCTATACAGGCACCATAATATCCGATTGGGGAGGAAGATTAGAATTAGAGATTGATAGAAAAGCAAGGATATGGGCTCGTGTGAGTAGGAAACAGAAAGTATCTATTCTAGTTCTATCAGCAGCTATGGGTTCGAATCTACGAGAAATTCTAGAGAATATTTGCTACCCTGAAATTTTCTTGTCTTTCCTGACCAATAAGGAGAAAAAAAAATTTGGATCAAAAGAAAATGCCATTTTGGAGTTTTATCAACAATTTGCTTGTGTAGGCGGAGATCCGGTATTTTCGGAATCCTTATGTAAGGAATTACAAAAGAAATTTTTTCACCAAAGATGTGAATTGGGAAATATTGGTAGACGAAATATGAACCAGAGACTGAATCTTAATATACCTCAGAACAATACCTTTTTGTTACCACGAGATGTATTGGCAGCTGTCGATCATTTGATTGGACTGAAATTTGGAATGGGTACACTTGACGATATGAATCATTTGAAAAATAAGCGTATTCGGTCTGTAGCGAATCTTTTACAAGATCAATTCGGATTGGCCCTGGTTCGGTTAGAAAATGTGATTAGAGGAACTATATGCGGGGCAATTAGGCATAAATTGATGCCAACTCCTCAAAATTTGGTAACTTCAACTCCATTAACAACCACTTATGATTCTTTTTTCGGATTACATCCATTATCTCAAGTTTTGGATCGAACTAATCCATTGACACAAATAGTTCATGGGAGAAAATTGAGTTATTTGGGCCCCGGAGGATTGCCCTTTGGTCTAAAAAATGCAGGTGCTACATATCAGAGAATGGTCAATAAAATGTTCTCACAACAGATTGGAAAAACAATGGAGGTGTATGTAGACGACATGTTGGTGAAATCATCAAAATCTGATCAGCATCTGCAACACCTGGAAGAAGCATTCAAGGTGATGAATAGGTATGGGATGAAATTGAATCCAACAAAATGTGCGTTTGGAGTAGCTTCTGGGAAATTCTTGGGATATGTTGTTACACAACGAGGGATTGAGGGAAATCCAGATCAAATCAAATCCATACTTGAAATTCCTTCTCCAACCTGCCCAAAGGAAGTCATGCGACTAGCAGGGAGAATCGCCGCGTTGAACAGATTCATCTCCAAGTCGACAGATAAAAGTTTTATGTTCTTCTCAGCCATTAAAAAGACAAAAAACTTTGAATGGACTCCCGCCTGCGAACAAGCTCTGAAAGAGTTGAAGCAGTACTTAACATCACCACCATTGTTGTCAAAACCACTCGACAACGAAAGGTTATTCTTGTACTTGGGAGTGTCAAACCAAGCAGTGAGCGCTGTTTTGATTCGAGAAGAGAACGGTACCCAACTTCCAGTCTACTATGTAAGTAAAGCATTACTTGATACGGAGTCACGTTATTTGCATTTGGAAAAATTGGTTCTAGCCTTGGTAATGTCAGCCAGGAAGCTACGACCATACTTTCAAGGGCATCCTATCACAGTCTACTCGGAGTACCCCTTGAGGAGCATACTACACAAGCCAGAATTGACTGGGAGATTAACAAAATGGGCTGTCGAATTGGGAGAACACGACATCACTTACCAGCCCAGAACAGCAATCAAATCTCAAGCCTTGGCTGACTTTGTAGCAGATTTCAGTCCAACTCAGAATCCCTTGGAAGGTACTGAAGTCAATTCAATCCAATCAAATTCACTTTGGAAACTTTCAGTCGACGGTTCTAGCAATAAGAAAGGGTGTGGCCTTGGCATAGTGATCACTACTCCTGATGGGGATATACTACAACAAGCAATCAAATGTGGATTCCGAGTTACAAACAATGAAGCAGAATATGAAGCTTTGATTGCAGGAAAAAGCTTGGTCAAAGAGCTTGGGGGAAGAAGAATCGAAGTGAAATCAGACTCCCAATTGATAGTGAATCAGCTCCAAGGTTCATATCAGGCACGAGACCCTCAAATGTTATCCTACTTGCAGAAAGTTAAAGAAGTCCAGGCGACATTTCAAGAATTCAACATAT